>OY744543.1:30088066-30133066 GCA_963556195.1 Sepiola atlantica
GCTTAAGTTTACAGTAAAGAATGTGCCGATGTTACTCATCGTGTTTTGTTTTGATATATATTTTAAAATCAATAATGATGTGTTCATTAGTTTTTAGAGATTATTATGTACATTAAAATATATAAATATATACACATTCCTTACTTTGTATTTAGAGAGAATGGTTACTGTACTCAAGCCCTGATATTGAAAAACATATACGGAAAAATAACAAAAAATAAACAAAAACACCCACTAGACAAAAGTTGTGTAGTTTGTTTAATTAAACCTGTAAGTAATGGATAAATAGCACTATTTTATTCTGACAGAAATCATCAGAAATTTTTGAAAAGATTATACATCTTATAGTGTGACATTTTGTAAACACACTACATAAATATCAACATGTATCGGGATCGTCTAAAAAGATATAACCATTATGTAGCATTTATTATTGACAGAAAACTGCACATTGGTTCATAGATCTATCGCGTAGTTTTTGTGTGGCATGAGTTTTTTCCCAGTATACAATGATGTTGCAGGCACAGTTCCATAGTTTATGATAGTCTCTGAATCACTGTAGCTACTCGAACGTTAAACTTGCCTTTTGGCTAAGATCAAAGTGTAGTATCAGTTCCGATGTATACTGCACCCCATAGACTGTTATTGTCTTGGCCTTCGGGGCTTGATTTACGCCGGTCTATGGGTCTGTCCTGTACAGTTCTAGGAGGTCCACTCTCCCAGGCTTCGCCTCCCCTCTTTTGAGAGAAGTAAGTTGATTGCTTACTGCCTGAGGGGCCCCTACCGGGGAATGCCGACGAGGCTGCCCAGGCAATGTTTAACCCCCACTTTCCCGACCCGACCTTGGGTCACATCTTACTTGTGGGAGTAAGATAAAAACTGACCTTGTGCCTAACTCCTGGAGAGGAGTAATTCAATACTCGAACGTTAAACTTTGTAATAACTCTTCAAGCGCTGCCTGACAGTAATTATGTTTTTTATAGCCCGAGTTACCGTGTCTAACAACTGCGTTCTTCAATGTCAACCTTGTACACTCGCGGTCTCCCTCAACTGTTCCAGGAGGCGTTTTATTGTGAGTCTGATGTGTGCGTTTCTGCTTAGAAAATTCCCTAAAAGATCATCGTTGCATTTGGATAACCGATTTCTTCGCGAAAAATACCCCTGCAATGCTGATCCTCTCCTGGACGGTGTATCCTGTTGCCTGTTCCATTTTAACCTGGAAAAGGGAAGCCTGAATTTATTTTTTTATAAAATGGGAATAATTCGTGGACCACGCACTATACAAATATTTCTGGTTTATAAAATTCTGTCAGTATTTTCCAAGTGTAACATTTTCTCATATGTATTTTCAGTAAAATTCCTGTTTTATCTCATAGTGTTTAATCAATAACAGGATTTCTGGAAATAGCACAGAACACACTTAATATTAGTGAGTGCAATATTTTTCACTGCAAATACTAACATGATGTTTGCTTACGTTGTCCTTCGTATTAAATGTAATCTCATCACTAGACGATAGTCGAACTCGCCTTTTTTCGGTTTTTATTTGAATCATTTACAATTTCGCCTGTCATCTTTCTTTAAGATCTGAACAAACTAATGTTTGTAAGATTTCTTCGCAAAAGTTTCTAACAATTTAAACTCGCGTAGGTAGATCCACGTTTAAAGATTCGCTATTTCTCTGTACTTTATGGGTTTTTGCCGAAAAAAAATATTTGTCCAATCTCTTTCGATGTTTGTCGTCGTCCAGGTGATTTTCTGCTGAACAGAAAACTTTCCTCTTTAAACAATTTCTGTAGTGTCCAAATTTACAATTCTGTTATTGAATTCTTAATAAATTATTTCTCAATATGTACGCAGCGCAAACGTGGTGTCACATTATTGGAGTCTATGTTAACATGTTTTTGGCTCCAAATGAATTATCACGTACCCAGGCTAAAAGCCACTTTAGCATATGGAATGTTGTTAAGATGTGTTTACCTCTTCGTAGGCAACCGTAATAAGTGAACACGTTCTGTACCGTCCAAATATGCACTTATATTTTTTTATGAGCCTATTTTGAGTACAAACACCCTTTTTTTCTTTTCTGTGGAATAGAATGTACATACTCAACATCAAAACAATGAGTATATCGATCTATATTTACTCAGGTTATTAAACTATTTATGATAATTTTCCAAACTTTGACTTTACCGTTAATTGTTTTAATTCTAACAATCCATCGCCATTTATTTCTCTCTCTCTCTCTCTCTCTCTCTCTCTCTCTCTCTCTCTCTCTCTCTGTTAACTTTATCATTAATTCTCTCTTGTTTTGGTTGAACTTTCTCTGTTCTGTATCTGTCTAGCTTTTTATATTTCTGTCTTAGATTACCACTCTCCTCTCTTTTTCTCCCTGCCTATTCATACACACACAAAACACACACACACACACACATATATATATATATATATATATATATATATATGTATATATATATATATATATATATATATATATATATATATATATATATATATATATATATATATATATATATATATGAAATCCATAAATCCAGTATAAAATCAGTACCGTCGTTTTCAAAGCGGGAGGTTAATCTTGATTATCGTCAGCTGATAAATATTATAAACATTTTTTTAACTACAGACATCGCTGTTTTATGCCTATGGAATTTTCAATGTAAGAGAATGTTAATTATTGCCGGTCGTAGGGCATACACCCGGTTGCAAAGTCACCACTTACTCGTTGTCCAGTATTCTACCTTTCCCACCATCAATTAGCACAGAAATAAAGAGAAATTAAACTCTATAGAGGCTAAATCAGAGAACGCCCATAGTAAACAGTCGAACAGTGTTCAACAACAACAAAGTGTTACAACATCGCAGTTATGCCAAATTATTTCTGCTAATTATTAAATTCTTTAAATGTCCCCCTCCCGTGTAATAAGGGGGCTATAAGAACATTTAACAAAAATATTAATTATTATTACCTACAGACATCGATATATATATATATATATATATATATATATATATATATATATATATATATATATATATATTAGCCTGAATGTATGTGTTTACCTGAAGATTCCTCCCGGGGTGGAAACGCGGGAGCCTCTGTGTAGCTTAATTGCCATAAATATATTTTCATAGCTCACTACCTAGCTCTACTTACGTATCGAGTACTGTTGAAGTAAATACTGAAAATTGATACATAAAAAATGATATCTGCTAATAAAATTTTATGTGGATACATGAAATACTAATTATATATATATATATATATATATATATATATATATATTTATATATATACATTGACATTTATTTGTCTTACCCTACAAACCTTACCCCCTTTAACTCTCTATAAACCGTCTTCTCCATCTGTCTCTACTTTTTGATGATTTCAGATTATTTCAATAATAACCATTTATTCTTCCACATTCTTGGTTCTCTCTCATCCATCGCTCTCTAGCTTTCAACACTTTTTAAAATCTCTTTTCTCTGTTATTTTTTACTGCATCTTCCGAGATCTTCCTCTTCATTCTGATTGCATTTTTTCTGTCCTCTACTCACACACTCTCTCTATCTTGCTTTTATTTGTTTCTCTTTCTCTATCTGCCTTTCTGTTTAATCTATCATTACGTATTCCATCTATCCCCTCTCTCTCTTTCTCACTCTCTCTCCTGTCTACCGAGCATCAGCTCTTTTCTTTGTCTTCAGTTTTTTTCTCTCTTTGCCCTTTCGTGCTACCCTTTATTTTATTGATATGTATCTCTTCAAGTCAATTCTCATTTATTCGCCTCCCATTTCCATCCTTCGTTTCTCATATCTCCTTATTTATCTCCTCCTCTATTTCTCTCTCACATTTGCCTCCGGTTACTTCTCTAAATTGTAACCATTTCATCTATTTTCTGCTTCCTGTTCCTGGTCCTACATACTCTCTCATCACCTACTCTTTATCCCCTCTCTCTCTCTCTCTCTCTCTCTCTCTTCTAATCTATTTTCTTACTATCTTCTCCTTCTCTCTTCAATTACAACTTTCACCTATCTTACTCTCTCTCTCTCTCTGTGTCTCTGTCTCTGTCTCTCTCTCTCTCTCTACATTCATTCTAATTATGTTAATCTTAATCGTTTCGCGTGCGTTTTAATTTATTGGTGTTTCCTTTTCCAAACTTAGTCTCTCCTCTCCGAATATATTTTTAATAGTGTATTTTTTCGTGTTTGCTCAATTATTTAAAACTATATTGTGCATTCTTATTCTCTTTTATATTCCTGCTCTTAACAACCGCGCTCTATCTCCCTCTCTCACTATATATATATATATATATATATATATATATATATATATATATATATATATATATATATATTTGTCTCTCTCTATTTCTTTCTGCTGTCTTTCGGTCTTTCTGTCTTTTTTTCTTTATTTCCGTATATATATATTCCACCTCTACTTTATTGTTCCCTTTTAAGTATATCCTTATCTTTATTCCTCTGTCTTTATTTATTCCCCTCTCTCCCTCTCTCCTGATTTATTTTCATTAATGTATATCCCTACTCCCTGTCGAGTCTATTAGGAAGTATATTATATCTCCCCTATTTATCCCATTTTACTATATCAACATCTCTCTTTCTCTGTCTTCATTCACACTTCTCCCGTCCCTGTTTCCATTCTATCTTTCATTGTTGAGTTTTATTTCCTCACGTCAAAACTAATTTCTCTTTCTCTTTTACCCAACCAAAATCTCTCCTCTCTCTGTATTTATAGCCCTCTCTATTTCGTTTCATATTTCACTATCGTTCATCCTTTTAACTTCAAACCATGGCATCCCTATCCTTTTCCCATTCCTAATGCCTCTCCCCCTCTGTCTCTCAATCTTCATCCTCATAAATCTTTTTCTCCCCCTCTCTCTTTTGATTGCATCTTTAATTCTTTCGAACTTATTCTGTTCTTTTCATTCCCTTTTCTGTTGTTTCTATTCCCAAAATCTTAATCTCTTTTCCTTATCTCTGTTCGGTTGTTGTTGACAGTCAAAGGCGTCATATGTCAACTGACAATGTGATAGCATTACAGAACATTTATTACTAATCTCCGCACTTAAAAAAATATTTCATACCTTTCGGGTGTTCATATAAGTAATTCGAGCATTCAATCCTATAGAAAGTAAAGTAGAAATGTATAAATTAAAAACTAATATCGCCGTAAGATGAACATCAGGAAATTCTATATTAGAATGCTTTTTAATTCTGAAACATTTTAGCAAATTTTCATTTTTTTTTATATTTCGTAAAATTCCATGGTTGCTTACTTACCTTCTTTTTTTCGTTTTATCGTAAAAATACTGGCGATTTAAAATAAATAACTGAATACAATCAATATGTTTAAGTGTCAATTTATTTTTGTAAAAATGTAATTAAAGAAATAATTATATAGCTATCCCCACTGTAAAAACTACTGTCACTTTTAAATACTTTTAAATAACTAAAATGGGTGTTACTTTTAAGTCGACGTAGGCGACGAAATATATATGTATGACGTCTATTTGATTTGCAAACCATTGATTTTAAATGAGTATAATCTTAATAATGAGCACAAAGCAACACTAGACTTAAGGATGAGTCCACATAGTTTCATGTTGTTTTACTTATGAACACTGTTTAAGATTGGCCATATAAATACATGGTTTCAAAACGAAAGCGCGATGCTAGCCAGTCCAAGTTTTAAAGCTAACCTGTAACGAAACGAAACAATCTCATATGTGCATTTCCGTATTTAAAAAAAATGAAAATAAAGTCTGTACATTTAGAAAATAAACATACTTTTTTATTATTCAAACAAAATAAAACAAAATCCTTTTTTCCGTATTTAAACAATTTAACAGAAAGTTGCATTGTATGTACATTCAGAAAATAAAAATGTATTTTCATTATTCAAACAAATACAACAGAATGACATCATATGTATATTAAAAAATACACTTTCCGTATTCAAAAAGAATTAAAATAAAGCTGCATTGTATTTATATTGTATGTATTTTGAAAATTAAAATACGTTTCCATCATTAAAACGAAATTAAAAAAATGACATTATATGTATATTGAAAAATATAACAAAAGTATGTTGTAGTATTTCAAACGAAATAATACAAAATAGCATTATGTATACATTAAAATATAAAAATAAATTCTACAATAATAAAAATAAAGTTGCATTGTATTTTAATTTAGAAAATTAAAATACGTTTTCATTATTGAACGAAAAAACAAAAACTGGCATTATATGTAAATTCAAAAATAAATATAAGTTGTTTTTTTCTGGATTCAAAAAGAATTCGGATGAAGTTGCATTGCATGTACATTTCGAAAATAAAAATACTTTTTCATTATTCAAATGACTTAAAAGAATCGAATGTACATTTTAAAAAAAATAATGTTATTCATGACAACACGCCATTATTAAAAACTACATCATATGTACATTTGGAAAATAAAAATAGTGTTTTTCATTGTTTATTCAAATTTGCTTATATTAAATCCTACATCATTTTGTAACCTCTTGTAGTCGAGGAAGAAGTAAAAAGATAGAAAAAAATAAAAACGGTAACAACTAAGAATAACGAAACAGATCAACAAGAAAGAAATAGAAATGGAAAAAGGGTAAGCATTAATAATGTAGCAGAAAAAGAAAGTTGGAAAAAGAATACAGTGGCAAGATGAAGATAACAAAACGAGGACAAAAAGGTGAGACAAGACCTCAAATGGTTTTAGAAAATACATGAACAAGACAACAAAGACAAATAAACCCAATTCTACTTTGCTTTTATTCAACCTTACAAATGTCTCCAATCATTTTTCTCTTCTAGGCACTTCTATTCCTTTGCATAATTTTGGTTATTCGGGTTACATTTCTCATCTCAAGTGTTATCATCACAACGTTTCGGCCGCTGTAACCTCCGCCATTCTTCAGGTGTATCTCTTCGAACTCAGGAATATTTCTGTCAAACTTGTTAATCTTGACGGAATTTCGAACGGAACCTTTTATTTAATCCACGAGAGTAGCACGCTCTGGTTACGTCATTCATGACTGGAAGACGTATTCAGTAATTCGCAATTCTTCGTATCGCCCGCACCGATGGTTGAACCTTTAACCTTCAGATGACTATCACTTGGCACTTAATGTAACTTAGTACTATATCCACTCCGATGGATACTGCACCCAATAGACTGGTATTTTCTTGGCCTTCGGGGCTTGATTTACGCCGGTCTATGGGTCTGTCCTGTGCAGTTCTAGGAGGTCCACCCTCCCAGGTTTTGTTCGCCTCTTTGGGGAGGAGTAAGTTTATTGCTTACTGCCTGAGGCACCCCTACCGTGGAATGCCGAGGGGGCTGCCCAGGCAATTTTTAATGGCAAGAGTGCTAACCTTCAAGCCCCATTTTCCGACCTACCTTGGGTCACACCTTAACTTGTGGGAGTAAGATAAACATGGCCTTGTGCCTAACCTCCTGAAGAGGAGGTAAATAATACTATATCCACTGCGCCACGTATTAAATAAAGAGTTCGTTCGAAATTCCGCCCAAATTACCGAGTTTGACAGAAATATTCCCGAGTTCGAAGAGATACACATGAAGAAGACCGGAGGTTACAGCGGTCGAAACGTTGTGATGATAAGACTCAAGATGTTAAATGTAGTTCAAATGTTTTCTACTACTGTTCTGTATTAATATATTTGTTTCCTTAATTCATCTTATGTGTCTTTATATCTGGCCTCTAACAAGAACAGAATACCTTGTGATCGAGGACGTTAAACTAAACAAATACTACGTGGAAATTGTCAGTATTTGTTTAACATTGGACTACGTGATTTACATTTCCCCACACTTTGTTCTACTCAACAGTACTTGACATTTAAAATTTAAAAAAAACATAAAAACCATAACTAACTTACACGAAACTTTAATGACGAGGATACATTTCTCGCACAAACATTATATTCAGAATAATATATTTTTAAAATTTTGTTTCCGATCATTTGTTTATAAAAAATAACTCCCGATTCCATAAGTTAATAAGAAATTATAATTATTGTTATTATAATAAAAAGAACAGTTTTTCAATGCAATTAAATTCTATTTCGTTTTTATTCTTAAGAATTCACAGACAAACACGACCGATTCTTTTAAAATTTAAAACGGAGTAGTAAAACTACAGTTGGATATACAAGAAGTGCGGTTTACATTTCAATAGGAAGTTGAAGAAGAATAACCAGCATTTACAAAAAACAAACTTTCATCCAGCAAACCTCGTTAAGCAGTACTACCTCAAACCCAACAAAAATAAAGAAACTTTTTTGAACTGAAAAACACGGGAAAACATAAGTGGATGCAATATACAATTTACATATTTTCCGGACGAGGATATCATCTTCGCTTCCTATTTTAGAGGGTAAGTACAAAGACTTTTATGCAAAGGACTACATGAATCGGTCAGTCACTAAAAATGTGTTCATATAACTTAGAAAACTAGGCTCCACGGAGCAGATTAAATTTAAGGCCTAAATGTTACCATGTAAAATATGATGAACATCAGGAAAACTGGCATTTACCGAAGCGGTTAAACTTTTAACAAATCTTTTAGCACTAAAACTTTATCCTTTCATAAGCATACATTTGACTCAAAATGATAGTGAAGATTACATTAATTCCGCGTTGGCCGTTAACGAGTATTGCGATTATTTTAAACTGTCACAATTACGTGCAAATGGTTTAAAATATCTGATATTTTTCAGGGACTCATTTCTTTAAATGGTGGTGAAATTAGATCTAGAGTTCTGAATGAATTAGAAAAATGAGTAGAATCTTACTTTCTAACAAATAGAAGAAAAAGTGTCAAAGACTCGAAAGCGTATGCTAAGATTCGAAAATAAATATAGGAATCTGGTATGAAAGACATGGGAAAGAGACATAAAATAAAACACAATGAATGTTCACTCTATATCAAACTAATAAAAAGAGAAAATAGAAAAGTGTCCCCTAACCCGTGTTCATGGTTGTGTGTTTTCACATTTGTATAAGTATTGCCCTTACGTGAATCAGACGTGCCTAAAGTGTAGTCATGTCGGACACAAAGGTTCACACTGCCGATCGAAAAAAAGACTACTAGTTGCGTAAGAATCGCAAAATTAGATAAACGAGGCCGGTAAAAAAATTTGAAATACATGCAAGTATACATCCTATATAATATTAAATTACATTTAACTCAGTCGGATTTGAAAACCATAAATGCATACACTTGGAAAATGGTTTAGAAACAAACTTTCGTAAAACTCATAAAGTGACAAGGTCCGTGACAGAGATGAAATCATGTTTGAGGGAGAACTTTTATTTTCAAATAAAGAATGTTGAAATTAAAACCGTTCGTACCAAAAAATACAACAAAAATATATGGAACCGATTAGATTAAGTTGTACGACATATTTAATACAATATTAAAAAGCCACCCTTCAGGAAGTTTTTTTGGGGGAGCATGGTCGGTGTAATAACATGACCGAACAATCTGAGTTTAAATAAGGTATCCAGCCAGTGTTTAAGAAAAAAGAAATTAGGCATACACCTTTTTACTACAATACATAAAGTACTCGACAGATTAAAAGAATGGGATCTTGATGAAAATTGACAACGGTTAATGGACTTCACTGACCGTCCTTGTGAAAAAGTAGCCAAAGAGAGCAGGGTATGCCCTGCCGTCTTGACGGGCCTTAATGCTGCACTTAAAGACTCTCACTATACATTAACAAGCTTGGAAGAAATGCCCGCGAAAGTAAATAGAGAATTTCGGTTTAGAAAAAATCGACTTGAATGACGCATATCTTCCAATACTGATGGTGAAATAATTTTCTAAGTCGTTATTTATCAACACCCATCGTAAATTAGAAAAATTAGCAGATTCTTACTTTCCAACAAATAGAAGAAAAAATGTCAAAGACTCGAAAACGTACGCTAAGATTCGAAAATAAATATAGGAATCTGGCAAGAGGCAGTGTCGAGCTGGAACTCTTCAAACAATTAATAGACATCATGCTGAGCGACCTTGACTTTGTGTTTGTATATATGAACGACATATTAATGAACGGTCAAGATGTTGAAACAACACTAGAGACGTGTCCCTAAAGTATTCTCAAGAATTAAGGAACACAGTTTCTACGAAGAAGAATCCAACTCACACTTCTGTATAAAGAAGTTTGAATAATTGGGGCACATTATCGACAACTTTGGTAGAAGGTCAGACCAAGAACGGTCTACCGTATTCTAAGACATTTCATGTCCGAAAATATCTCTTCCTAACAATGTCTGGTGATACCAGATCAGGCTGCCCTGTGGCTCCCTGAGACGAAATTCACCTACATTGACGTTTTTTTTTTTTTTTTTTTGTAAAACTTAATTATGTTCTACAAAACCAAAAACAAAAACAACAGCCCCTCTCCCTTTCTCCCTCCCCTTTTTTATTTTATTTTTAGAACTTGAAGCATAAATCTTTTACTATAATAACCGGATTCGGCATTAGATGGCCCGAAAAGGGTTGATATGCCGTAAAACAAAACTACCAAACCAAAAACGATGATTAAAGATTTGAAGATATAAAGAACTTGAAGCATAAAAACTTTTACTATAATGACCAGATTCGGCATTAAATAACCCAAAAAGGGTTGATATGCCGTAAAACAAAACTACCAAACCAAAAACGATGATTAAACATTTGAAGATATAAAGAACCTGAAGCATAAAAACTTTTACTATAATGACCAGATTCGGCATTAAATAACCCAAAAAGGGTTGATATGCCGTAAAACAAAACTACCAAACCAAAAACGATGATTAAACATTTGAAGATATAAAGAACTTGAAGCATAAAAACTTTTACTATAATGACCAGATTCGGCATTAAATAACCCAAAAAGGGTTGATATGCCGTAAAACAAAACTACCAAACCAAACCTAACAATGTTTCTTGGAACGGGTAAACTCTTAATAAGTGTCCGTACCTTATAACTACAACTTATTTGCTCCTTGAAACAGACTTCTGATAAAAAAGGACTAGCAGTGGAGTTAGAATGTCAAGAAGCATTTTTCATAATAAAAAAGAGTATTGTGGTCTGACCTGTTTCCCATCCACTGTAACCCAGATTTAGACATTATAGTTGCCCACACGTCTAGAAATATATTTCTTTGTAGAAAAAAAACCACCCAATAATTGAAAAAGAGACAGTAGGGATTAGTTTCACACTAACGAGTTTCTCTAGGACATTCACTGTAAAAGACAACATTGCAGACGAAACAAAAATCATTAGTTCCCATTGTTGGTTCTATAAATGTCTCCTTGAGTATACGGCAAATAAATTGCTAATAGACGCTTTCAGAGATCCAAATCAATTATCTTAACATATAACGTTAAAATGAAGTACCCATCGCCTCAAAAACATTGTCATGACGACGGACTTGCCAGATTTATTAAGTAACACAGTGGACTTCTTAAAGATGCTGTAATTACTTCCGCTTCAAACATAAGTTAAGTTTAAAAATGCATTATGCAACACAGTATAAGAACCTCATTTAATTTCTGATCAAATGAAACAAAAAAATTCAAGGTGATGTGTGTATCAGGCAATTCAAAATGAACATTTGTGAAAAGGACCAACAACCTACAGATATCTTATCCCTATGCCTAAAAGTACTGATATATAGTGAGCGAATCGTTATTCCAACAAAAAATACTAGGTATGTTTGCGATTTACTGTGATTATTGTTGCTATACAGTATATAACTGATTTACATTCAAACATTGTGAACAGAGTTGCAAGTTCAATTCCATTCAATGCAATGCAATTGATTTTGCAATAAAATTAAACAAGATGCTTCAGCTGCCATGTAGAGAAAGATGGTAGAGATTTACACAAAAGAGGATACAGTAGCCCAGCACCTGTCCAAATTAACCTCGTATTGTTGCGTTGTTGGCGCATTTATTACCTCTCTGCGGAGTCTATACCAAGGTCTAGGGATCCTGATTGAGGAGGTGTCCATCTTCTGGTTCAATCGAAATGTGTAGTGAAATAGGTGCGTGTGTTGTCCGTGTAGAACTCTTTCTGGGACAGGAGTGAATAATAGGGCCTGATGTATATCTTAATGATCAATGCGGGGAGTGTAGGCCAAAATGAGATCACCACGTAATCGTCGGCGTTCAAAGAGGAAAATGTTAAGTGTCTTGAGTCGGCTTTGATCGGGAATTTAATCTATTTAATCATCTGAGTTAATCCACTACTTGTTGGTGTACAATTTCCCGATTTATTCTTACTAGCCCAATCGGTTAATAACCTTTAAAATGATGACCTATGTAATTCTATTCTGTGTAATGTGTTGCATTAATATAACTCTAATGATATAGATAGCAAGTATCAAATAAAATAGTATTGTAGTGTAATACGCATTTTCTTAATGTGAAGTGTTCACACACCGGTGTGTGGAAAAAGCATCATACTGAGAAAGAGTTTTGGAGATGCACACAAAATAGGATACAGTAGCCCAGCACCTGTTAAAATTCACCTTAAATGTAATACAATCACTAGGATGCCGATGTTTTATATTTAATAAACCTGTATTACAAAAAGAAAAACAGTTACGAATGAGAGAAAGGCAGGCAGATAGATATACGAATAGCTCGTATCGCCAATCCTTGTTATATTGTATGTTCCCATCTACCATTAAACACGTGTTTCATGCTTTCAATATCGCAAGACAAGCTACAAAAATCTCCGTCCGTATGTCACTTCGTTTGGTGACTTTCGTTCTGGGGTCATCTAAGACTTTAGGTGTCACTCAAACGTTCCATTAAAACAAAGGTCACCGTTATGTAACATTAATAGTGGTCTATGCAATCAGCGTAGTAAGCGTTATTATTGCATGACAAAAATGACATACCAGTTCTCCTTACATCATAGAAAGTAAGCGACATTGAACCTGGTCAGTACCAGATAGGTGCTAATTAATGACGTTTTACGACGGAATTTAGTGGCTTGTTTTATATGCTACTACGTCGGGTAGAAAAACGATTTTAAAAAAAACGCAAGCTCTTCAGTTTGGGAAATAGAAGAAGGATGAGACGCTTACCTTTAAAAATCTTTTTTTCCACTTTCATTCATCCCCTCAAAAGGCATATTGCCACTGAGATATATGGTGCAACTGAAAATTATGAGCCGCATATATAGGTTGCATCCTAATTGGGGAATTTTATAGCAAACTGTTTGTTCACATTACATTTATATTTAAACGTGGGTACTGTATAAGAAACAGAGATGGAATTCCAAAGAAAACGGTCTGAGAAAAAAGCTAATAGAGTAAAAAATGGCCCAGCACTTGGAGATCTTTGAAGTTGAGGTGGGATTTTGTTGTTAGTCGGGTTTAGAGGGAGGTGTTTACATTAGGTTGGAATACAAGTGCTGTACAGTCGTCAGAGAACATTCTGTTTAAATAACTGTAGATGAGATGAGATTATTTATTCGAAGACACGCATCGATTAAAATATCTACAATAAGATTTATATCACTAGCTATACCTCATCGCAATTGCTTGGAAGTATGTACTTTCATTTTGTTTTGCGCACTTCCTTTGAATTTAAGATTTAAATTTAATTATGACGGTATCGTTTGGGCATTAAATAATTAATTCAAGCAGAGTCCTAAAACTATAAGTAACTTTATTACAGTTATGTTTTGTTATCACAATAAGATCATTGGGTGAAAATAGCGTTCAACACCTTAACTCCTTTCCTTTTAAACGTGTGCGTTTACTCGTCTTATGTTACCAATTATAACATTCTACTTCGTCGGGCAGTTATTCTCATGTTTAATTTAGGTTTGTGATGCGTCGACGTATTTAGATACGTCCACGTGTTTAGATGCGTCTACGTGTTCAAATGCGTCGACGTATTGTAGATGCGTGTCCTTGTTTAGATGCGTCCCCGTTTTTAGATGTACCCACGTGTTCAGAAGTTTCGACGTATTGTAGATACGTCTACTTGTTTAGATGCGTCCACGTGGTTAGATGCGTCAACGTATTGCCGATGTGCCCATGTGTTTAGATGCGTGCACGTGTTCAGATACGTTCACGTGTCTAGACGCTTCGACGAATTGTAGATGCGTACACGTCTTTAGATGCGTACACGTGTTTAGATGCGTTTACCAATTCAGATTCGACCAAGTCTTTAGATGGGTCAACGTGTTTAATAGCGTCTAGGTGTTTAGAGCCGTCGATATATTGTAGATGTGTAAACAGTTTTACATACGCCCACGTTTTTAGATGCGTAGACGTGTTGTACATACGTGCATACGTTTAGATACGTCAACTTATTTAGATGTGTTCAAGTCTTTAAGTGTGTTCCTTGACATCAGTCATTCGGTCTTCCTTTGACATTGACATTTAAAGTATCATGTTATAATATACCGAAGAGTGAATCAATGTGTTATACGCCAATGGCTGATCTACACATATACGTCGTGTACTGAATGATATACATTATATGAAGGAAAACATCTATTTTGCAGTTGTCACTTGAAATCCGAATTTAACGAAGATAGATTTTGCAGGAAGGTGTCATCGCCATTGCGCATTCCCAAGAAGAAGAAAAATTGATTCCCCTGGCAGAAAAGGTTTTTATCATTTTTATGTTCTCTTTCAACGATCAAAATCAAGATATAACAATTCTACAACTTATGACTAGTATTCTAATTCTTTACTTTGATGAAAATAAATTATTTTCTGGTAATTCTAGAAAATTCATCCAATAAAAGGATAAAGCTTAAGAGATTTTAAAGGAGAAATTAAAATTCAAAGACTATTGCTTAATGGTGTTCTAATGATAGTGCTGAAAACTTAATGCAATTCGTCAATAATCACATTTTAAATTAAGCAGTCATGTGTTATTATCGCCTCTAAAACCCCATCAACACTCCAAAAGAATTGAAATTTAAGAATAAGTTTCACAAAAATAGTACTTTCTTCCGTTTGCATAACACTACATTAAAGTAAATATAGCTTACATTACACAACATTAAGCTTATGAGCTGTGTTCCCAAATGTATTATGATCGGTTACTTATTTAATGATTTAAATTTCTACACAGAATTATATAATACTATACACATACATAACTTCATATAAAAAGAT
Source organism: Sepiola atlantica (assembly GCA_963556195.1). Classification (NCBI taxonomy): domain Eukaryota; kingdom Metazoa; phylum Mollusca; class Cephalopoda; order Sepiida; family Sepiolidae; genus Sepiola; species Sepiola atlantica. The sequence continues at coordinate 30,103,286 of OY744543.1, forward strand.
ATATGCGTATTTATGTTTCTTTTAATTTCGGAAAATTAAAATCAGTGACATATACTTAAGGAGAGTCTTTTTTTAACAAAAAAAATTGAAGATAAGGTGAGTTGTAGACAATAAGTCGCAAGCGGGCATTCGTAATAAAAAACAAACTAACGAGATAATAGTCATAAAAACATCAAGATGGTTGTTTGAACCAGTTCGTGTCAGAATCGCGTGTTGTTTTAAATGCCACTACGAATCGTTTTTTTTTTGGGGGGGGGGGGAGCAGGCGATAAAAGAAACGCGGGGGCTTCGGGTTTGTGGAAATTAAAAAAGTTCCCGAAGCACGTCTACGTTTTCTCTTCATACCACATCGACTACTTCGGATCGATTAAGAACAGGACGTGGACATGGTTTAAGTTTTCCGCGGGGAAATGCGGGGATGATAAAAAGCTAGTTTGCTAGAACGTAGAGACCTTTCGAGCTGACAGGGAAAAGTTACGCCTTCATGGCCGAACCACAACTCGTGAATTGTACCGTTTCTTATCGTTCTAAAATGGCAGCTTTATGTACATGTCAACATTTCGGACATAGTAATCTTGTAACGCTTATATCTCCATTGAATCTGTATCATAATTTCTTACTCACGTAGGCGCCCACGCAGCCATACCCTTTTACAGAAAGATCGAATACACTCGAGGAGTGTGTCTAGTAGGTAATTCAAACTCTCTAAACAAAAATAACTCTTTCTCTATAAATTTACGTTTGTGTGACACATCACTCAAGAAGTATCAGCCCTAAATAATAATACAACGAATGTTAGACAAAATTCTACGTTATTTATCAACATAGTCTCTTTCTTTATTGATACTCTGATTCCAACTCTTCACTAACAATGCAGTTTGAAACAATATAAAATACACTATTCGCCGGTCGAACTGTCATGCTGAAATTAAAATTGAACGTTGTCATATCACGATTACGTTTCAAATAACAAATTATTTACCACTTCGCCAGGAGGTTAAACACAATTTTAGTTATAACTGTAAGACTCCAGCGCATTAGGAGAAGTGCCCTCTTGCCTTAAAATGCCTGAGCAGTCCCTTTGGTATTTCCTGGGCGTGGCTCTTCAGGCGATTAGCAATGAACTAGCCCTATATCATAGAGAAGGAAAAGATTTTGAGTGTTGACCTCCTTGGACTGAAAGGAACCATGCATCAACCCAACAGCAACAGAACAACTGTCAGACTGGAGAAATGTTATTATACGTTTCAAATAACATTGTTATACAACTGTCAGACTGGAGAAATGGTATTATACGTTTCAAATAACATTGTTATACAACTGCCAGACTGGAGAAATGTTATTATACGTTTCAAATAGCATTGTTATACAACTGCCAGACTGGAGAAATGGTATTATACGTTTCAAATAACATTGTTATACAACTGTCAGACTGGAGAAATGTTATTATACGTTTCAAATAACATTGTTATACAACTGTCAGACTGGAGAAATGGTATTATACGTTTCAAATAACATTGTTATACAACTGTCAGACTGGAGAAATGTTATTATACGTTTCAAATAACATTGTTATACAACTGTCAGACTGGAGAAATGTTATTATACGTTTCAAATAACATTGTTATACAACTGTCAGACTGGAGAAACGGTATTATACGTTTCAAATAACATTGTTATACAACTGTCAGACTGGAGAAATGGTATTATACGTTTCAAATAACATTGTTATACAACTGTCAGACTAGAGAAATGTTATTATACGTTTCAAATAACATTGTTATACAACTGTCAGACTGGAGAAATGGTATTATACGTTTCAAATAACATTGTTATACAACTGTCAGACTGGAGAAATGTTATTATACGTTTCAAATAACATTGTTATACAACTGTCAGACTGGAGAAATGTTATTATACGTTTCAAATAACATTGTTATACAACTGTCAGACTGGAGAAATGGTATTATACGTTTCAAATAACATTGTTATACAACTGTCAGACTGGAGAAATGGTATTATACGTTTCAAATAACATTGTTATACAACTGTCAGACTGGAGAAATGGTATTATACGTTTCAAATAACATTGTTATACAACTGTCAGACTGGAGAAATGGTATTATACGTTTCAAATAACATTGTTATACAACTGTCAGACTGGAGAAATGTTATTATACGTTTCAAATAACATTGTTATACAACTGTCAGACTGGAGAAATGGTATTATACGTTTCAAATAACATTGTTATACAACTGTCAGACTGGAGAAATGGTATTATACGTTTCAAATAACATTGTTATACAACTGTCAGACTGGAGAAATGGTATTATACGTTTCAAATAACATTGTTATACAACTGTCAGACTAGAGAAATGTTAGTATACGTTTCAAATAACATTGTTATACAACTGCCAGACTGGAGAAATGTTATTATACGTTTCAAATAACATTGTTATACAACTGCCAGACTGGAGAAATGTTATTATACGTTTCAAATAACATTGTTATACAACTGTCAGACTGGAGAAATGGTATTATACGTTTCAAATAACATTGTTATACAACTGCCAGACTGGAGAAATGTTATTATACGTTTCAAATAACATTGTTATACAACTGTCAGACTGGAGAAATGTTATTATACGTTTCAAATAACATTGTTATACAACTGTCAGACTGGAGAAATGTTATTATACGTTTCAAATAACATTGTTATACAACTGTCAGACTGGAGAAATGTTATTATACGTTTCAAATAACATTGTTATACAACTGTCAGACTGGAGAAATGTTATTATACGTTTCAAATAACATTGTTATACAACTGCCAGACTAGAGAAATGTTATTATACGTTTCAAATAACATTGTTATACAACTGTCAGACTAGAGAAATGTTATTATACGTTTCAAATAACATTGTTATACAACTGTCAGACTGGAGAAATGGTATTATACGTTTCCAATAACATTGTTATACAACTGTCAGACTGGAGAAATGTTATTATACGTTTCAAATAACATTGTTATACAACTGTCAGACTGGAGAAATGGTATTATACGTTTCAAATAACATTGTTATACAACTGTCAGACTGGAGAAATGGTATTATACGTTTCAAATAACATTGTTATACAACTGTCAGACTGGAGAAATGTTATTATACGTTTCAAATAACATTGTTATACAACTGTCAGACTGGAGAAATGGTATTATACGTTTCAAATAACATTGTTATACAACTGTCAGACTGGAGAAATGGTATTATACGTTTCAAATAACATTGTTATACAACTGCCAGACTAGAGAAATGGTATTATACGTTTCAAATAACATTGTTATACAACTGTCAGACTGGAGAAATGTTATTATACGTTTCAAATAACATTGTTATACAACTGTCAGACTGGAGAAATGGTATTATACGTTTCAAATAACATTGTTATACAACTGTCAGACTGGAGAAATGGTATTATACGTTTCAAATAACATTGTTATACAACTGTCAGACTGGAGAAATGGTATTATACGTTTCAAATAACATTGTTATACAACTGTCAGACTGGAGAAATGGTATTATACGTTTCAAATAACATTGGTATACAACTGTCAGACTAGAGAAATGTTAGTATACCTTTCAAATAACATTGTTATACAACTGCCAGACTGAAGAAATGTTATTATACGTTTCAAATAACATTGTTATACAACTGTCAGACTGGAGAAATGTTATTATACGTTTCAAATAACATTGTTATACAACTGTCAGACTGGAGAAATGGTATTATACGTTTCAAATAACATTGTTATACAACTGTCAGACTGGAGAAATGTTATTATACGTTTCAAATAACATTGTTATACAACTGTCAGACTGGAGAAATGTTATTATACGTTTCAAATAACATTGTTATACAACTGTCAGACTGGAGAAATGGTATTATACGTTTAAAATAACATTGTTATACAACTGTCAGACTGGAGAAATGGTATTATACGTTTCAAATAACATTGTTATACAACTGTCAGACTGGAGAAATGTTATTATACGTTTCAAATAACATTGTTATTCAACTGTCAGACTGGAGAAATGTTATTATACGTTTCAAATAACATTGTTATACAACTGTCAGACTGGAGAAATGTTATTATACGTTTCAAATAACATTGTTATACAACTGTCAGACTGGAGAAATGTTATTATACGTTTCAAATAACATTGTTATACAACTGTCAGACTGGAGAAATGTTATTATACGTTTCAAATAACATTGTTATACAACTGTCAGACTGGAGAAATGTTATTATACGTTTAAAATAACATTGTTATTCAACTGTCAGACTGGAGAAATGTTATTATACGTTTCAAATAACATTGTTATACAACTGTCAGACTACAGAAATGTTATTATACGTTTCAAATAACATTGTTATTCAACTGTCAGACTGGAGAAATGTTATTATACGTTTCAAATAACATTGTTATACAACTGTCAGACTGGAGAAATGTTATTATACGTTTCAAATAACATTGTTATACAACTGTCAGACTGGAGAAATGGTATTATACGTTTCAAATAACATTGTTATACAACTGTCAGACTGGAGAAATGTTATTATACGTTTCAAATAACATTGTTATACAACTGTCAGACTGGAGAAATGGTATTATACGTTTCAAATAACATTGTTATTCAACTGTCAGACTGGAGAAATGTTATTATACGTTTCAAATAACATTGTTATACAACTGTCAGACTGGAGAAATGTTATTATACGTTTCAAATAACATTGTTATTCAACTGTCAGACTGGAGAAATGTTATTATACGTTTCAAATAACATTGTTATACAACTGTCAGACGGGAGAAATCTTATTATACGTTTCAAATAACATTGTTATACAACTGTCAGACTGGAGAAATGTTATTATACGTTTCAAATAACATTGTTATACAACTGTCAGACTGGAGAAATGTTATTATACGTTTCAAATAACATTGTTATTCAACTGTCAGACTGGAGAAATGTTATTATACGTTTCAAATAACATTGTTATACAACTGTCAGACTGGAGAAATGTTATTATACGTTTCAAATAACATTGTTATACAACTGTCAGACTGGAGAAATGGTATTATACGTTTCAAATAACATTGTTATACAACTGTCAGACTGGAGAAATGTTATTATACGTTTCAAATAACATTGTTATACAACTGTCAGACTGGAGAAATGTTATTATACGTTTAAAATAACATTGTTATTCAACTGTCAGACTGGAGAAATGTTATTATACGTTTCAAATAACATTGTTATACAACTGTCAGACTGGAGAAATGGTATTATACGTTTCAAATAACATTGTTATACAACTGTCAGACTGGGGAAATGTTATTATACGTTTCAAATAATATTGTTATACAACTGTCAGACTGGAGAAATGTTATTATACGTTTCAAATAACATTGTTATACAACTGTCAGACTGGAGAAATGTTATTATACGTTTCAAATAACATTGTTATACAACTGTCAGACTGGAGAAATGTTATTATACGTTTCAAATAACATTGTTATACACGTCCATGGATCCATATTAGAGGCTATTGGTAACAATAATCAGCTGTGGGTTCATGAATATAATGTTAATAAAAGAGCTGGGGATATGTATAGTGAAGATGTGGAATTCTCCTTCTAGTTGGATTGCTCGATAGGTATTTACGTCCATGGGGAAGACAAGTGGAAAAAGTTCGTCAGAAGAATACTCCTTTAAAGTACTTATGAAAGATATGAGATAATTGATGCCCAAACTGGCATCGATTCAGAATATATAGAATGAAATATATATCACTAGCTGAACCTTCTCCCTTTTGCCAGTAAGTCTTTATTTTTATTTTTGTTTTCGCTCCTTCTATAAAATTTTAGATTAAAATTCAATTAAAACGGTATCGTTTGGCCATTATATAATAAATTCAAGAAAAGTCCAAAAACTATAGTAAGTCTATTACGCTTGTGTTTTAATCTCTATAAAAGAATTGTATGTAAATAGCTTTAAAATATTTTAATCATTTTCTTTAATAAATGAGTAATTGCTAAGAATATGCGATTACTTTTTATATGTTACATTTCCCAAAGGAGCATCATTATGATATAATTCTGTTTCGTTTGACAGTTATTCTTCGCAAAAAGCTTGAGTAAGCAGAACGTGAGAAAAATAAAAAATAGAATTTAAGCTTACGTGCTAAGAATGTCTCTAGTGACATGTAGCGGGACAGGTGATAAATCTGTGTCTTATCTTGAGCCTAGCGCACTCAAGCGAGAGAGAGAGTGAGAGAGAGATATATGTACTAGAAAAAACACAAACACCTACAGGCATTGCTAAACCCCTAGATGGTCGTACCCTGTGTTTAGTAATAACCTTTGCAACTGCTGTTTTTAAAAAATGACAAAAGAAAGAAACAGTAAACGTATGACAATTCAGTGTCATATACACAATACTACAGCTTGCTCCGTAATGTGACCCATTCCGGATAATCTACTAATATCAAAGCATCTGCCCAGCGTCATAGTACATATGTATCACTGTAGATCTGTCACGTTTTTGTTAGATATAGAATTTACATTAGTATGTCGCGTTAGAGGGTGCGCCGTCTCGATGTTATCTAGTAGTTGAATTGTTTCTTCTTTCTTTCCTGCCCTGAGCCACGCCGTTGCAACACAACACCTCATGATCGGGTCGGAAGACAAACAATCTTTTAAAATTTAATTTCAGTTTTGTTTCTAGCGTTAGCTATCCGTCAGCTGGGAGATATTCACTAACGTCGAGAGAGAGAGAGAGAGAGAAAGAGAGAGAAAATGACTGATTTCGTAATTATTTCTTAAGCACACGTAGAGGGGGAAAATTCGCTTCTCACGAAGAACGAGTGACGTCACAGATCCCTCTGCTTCCCACGCAAAGGCCCGTGACGTCACAGAGCCTCTCGCAGGTGCGCATTGACCCTTTATCTGAGGTCTCCTCACGCGGTGACCCTGTCACGTCTGTTAGCTCAGACTGTGAGAACAGCTTTATTCTGCACTCAACTGCACGTGGCAACCCGCGCTAATTCGCGCAAGTCAAACCAACCATTTCCAACATATACGTCCATTCCCATTAGGCCATTATCCAAGAACCGTAGCCACCTTCTAAATCTCTATTAGAGGCTCCGTATGCTATTTAATGCGTAGATATGTCACACTTTAGTTTGAAATTCGAGAAGAGGCTATACATGTTTGTCAGTACGTAAATGTGTCATGTATATTTTCGGAATATCATTGTCGTCTCAAAGCAACCAGATTAACAATGACGTATCTAATAACTTCCTAGTCTTTTTTTCTTGTCCATTTGCTTCCGGATTTTTCTCAAATTAAACTTCTCTGACGGAACGTTAAAGTACACTTTTAGAAAACGATTAAAAACGGTTCTTTCTGTGGCTTCTCTCAGTAAATATTATCACCGAACAATGCATCAGATTATCGTGAGAGTAAAAACGTCTGCCGTGACTGTTCGATTAAATAATATGGCGAACATTGCAGATCTTGCGATGGTGTTCTCAAGTGAGTAGCAACACAATCAGTGACCAATACTTCACAATTGTTTGAATGGCTGTCTCAATATTGACCCTTTTGACAAACAACATTTCGTTTGACGATTAAATTGTTTTTAATGGTTTCGTTCTTTCTCTTATTCTTTACTGTCTGATTCCGTGTCTCGGCGAACACAAATCTGTTGCCTAAGTTCTATCGTTTAGCGCCACATAATACGCTAATGTTCACTCAGAAAGAAAATGTGTTTATTTTGTAGAAACGAACCCAGAATCTGCATCATCTACCACATGCAGAAATAAACGAAATGCAACATAGATTGTGATTCTTAATATTTTTATTGATCTGTTGTGTAGTGGAAAATGAAAACATAAGACTTACCTGTAATACCAGACCAGGCCATGTGTAACAACAGAGTTAAAGCAAATGGCTGGTTTTATAGAAAAGAAGTACCAAATTGTCATGTGACCTATTTTGCATTGCATGATAGGAGTCCCCATGAAGAGGACAGGAAATGAGAAAGCGCACTTCTTCTTTGGTTCACCCGGATTGAGACAAGTGAAGGTGGAGGTCGGATTTGGTGCTGTCAGAAGAGTGAAGTTGGAGTTCAAGTTGGTGTTTGCGGACTAGTGACTGTTTTGGGTCGGATTAGGTGCCCTCAGAAGAGAGACATTTTGGTGTTTTCGGACGACATGTTGATGACTTCCGGATTCCTACAAATTGCCAACACTTTGTTTTAGCCGCAGTGTAATACAGCTTGTTTTTATTCAGGCTACAAATGTTCATCCGGATATTTTTAACACAATTCTCCAACTTTTGCTGTACAAGAGGAATATCATTAAAAAAAAGATTGATCAGGATATAGGCTGAAAAACTTTGAGATGGCCTTAATTCCCAACCTATATCCGTATCTATTTTATCCACGGCAGAACAACTTATTATTCTTTAGGAATCAATTCCGCCCGGAGTTACAGTATTTGAACCCAATGATGCAGTCTTCACGAACCATCCAACGTTGAATTGTTGTCTTTCGATTCTCAGCCCGTTTTAACTGCACATTTTTTTTGCATTTTTGCATTGCAAGATATGTATTCAATAAATAATTGAAGGAAAACTAATACATATTAAAGGTAGATTATATTAAATTAAGCCAGGTTACGGCAAAATGCAAACTTGATCTAATATGTAAAAGCCGAGCTGATTCCATTGATAACTATATCATGAGTAAAGTAGAAACAAACAGAACCTAGAGAAAAAGAAAGTTGGAGAAACAATAAAATTATTCTGCAGAATAAAAGGAGAAAATGAGTATTTAATTTAGTTTTATTTGCATAGTTCAAAAATAGGAGACACCGAACGTTGTTCTGACATTAATAGTTAATCAATCGTTTTGATGTGAAGTAATTAAGTATTGTCATATCATCGATTATACACAAATTTCGTTTGTGGCTTGATTGTATGAAAAAATGAGTGGCAGTCTCTATACATGTGCATACGCAGGGTTAATTCCCTGTTTTAAATACGCTGTGTGAATGGGGCAGTGTGTCTCTTTTGAGGATACCTATTTCCTATTTAATTTTCATTTCTCAGGTGAATTTAAACATTAGCTCCGTTTTTAATATGAGGAAAATTCAATCTCCAAAACATAGCAATCCGGATGAAAAAAAAGTAATTGTATATTAGAATTGGCACTCCTCAAAAACGAGGGCGACGAGGGTGACAGGCAATAACGCCATTTTCCGTTAGCAAAATGTAATACCTGTGAAGATGGCTTCATGCGACCGAACAGATATTACAATTTGATGCTAACCTGATGACCGGAGAATTAGTTACTATTTTCACACAACCAAAACAAAGATATACAAATGATAGTGTTTTAATGATGTGAATAAAATAACTGTATAGTCCAGTCAGCACATGTTCAAAGTAAATGACGCCTTGAATGGCATGTGATATGGTTACCTTCGTCAGAAAATGAGTTAATGCTATCCAAGATGGCGTCCCGAGACAATTAGATAATTTATATACGACAACTAGATTCATCTTAAACGTTAAGGAATTTAAAAAAAACGTATACATATTTTTTCATTAGGTGTACCTATAAAAAAATATGTATAATATACAACTGATACAAGTAAAGCCAGCGTTGTTTAAAATATGAAATCAACATTGTCTTATATATTCAAATGTTACGAAACACTGCTCTAAAAGGTGACAGATAAAGGGTTTCGTTATTAATGATTCCATTAAACCAAACAGTTAATTTAAAAGTATTATTCTGTTTACTTTATGTTACGTTTAAAAATAAATGTTGTTTGACTGTAATTTGCTCCGTGATTTACATAATTAAATACACATGTCTATAAAAGAAAACTAAGAAAATCGGTCAACATTTACTGTTACAGAAAGTAATAATCAGATATAGGATAGGAAAGACGTTGGCGTTAAAATGAAACCTGCCTTGGTGTATAACATTCTTAATCGTTATTATATGTTATCAACTCAATTGAAAACGATGCATTCATTATTTGTCTTGACTATTGGAAAATACTATATAATACTGTATATGTCAAGTATTTAGTATAAGGATAGATGCCTTGGTCAGAAGGTATGATTCCCGGGAAACGCGATATCTTCAATGGTCCGGCGGCTTGCATCAGTGACGAATAGTCCTGATTTTATTTACAATTTCCGTTAGTACTATCAGATTATTAGATTGGTTGCCTTATTTTTCAAACCGAGGCATTAAGATTTTTTTCTCATCTTCTACGAAAACAAATATGCATTGTCATAGTATTAATCAAAATGTATTCAATTAGATAATTGAATAGAAAAGCAGATTAAGAATAATTAGAAAAAATAAATGAAACGAAAAGGTAAAATCGTATGGACCGGGATAATGCCACATTTTAGCGGCTATATTGTTTTTAGAATCAGGGACTTAGAGTAAGGAAACCGCTTGTACGTTCACACTATTCATAGGAAACATGATACCATGTAACCGACAGGATTCGATATTTGCCCGCACATCACCTCGGTCCACAATGGTACACGCTTAACAACATCAACCTCTCACTCATTAATAAAAGATGATCTATGTAAATTTTGAAACTGTAGCTCGTTCTCACTTTCTGGAGTCTAGAGGATAGTAGGGCTAGGCATTAGTTTTTAATATATGCAATTTAATTAAGTCGAACTAAAAATAACAATCATAACAGGAAATACAATGATAAAAACGTTCCTGTGACTTAGGCATGGAGCTCTACTCGTTTTGAGGGAGACTGATGGAGGGCAGTGGTCACACATTTAGGTAAATATTTTTTCGACTTTCTCTACGGACGACACTCTCACCAAAATACCACAATCACTTTATGAATGTAATCCTACTTAAAAGATCCCCACATAATTTCAATAAAATTGTATTTACAAAAATAAATGTAGATGACTCATTATGAGAGGTGGGATAACAAATAAACACTAAAAAGTAAGAAAAATCAACAAACTTAACAATATGCCATATAGGGCATGCTTGTTAGGCCTTCCGTAACCTTATGCTAAGTGTTAGAACGCCCACAATTTTCTGGGTGATCCGAAAACAACCGGACCGGTCTTTGAATGTGAGTGGGATATGAAAAATAGGATGATTGGGGTGGAATAAGAGAATAGAGTGCACCCTCCAAGATACAAAGCAATATTCAAATGTGACTAGGGGCAAAAGAAATATGGGTTGGGTTGTCATATTTTTGAAGAACTGTAATAGTAAAAACAAAACAGGATCGGTAGTCATTTTAGCTATAAGTATATTACTGGTTAGGTCTCATGATATGAACTTTTTGGAGTGTTAAGTATCGTCAACCGGCCATAATATGGCATTGGGAGCTACTATTATGATCCTATGTTAACCTGTACTTGTCACTTTTAACTAATAAACCATTGATTGTTTGAACACTTAAACTGGGATGTAACATATATATGCTACAACTGTAACATATATTAACAGATCACTTAATAAGACAAAGCAGATGAAGCAAACACATTTTGGCAAAATTCGACTTTATTCATACACATCGTCTGCTAAGTTGATACACTGATTCCAACGCTGCTTTAACAATGTGGTGTCTATATAGAACTATTGGTCTTAGGTCTAAAACTACGCCTCATTTTTTTTTATATAGCTTCTCGATGGGAGCTAAATATCTTTCTCTAGAGCAGGGACAGGCAACCTTTTCAGAGTGAGGGCCAAAGTAAACTTTTGGAAAGAGATCGCGAGCCGGAGTGAAAAACGAAATCTCAGTATTACTATATGTTGTGTACATGAATAAATTGTAGAAAAAATGCATTGAACACTCTACAAATCTGATATTTTTTTCTCAAGAGACTTCTGTATGTGATGTTATAAAAGGCGCCGAACGCTAAGCCTTCGTAAGCCGGATGTGGCTCGAGGGCGGAGGTTGTCCCCTCCTGCTCTAGAGTATTCTTCTGACGTGTACACAGCCAGTAGTCAGCGAGACGCGGACCTGGAAGATAAGGGGAGTGCGAATCAATTGAAATTATAATGTATGTACTTGTGCCATCGTTGCGATCGACTAGTTACACGGCGCCTCGTCTTACCAAAAGCGACGTTATTTTCTTTTATTGTGTGGCCGTATTTTTTGATAATTTAAAAGCGGACAGATTAATTCTATATTATATTCGCTTAACATCGATTCACAAAAGACTTACCCATTAAAAATTCGGAGGCAAAAAGCTTGCCTGCCGATGTCTGTGTCTTTGGTTGTATTTGACGGCTTTTACTTGATGCTACCACTCAATTGACTCCCGCCTTTACTCTACAATTAAGTGGTGGATACATGGTTGATACATTGTCATAGATGCGCGGGGAGACTCTCTTTTTTGCGCTGAAACAGTTGCAAACAACGATCTGAATTGTTGACGCGTATTTGTTTTTTATTGATTATAGGAAAACGCAACACCCAATTTAGACACAGATTTCTCAATGAGAAAGTATTACGTATTTTCTGTACGACCATGTTTTAAGTCAGTCTACCGATACTTAGCCGTTCTTCGTGACGTTACAGAGTCTTAACAACACTTATGATGCCGTTGCTTTTCTTGAACTGCATTTCTCCGATCAGAAAACAATGTTGAATCAACACAGAAAATGTAGATGTTTCCATTATTTTGAGAACTTGCTACAGGTTCTTATTTTGTCTTTTAAATTTGCACCAGTAGCTCCACTAAAATTCTTGTAATTTGTAAACTAATAATCTGATTTAGTTCTAATTTTGAAACTTGCGATTTGTAAAGTTAGAACTTCATGAAAATCATACGAAGTTTTATTAGTGGCGCCATTTATATGTCAGGCCCGGGACTTATTGAGTTGTGTGTTATGTAACCCACCAACGTAAAGCTAGTGAAAGAAGTTTATAGAATTGCAGTTTCCACTATGCTTGAGAATCATATTTCGCCGAAAGGAAGAACATTACAAAAAGGAAATCAGAGAAGAAATCTTATCGCCTGATGTTGCCGATCTTCTTCCATATATTTGGGTTTTGAGAAAAAGCAAAAGTGCCACAGGAAATGTTGACACATAATAAAGCAAATTCTTACATCTAAAAAAGAACAAATGTTATTGTTCAATCTCATATTACTTCTATGCGACTGCGAGACCCGGTATCTGCATTAAGAAGACGTATTCGCCATGTACTTTATTTGACGCATCAGACGCCTCCGTCTCACATGACAAAAACGCAACCTGCACAATCCGTGTAAGATTAAACACTAGCGGTATCGCACAGACTCTTCTGAAAAAAAGATTTCACTTATTTGGTCACGTTCTCCGACGCCCTGATGGGGGAATTCATCACCAAATTAATAGCTCCAATCGCAACCGCTGGCTGGAGGACACACACAGACAATAAACTGAAGAATGTTGAGTATAACAATGAAAACAGACATGGAACAAGTGACTGTCCTCCACGTTTGTGATTCGTTACTGGAACCGGGAATGGCTGAAGTATGCCGGATTCTCAGCTGAAGATCGATGTGGGTGAACCGTATTGACGTAGCACGCACTCAACATATTTGGAGCCGGCTCAAACAACCTTGGGTAATGCCGTTGCAGCTACAATTGTACAGTTCGCCTTATTCTTTGTCATTTTGTATGTGTTAATGTTCTGTGGTTTAGTCAACAAGCAACGGCCGCACCACTATTCTATCAACGTGTGTTCCTTATTATTTTATAGTTCGCCTTATTATGTGTCATTCTGTATATGTTAACGTCTTAAGTTTTAGTCAACAAGCAACGACTGCACCAGTACGCTATCAACGTGTTTTTCTTATTATTTTTTGTTTACTAACAAAAAAGTCTTCATCATTCTTTTTATAGTTTTTCTTGTTACATCTTTTGTATAACAAGTATATGTCTTTGTGCATGAGTCAGATTACCTACCTTGTTTTTTTCCTTTATTCTTTCGTTTTATTTTAAATTTCGTTAACATTTCTAAGTCTCTCTGTTTTATGTTGATAAAACATTTTACAAATGATCTATTACTTCGCGAGAATTTCTTTTTCTAGTCTTAAAATCTTATTTTGCTTTCACTTTTTTCTTGACATATAAATTTATTTGTTTCTGTTTACCGTACATTTCTCTCAATATAAAGTGTCCTATCTATCTATCTATCTATCTATCTATCTATCTATCTATCTATCTATCTATCTATCTATCTATCTATCTATAAAACACACATACACACACACACATATATATATATATGTATATATATATATATATATATATATATAAATAATTAAATATTATTTATTCATTTACAAGCGTGTTCCGTCTTTTGAAGACTTACCAGTATTAAAAATAGCTGACATGTGTGTATGTGCAGGGAAATTATCTAAACTAAGAAGAAAAAACACTTTGCTCTGGCGAGGAAAATATTTTATATTAGAAAGCTTAGTTTGAAATAAATAAATATTATTTATTTGTTTCAACAAATTACATTGTTATGGTTTTTCAAAAAAAAAATGTATAGCTTTAAGAAACAATGGTTTATAATGTGTCTACTCCTTTCTACTTATTCAAAATGACGTAACCGCGCTCACAGACAGGGACATTCTTTCTCACCAAGTCAATACCACCAGACTATGAAGAAAAACAAAAAAAGTAAAAAACACTTTGCTCTGACAAGGAATATTTTATATTCGAAAGCTTAGTTTGAAATAAATACATATTATTTATTTGTTTCAACAAATTACATTGTTATGGTTTTTCAAAAAAAAATGTATACCTTTACGAAACAATGGTTTATAATGTGTCTACTCCTTTCTACTTATTCAAAATGGCGTAATCGCGCTCACAGACACGAACATTCTTTCTCACCAAGTCAATACCACCAGACTATGAAGAAAAAAAAAGAAGAAAAAAACACTTTACTCTGACGAGGAAAATATTTTATATTAGAAAGCTTAGTTTGAAATAAATAAATATTATTTATTTGTTTCAACAAATATATATATATATATATATATATAAATAATTAAATATTATTTATTTATTTACAAGCGTGTTCCGTCTTTTGAAGACTTACCAGTATTAAAAATAGTTGACATGTGTGTGTGTGTGCAGGGAAATTATCTAAACTAATTAACAGATTATGTAAAATGTTGGAGCATATATTCTACGAAAGACGATGACTTACATATACACATTACTTTCTTGAAAATATTAATACTAATAAGGTGCATATATATATATATATATATATATATATATATATATATATATATATATATAACGTAAAGAAAGAGGTAAAATGCATTCAAAAAACATTTCTTATTAAAACATTTTTATTAAAATAAAAACAAACATTTTCATTTAGAGTTTGTTTACTAATATTTTACTCGATATAACGGTATCATCAGAGTTTTAAACAAATATAAGGTTCTTACCCTATTATTTTTTATATACGTAAGAAACTCTGATGATGCTCAATATAACATTGAGTGAAATATTAGCAAAAAAATCAAAATGAAGATATGTGTTTTGATTTTAATAAAATATATACGCATCTAACAAATAGTTTTATAATATATTTTGCCTCTTTCTTTACGTTTAGAATTTCATTGATGCTTAACGAAATGAACTTTCCCAAATTTATATCTACTTGCGAGTCATTCGCGCTTTTTAGTTCAGATTTAAAAATATACACTTTATCACCGTTAGTCCACATAACACCTGGACGCCAATCTTTCATCACCACTAAGAATGATTCTTACGTATACATAATAAAATAAGAAGGCAAACACTTTATATTTGTTTACAACTCTGATGATGCTCGTTATATCGAGTGAAATATTAGTAAAAGAAAAGTCAAAACTAAGATAGTTGTTTTGATTTTAATAAAATATATACACATCTTACAAATAGTGTTTGAAGGAATTTCCCCTCTTCCTTTACGTTTTTAATTTGAGTGATGCTTAAAAGAGGAATTTTTCCAAATGTATATATATGTATATATATATATATATATATATATATATATATATATAAACAGTGAAATAATGTTGGGATGACTGGCATTATTATCTATGAGGGTTTCTTTTATATGATTTATATTACAAAAGAGGAAAAAGACACAGGAGAAGGGAAACAAAGATGAATCACTCCGTAAACTTTTCTTCTTTCGCTATGAGGATTTTTTTCTCCTTTTTTAAACGAGTATTGAGAGCAAAAAAAGATAAAGAAAATCAAATAAACCTACCGAGACGTCTTTCAGTCGACACTCTTCAAGGTAATTGTCGACTATATATATATATATATATATATATATATATATATATATATATATATATTATGAACAGATAATTATAAAATATAGAATATATATTTTATGCAACTCGGTGAGTAACATGACAACATTATTGTTTGTAAACTTCACCATTTAGGTTATTCGCTAACCCAACCAATTAAAATATGTAAGATACAAAAAATTAATTGAGAATATAATTGCTCTCTATCAATTTTTGAGTTATATTAAGTAATACATTTTAAAAGGATCGGTGCGAACGCGTGAGAATAAGTAATACGTATTGCTTTGTAAGATCCCAAACTAGTAAACTTATCATTTTCAATTATATAACATATTCTAGGAAACATGATTGAAGCAATGGGAAGATTCTTTACTTTTCATAAACTTTGATATAAAGCGTGCACCGACCCCGTACTATACCGACTAAAGAAAGAAAAAAACACTAACATTTAAAACTAAGGTTTATAGCTGCCTTAGACTGGTAATATCTAAGTTTGATATACACTTTCGTCTTAACTTTTAAACATGCCCCTGTTCACTTGCCTGCTTACAAGAGCACAGTAAGACACACTGTCGGTTTTTTAATGTTGAGCAAATCCAGCATTCAAAAAATGGGCATACTAGATTAGAACAGAAAATCCCTCGGTCTAAACAGAACAGAATAGATGAAGTCTAGTATCAGAACGAACGAAATATTTTTGGTAACTAAATCTGTTGGCATTATTATTGGTAACTAAATCTGTTGGCATTATTATTGGTAACTAAATCTGTTGGCATTATTTAATATATATATATTCTTCATTTCAGTTATATCCTAGAAATGACTGGTATGTGGATGTATGAATACGTCAGTTTGTTGCTTATTTCTATTTTTCCTTTATGATATTCTGATGTTTTATTTGGTCTTTTTATTTTCTTATTTACATTCTTTGACTTTTTCTTATTGTCCGCAAGTGTGAAGATGATAGATTCGTCAGAGTCTTGTGGTTATGTTTCGTTTTGTTTAATCGTATTTAAGCATTAATCTTTATTATAAATGTTTTAATTACTTTCTGTTTTTTACATTTCATATAAAGTTCCTTCCTAACATGTAAACATATATTGGCATTACTAAAATAGAAATGTTTCTTAAATGTTCTTATTCTTCTATTTTATACAATTTTAGTTATGAAAGATTTCTGAGAGCACTAACAGCAACATACAAACCTGCAGCAAAAAGTGTTTCCGCTGTGACATGAAGCTGTAAGGAAGGTAGGAGCCGATACCGTGTTTCAGTCTTTCTCTCATGCCTTCTGATGTTATTGGATCTGACAATGCAGTTCCTGTCAGAAAATCATTGGTAGCTGTTTATAGACGCCTCTTATTCGTTATTTCATTTCTGTTAAATTCCATCCTATTCCTCTTACTTTTTCGCTTTTTTGTTCTCTCATTCTCTCTCTCCCTCTCTCTCTCTCTCTCTTTATAAATATATCTCTCTGTCTAATAGAGCCAGACGTTCTCTTCGATTTTCTTTAATATTGCCGTCTCTCTTCGTCTTCCAACACTTTTCTTTATATATATATATATATATATATATATATATATATATATATATATATATATATATTACGATGCTCGTCGGGCTTTCATTTTTCGTTCCAATTCTTTTCCCGCTTCATTTCGTTGTTGTTCGACGTGAACACTCGTCCCTCCTTGGTACTCACGTTGAACTCCCATGCCAACGGACATCAAATCGAAATATTTTACATTATAGTGTGTATTTCCTTTGTTATTTGCACTTCCTGTACATCGATTTCTTCTCTAGTCTCGATTGTCGACAGGGTCGCCTTTGTCTAGCATGGAATGCCAGTCGTCACATGATGAGTATTCATCCAGTGATGACGGATTTGCAATGCTCGGGTTGCTAAAATAATATTCCTATGATATTTTCTTTTTCATCCGATAAACAGAAAAAAACACGAACATGATGTTATTTGCTGTTTTACATATATTGCGTTGCTTTTTCTAAAAATTACATTAACGTTATAGCACGAAAAAGGAACGAAAGAGCCCAATTTAGTTCTATTTTCGAGTATATGTAAGATACGTCTATACAGTGTCGCTGCTACGCTAGCAACTTTGTCTTAATCTGTAAAAAGCTTCCTTTCTCTATATTACGTGATTTTGTCTCCGATGTACTGATTTCCATTCTCCGATAAGTCTCATTTGACCTTTTTACTACGCCAGACAGCTTTTATCTATTAGTTTAAAATACACGCTGACTTAAAATTACCCAGTTATTCAGACGAGTTGAATCATATAGCTTAATCTGTTATAGTAAGCCTTAAATGATGTAAATATACGAAATGTTATGTTGTAGTAAAATCAATTTGGAATTAAAACCCTCAGCAACGGTATACTGGTATTTTTTTAATTTTGCCGTCTCAGTACAATTGTAATTAGAAATGTGGACCACACAAACATCAGTTTAGGGGACAGCTAATTAAATAGTTTCGGGGCCTAACAACAGGGAGAATATCTAACGAGTCGGAGGAGGGGTGTAAGAATATAATTTACAATATTATCCTTTCATGTGTTATAATGAGAATAAGTAGTGTCTTTTTTGGTGATGAACATATTCCCTTGTAACATTTGTTTAAGAAAAACAATTATAACGATAAAACGTTACTTACAACTTAAATACCTGAGTTATGTATTTCTCCAGTTCTGTTTGTGTCTTCAACACAGTCTGCTATCCTAACCAGACCTCTTTGCACTTCGCTTCTTTTTACGTAGAGTCTGCCCACATCGTCGGTTTGGTGTAGTGCGTTGTGTATGGTCATTAATTTTCTAGTCTTCTGATCTAGGTGCTTGAGTTCCTCTTTAGTCCAGCCTATGAATGGTCCAGAGTATCTTGTTAGTGATACTTCACAAGTGTTAATTCTTTATACTAGGTTTCTGCTATATAACTTCGTTTCTAAGAGTGTACTTGTTCTTTTGGGGTATTCTTTTCAAATCTCTTCAATTTGTGTACATTTGATAGTGTTTGCTTCTAAAACCTCCAAACATTTATAGTTATCCTGTTCGCCTAGTACCATCATGCCCTCCGTGTTGGGCAGTTCCATGTCCTCTATTGTATCCAGTTGCCTTTTTTTCATCTCTAGCAATGCATACTTTTCCATTCTAAATTCTATTTAAATGTATTGGCCTAATATTTTAATCATATTTATGAACTTGTCTACAGCTTTTTTGCTTCATTTAAAAATATCTTCAGGTTGTCCATGTACATAAGACGGTGTATTCTTTGTTCTGTGTATGTAAACATCTATACGGCATCACATTTTCTGAGTATGCAGTTGAATGTCACCATGGTTATGATAAATAGTGATGCTGATAGAGACTGTCTTTGGAAAATGCCTGTCTGTATTTTTATCTCAGTAAAGTGTTGTCCTCTAGCTGGCAGTTCTAATCTCTATGTTACCATTGCTTCATTAATACAATGAATACTCTTGCCGAGTATCTTGTATATTATAAAGCATTGAATTATCCATGCCTGAGGTGTTCTGTCGTAGGCTTTCTTCCTGTCAATCCATGCACGGATACGTGTTTTTCTGTTGGTTACCCTTTTCAGTATATTTTGATATAGGTATAACGGATCATGCGTCCCTCTTTTTCTTTTCCATCATCTTTTTTTCTTTGAGGAGCAATCCACGATTGTTCAGAGGGGAGTAAATTTGTTCTCACAGTTGCGCCGTGAAGATTTATCACATTGTTGGTAAAAATGAGATCGATCTGTAGTTGCTTAGGATCGTTTTTATTTTGGTGTATTTTTGTATTAGTGTTGTCCTTCCTTTGGTGCAGCTGTTTTGTTGATACATCCTCTTAGTTTCTGTGCTAGCCTTTCATTATTATTATTATTATTATTATTATTATTATTATTATTATTATTATTATTATTATTATTATTATTATTATTATTATATAATTATGTGAGCTGTAATACAAGTACTACACTCTGATAAATGGCAAGTGTGCTATTCCCTGTATTGTGAGTGACAATAAGTTTACCCAGAATTCCAGCGTTTTTTTTCCGTTGAAGACCACAGAGTTTTTTATCTTCGCTATCTTTATTGTTAATTTCTCGACGCGGCGAGCGATTCGTTGGTTTTCTGGTGTTAATTGGTGGAGTATGGCACCTAACGTTGTATCGTTGGCCGTTCCTCTAGTGCTTTCGGTATCTCGACCGTCTTCAGGAGGCTGTGTCTTATTGTTACTAAAAGCCGTATTTATAGTTTTATTATTAGTTATATATCTATTAATTTGAATATATATATATATATATATATATATATATATATTCGTTTATTTATTATTTGTTTATTTATTTATTTAATTAATTTATTTTTATATATATTATTATTATTATTATTATTATTATATAGTTATGTGAGCTGTAATACAAGTATTACACTCTGATAAATGGTAAGTGTGCTATTCCCTGTATTGTGAGTGACAATAAGTTTACCCAGATTTCCAGCCTTCTCCGCCTATTTCGATATTTGTTAAAATGATTTGAATTATCGTAATTCAAAGTCAACAATTCTAACGTATTAACATCGCACCGATCGATTTCGACCCCGAAAAATTAGTTAGAAAAATATACGAAATAGTGTACTTTAATTTTACGAGAGAGTATATCGCCGAAAAATTATATATAAACATTTTTACTAATTGAATTTTATGACATTAAGCATTTTATCATTTTCTAATAACTTAAATTTCTATGTATCAGCAAAAAAAAAAAACAAGAAAAATGTTTAGGTCATTTTTTGAATGAAACTGTCATCGTCTAATATCACACTGATCTACTTACAACCAAAAAAAATCGAGTAAACCAGGGTATGAAGCATAAAATGTTAACTCTGAGTTAGACGTATATTGCTGAAACCGTAAAACAAAATATAAACACTGTATTATATGGCGTGTAACAGTTTAAATTTATAAAAAATATGTAATTAATTTTTTAATTTTAATTTTTGTTCTTTATTTAAGGATTAAGTTTTCAAAATAAATAATATAGCAACGTTACTCACATTGCTCCCTAGAATACTTATTCTAAAATTGATAACGATCATGTATATATATATATATATATATATATATATATATATATATATATACATATATAGTATATATGTATATATATGTATATATATATGAATATCTATACATGTGTATATATATATGTATATACATGTATATATATATATATATATATATATGTATATATACATATATATATATGTGTCTGTTTGTGTGTAGACATATATACATATATATATATATATATAGATATATATGTATATAGTGTGTAGATTTCAATTTTGTGTAGAGAATTTGAATAACAAAGCTCAATGTAATTTAAACAGAGCAAAACAGAATTATAAAAAGAAAAAACTATACACACATTATGGTTGTACACATAATAACTTATTTCGACCCCTTTAATTAGGTCTCCTCAGATGTATAGACGATTAAGCGTATATATGTATATATATACGTCTATAAATATAAATATGTATATGTCTGTGGGTGTGTAGACATATATATATATATATATATATATATATATATAGATATATATGTGTGTTTATATATACGTCTATAAATATAAATATATATGTATATATATACGTCTATAAATATAAATATAATTAAATAAATATATATATATATACACATATATATACGAATATATACATAGGTGTATATACAGATATATAGATATATATACATATATATATACAAATATATATATATATATATATATAAATACAAATATATATATGAATATATATATATATACATATATATTTACATATATATATATATATGTAGATGTGTACATATACGTATATATATCTATATATACATATACATATATAGATATAAATACACACACATGTATATACATATATACATATATATACATATGTATACATATATACATGCACACACATATACACACACACACATATATATATATATATATATATATATATATATATATATATGTGTATATATATATATATATACATATACATACATATACATATACATACATTAAGCGAGATTCAGATTCCGTTTTTTGTTGTTTAATCACGTTTCAGTTTTCGCTATACTCGCCCGCCGCCGATTAAGCGTTTATTGATCAACATCTCACCTAATTGTAATTTGAATTTACATAGGGCGATGGGAAAGACACCCTTATACGAATCGGTAGCGACAGGAACAACCATCCCTAACACTGAAGACTGTAAGTAGGTAATCTGTTTTATGTATCTATTTCAGTATTTACTTCAATAGTGCTTGATATGTTAGTAGAGCAAGGTAGTAAGCTATGAAAATATATTCATGGCAATTAAGCTACACAGAGGCTCTCGTGTTTCATCCTAGGGGGAATCTTCAGGCTTAAATGCATAGAGTTAGTTTTGTAGTGGTGTTTTTATATACACCGCTAGCTAGTTAACATATAATATTTTGTGTTGTTCTCCTAGCTAATAAAGACAAAAACCAAGATACAAAAGAATCCTATGGATACAAAAGCCTAAAAAACAGAAAACCAATAGACCTTATGATTAGCTATTCAAATGGCATCTTAAATGTAATTTAAGATTTAGAATGTCACAAACATTATAATAATTTCCAAAAACAATTACACACCATTGTTTAAAAAATAAGCAACTCTAACAAAATCTGCCTAAAGGAGGATGAAACTTAGAATTTAGTATAACAAACTTCTCATAGAAAATATTACGAAAAACTCCAAAAAACTAGATACAAGCGAATAGATATGTTGGATAATGGCCCTATGAGGATGGGCGTATCAGCTGAAAACCCTTGGTTTGACATGAGCGAATTAACGCGGAGTAGACCGCCAGTCGAGTGTACAATGGGGCCTGTTCTCACGGTCAGAAATGATAGACGTGACAAGTTCACCGTGTAGCGAGACCCCAGATAAAGGGTCAGTGTGCACCTGCGAGAGGCTCTGTGACGACACAGGCCTTGCGTGGTAAACAGAGGAATCCGTGACGTCACTCGTTCTTCGAGAGAAGCGAGTTCCGTCAGTCTGGGTTTTGGAGGCAAACCGATGAGGCGTGATTGTTAAAATGAAATTTACAAAAGATAAGGGAAATATCTCCCTAAGAAAATACAAGCAATATATATCCTTTCCCCCCACTCTATGAATGGTTAAGAAATCTCAATCTCTCTCGACGTAGTGAAACTCCCAGCTGATATAACATTATATGTGAAAAGCCACAGCCCTTTCAGGGAAGAGCATACAAAACGAGAGAAGCCACCGCCCGTAACGGGTGCGAGTGTACAAAACGCGTACTGCCGCGGTCCAGGAGGAGTAGCCATGCAACAGATATGATAAATACCGAACGTAAACAAATCACCGATAAACTAAAAATTAGCGAAAGAGTTAGTACATTAAAACTCAAAGAAGCCTATACTGTATTTTAAGACAACAAAAGTTAATGTTATAACCTTTGCACTCGCTTAATTAATCTGACCAAACCAGGAAGAATTAGTAAACTAATTCTATCTAGAATCAACAAACAAATGAAAAAAGACCTAGGCTTACAACAATGGGTCAATACTGCCGAAGCAATCGCTTGGTTTAACAATATCAAAAATAAGAACAAATGTTCCATCTTACAATTTGGCATAGTCGATTTCTATCCGTCTTATCGGAAAAACGCTTCCACATCGCTCTTGAATTTCCGGAGATGTATACTGATATATTCAAGTATGAAATCCACATCATTAAAAAATGTAGGAGATCAGTTTTAATCAATAATGATGACCAATGAGTAAAAAATTATTACAAACTTCTTTGAGTTTGCTATGGGTGCCTTTGAATCTGCGGAGGCATCAGCTATTTTGGGGTTATTTATGTTATATAAACAGACAAATATATTTGATAATACAAAAAGCAGCCTATATAGAAGTGACTGATTAGCGATAATGCGAAACTCCAAAAAAAGTCAAGGGGGAAAACTTCAAGAAAATTATAAATATGGAAATAAAAAATCTAGGTCTTAAAGTAGAAGTGTTGGCAAACATGAAACAACTCACTTTCTAGATATCACGTTAAACTTAAATAAAAATACTTACGAACCATACCTTAAAGATAACACCAATCCAATATACGTAAACTTAAAGTATAACTACCCCATCAATCATAAAACATATTCTGAATTCTATTGAACGTAGGCTTATCAATAATTCTAGAAACAGTTTTTTTTAAATCAACCAACATTTACAATACAGCTCTAAAAATAGTGGTTTCCATAATACCGAAATTAAATATAAGAAACAGGACATCAATAATGATAATAAAATAACAAATAAAATTTAAAAAAATATAATGTGGTATACACCGCCCTTTAACCAGATGCTAAATAGTAAAGCGGGAAAATATTCCTGCATAGAATATTCAATAAAAATAATGTAAAAGTGTCCTACAGATACTGCGAACACCTAGAACTGATAATTAAGGCACACAATAACAAAATACTAAAAGTGTACAGCAGAGAGGAAGAAAACATAACAAATTACATAAAAAAGGACGAATATAGCAAAAGTAACATTAAAGAGGAGTTTAAATATAAATACTACAAAATAAATGCCTAACCAAAAGTAGTGTTTACCAAGCCACAATATTAACCATATAAATATCGAATAACAAGAAGTACTATGTGGGTATGCCCTCTCTAGATTTAAATACCATATATTATTACCACAAAAGCACATTTAAAAACGGAGAACGTCGAATTAAAACAGCACTAAGAAACCAATATTGGGAGCTCAAAGAAAATGGACGCTCACCAATGATTGAATGAAAAATACGACAATCTAGTACATATAGAAAGGTAGACGATCCGTGTAGACTATGTCTGAATGAAAAATTTAGAAATCCTAAACTTTAAAGACCCCCTGAAATCTATTAAACTGTAGAAGTGAGATAGCAAACAGCTGCCTGCACAGAATAAAATGTTCATTATTGTAATTATGTATAAATAGAGACATAAACAAACAAACAAGTATGAAAACTAAACAAAACTAAATCCTAATCATTTAAAAACAAAAGCCTAAAATAGAAATACAAGGAACCACGTGTAAAGATAAGTTCACCCATTATAAAGACACAACAAACAAACATGATATAGGCCACTCTATAGAAAACAGAACAATAGAACAGCAAATATCAAGTAAAACTAACTGGGCCTTTGTTCGTGAGAAGCACAATGATTGACGAATAGAACTACAAATAATATGATTGGTAAACTAGCTAGCCATGTATATAAAAAACCTGACAAAACTGTCTCGATGCATTTTACATGAGGATTCCGCGAGCATTACCCGTGGGAGCGTCTGTGTTGCTTAATTGAATGAATATATTGCCATAGCTTACAATATATATATATATATATATATATATATATATATATATATATATATATATATATATATATATATATATTTAACTGTTTAATTAGATTAAAGATAATTGAATTAACGTTTAATAATAATCTATCGTGATCATATAAAGCTCAATATATTTAATAGATCAATCAATTCTGGAGATGGTAGATGAGAATTAAAAAAGTGTAAATATACAACATGTATTATAACATTAAAAGTTCAGAGCAAGAAGCTTCATATCCTTAATCCATGGATGTTCAGAGATAACATTTTTTCATCAGAGGATAGAGAAAAAATCGACAATGTAATTTTAAATATAATCGGCAACATTAAACTTTGAAAAGTTTACATAAAATATGATGTTCTAATAAATATTGTACTTTTACAATTAAATATTATCATCTCTTATCTCAAGAAAAATATACATATATATACATATACATATACATATATACATATATATATACATATATCCATATATATATAAATTTATATATACATATATATATATATATATATATATATATGTATATATACATATATATACGTATATATATTCATATATATATACATATATATATATGCACATATATACATACATATATATATACATGTACAAATATACATAAAGATATACTTATATATACATATATACATATACATATATATACATATATATACATATATCCATATATATAAATATATATATACATATAGATATACATATATATATATACATATATATACGTATATATATACATATATATATATACATATATATATATGCACATATATACATACATATATATATACATGTACATATATATATATATCTTTATGTATACATAAAGATATACTTATATATACATATATACATATACATATATATACATATATATACATATAAACATATATATATATATATATATATATATATATATATATAGAGAGAGAGAGAGAGAGAGAGAGAGAGAGAGAGAGAGAGAGAGAGAGAAGGGTAATTGTCTGACCTCTTTTTACATCGTCGGAATTATAACTATTTGCAATTTGAAGCACTCTAATATTCCTAAGATTGTATGTAGATAGGAAAACAATTCTTTTAAGATAATACTAATTTTAAATGTTACTACTAAACATTACATTCGAAAATATGATGATACAGACAGACACAAAAGCTCTATTATTACGAGATGTTTTATTTAACAATGAATAATAACGAATCAATCAATGAGAGAAATAACAAAGAGGATGTAAGTAAGTGCTTATAAAAAAAAAGTACTGGCAAACTGCCCAAAGGTCTAGAAACGAAACTGGAAGCGTTCGGCTATTTTATCAGAAGGATTATGGGGGGAAATCGGTAATGGACAACATATTGAGGGTGAGGGGTCGATGGAATGGTAAGGATTATTACAAACGGGTAAAGTAAGTGTTCCGGAGAATGGCGGTCAATAAAAGGATCAACGTATAGACGATGGAAAAGAAGAGAAGCCAAGCAAACGGTAATAAATGTCAATAATGATTCTT
This sequence comes from Sepiola atlantica, assembly GCA_963556195.1. Lineage (NCBI taxonomy): Eukaryota > Metazoa > Mollusca > Cephalopoda > Sepiida > Sepiolidae > Sepiola > Sepiola atlantica. The sequence continues at coordinate 30,130,684 of OY744543.1, forward strand.
TATATGAGCGGCGAAGATGGCGTAACTTGTTTTAAAGATAGCAATTTTTGATTCTCGCCCTCCATTTTGTCTGCCATTAAGCTAACAAGCCAAAATTGGTTCCTTTCCTCTTCGACCTAGAACATAACAACCGCTTTTACTTTTCCTATTTCTTGATTTCTCTCGTTCATTCTGTATTGCTTAAATTATTATTATTGTACTCTCTAGGAGTTCTTAAACCTTAAACAACATCTGATTATCCCTTGATTCCGAGTGATAAAAGTCTCCCCAGGTTTATGGCCGTCCGTTTCTTTCATTAACTGTTACATATCACTAGTAACAAACGTTTATCATTGATTTCTCGATTATGGTTGTTGTTCGAATGTAGAACTATCTCTTCTCAATATACCAGTAGCCTATGTGCTTTTCCATTCGTTTTTACCACATTTCCTTCAAGACTATTTTCTGTTTGCCAAACCGATGTTCGTTTTACTGCTTATTAATTATTACTAGTTCTATTATTATTTGTACTCACTAGGAGTTCTCACACAGATCATCGTCAGTGATTGGTCACCAACAACAACCATTGGTATTTCCTGGAGTCTGAGTGACAACAAGCTTTTCCAGATGTCCCGTATTCTTCACCTTTTTTCGATAACGATGCGTTATCGCAACAACCGCTTACCATTGATTTCTCGGAGAATTGGAGAAAAAGAGAATTGGTCTTCTCTGGGATTTGGGTGGCAATAAGCTTCCCCAAGGTCCCAGCATTCTCTGCACTTTTCCAGTGGAGGTCTTGTTTGTGCTGTTCCTCTTCGGTTTTCTCATCCTCCTCGACCCTCTACAAATATTGTGTCTGGTGTCAGTCTAGGCCGGCACCATTTAAAAAAATAAATAAATAAAATAATTTTGTTTTAAATTAATTTAATTTAAAAAAAAAAATTATTTTAATTTTTTTAAATATAATTTTTTTTCCTTTTTTCCTTTCAATTCCTTAATGTTTCTTTTTCTCTTTCCTTTTTAAAAAAAAAAAATTTTAATTCCTTTTAATTCAAAAAAATTGTTGGGGGTGAGAGAAAGAGAAGCTTATAGTGTTTCTTGTAATTTCTGTTTCTTTGGTTCATCATTTGTAGTGATAGCTGAGGCCGTTGTAGTTTATTGGGGGGGGGGGGGGTGATTATGAAGTGCTGTTTCTTGCAGTTTCTGTTCTTTGGTTCTTGTTGTGATGTTCTTCGTGTGGTTTTGTTTTCTCCCTGTTGTACATTCCTTGTGACTGGTTAGCCTTTGTAGCTTATGCGTGCTGGTTTCCGCATTCGGGGATTTTCCTTAAGATTGCAGCTGTTTTGATCATTGCCATCCTTTGTATGGTTTCGATGGTCCCTTTGATTCCAATTTCTCCCAGTCTTTTCCCCAGGTTTTTTGGGATTGTTTCTAGTGCTCCTACGAGTATTGGTATTATACTAACTTTCTTCATGCTCCATATTCCTTTCTATGCTCTGGCTAGTTCTGTGTATTTACTTCGTTTTCATTTGAATGTCCTGACTGAAGATTCTGGTCGTATTCATCAGCTTTTCCAGTTCCTTTTTTGCTTTTTGCAAATAGCAGTATTATTATCATTATTATCATTATTATTATTATTATTATTATTATTATTATTATTATTATTATTATTATTATTATTATTATCATTATCATTATTATTATTATTATTATTATTATTATTATTATTATTATCATTATTATTATTATTATTATTATTATTATTATTATTATTATTATTATTATTATGTACTCACAAGGAGTTCTCACACAGGCAGTAATCACTGATTGCTCACTGATAATGACCAGAGGTGTTACCAAGAGTCTGAGTGACAACAAGTCTCTCCAAAATTCCAGTGCCCTCCACCCTTTCCGTAGAATACTGCAAATGAATTTGCGTTATGACAACAGACGCTTACCATCGAGTTCTCGTTGGGAACAACCATTAGCCATTCTCTGGAAGTTGAATTGAATTAAGCCTCTTCAATGTCCCAGTGCTCTCCGCACTCTTCCAGCGGAGGTCTGGTTAGTGCTATCGCTCCTGGGTATTTCCATCCCTTTAGCCGCTTCACGACTGTTTTGTGTGGTATCAGTAAGGGCTGGTCCGATCATTTTTTGCGGGGATGGGGGGGGGGCGGTGTAGTTTATGAAACTTTTTCATTTTCTGTTCCTTGAGTTCTTGTGGTGCTCTTTATGTGATTGTGTTTCCTTCCTATTGCACCTTGCATGTGATTGGTTAGTCTTCGTAGCTTATGTGACAATGGTTTCCGCATACAAGGAGTGTTCTTAAGGTGTCAGTTGTTTTTATCATTGCCGTCCGTTGTATCGTCTCAGGCTTCCCTTTGATTCCAATTTCTCCAAGTCT
>OY744543.1:30138066-30153066 GCA_963556195.1 Sepiola atlantica
CGAAATAAGTGTAAGCAAAATAACAACGAACGCTGCAATCACCAATAAAAATAATTACATAAAAATTCAATATATATATATATAGAGAGAGAGAGAGACAAAATTATAAAGAAAAATTAAACATTTTTTACTTAATTCTGCAACATTTTGAACAATTTATTATGCAAGACAGACTTTTTGGTTAATAAAAAATAATGTTTCGCTTTTGCTTCTTTGAGGATGAATATATTATTCTAAGATTTCCTGAGATAAATTAATCTTACAGACGTATCACGTTATCTCTGAAATAAACAGATTTTTTTCATATACGAATAGTATATTTTGTTTTTGATGTTTGACTAGAATACGCGACCATGGGAGCTGAACATTGCTTTATATATATATATATATATATATATATATATATATATATATATATATATATATATATATATATATATATATATAATGTATATTATTTAATAAGTGCCAGACCTAAAAAGTAAAACAAATCCAAATTCGATTTCATTCCTCAAGACACTCTCCTTCTAGATTGTGTTACGAATTATTGATTACTAAAAGCATTTACTGCATCGCGAAATTAGCGCAGTGCAAATGGAATCAAGAATTTCATCCGGTTTGAATAAAATAATATCTTTCACAGGATAATAATATCTACAAGTGTGGCAACATAATAGCGATAGACAAATAACACAATGTTTTAGGATACATGCACTATATATTTTAAAAAAGGATGACTGAAATAATAACATGAAAATGAACAGGATTTTGTAAAAGTGTGTATGGGCGTGTATGCGTGGCTGTTATAACAGTAAAAGACAACTTACCTGGACTAATGTCAACTTCAAATCGATGGATATTGGAGGCCCGTATCTCTTTTCTCTTTCTTTCTTTCTTTTTGTCTCTTTTCTTTAATTTTTTGCATCTCCACCCCCTTCCTTTTTGTTCTTGTCTTAAGCACGAAGAGAGAAGGGAGGGGGCTCTAGTAATTACCATTTAATTCATTAATCTTTTCAAATCAGCGTTCATAATATTTGTATACCTTTAGAGTTAGGAAACTATTATTAATCAATTAATTTACATTAGATAACATTAAATAACATTAGATTACATATAAACAAAGAAGAACGAAATTTCAAGACGTGGCTGCGATTAGAACGGAAAACGGGTCAATAATCTTACACTAACTAATACTATTTCTACAGCCTTATACCCCGTAATTAAAAGTCGTTCAGACACTAGACGGGTTTCGTCATTTAAATAATACATTCCTTTTAACCTTCAATTAAATTCATATTTACAAATATACACTTATAACTGCTATTATCAAGTTTACATATGTATTTCCAATATTGTTATTATATCTGCTGTGTTAGAGTCGATTCTCTGTCTTTTATTATCTTCGTTTTACATATATTCCTTTGTTTTTCTGACCTGAATTATCATATACTCTACGCTTCTTATCTCTAAAAATCAAGTTCGTATTTGCTCTTATGAAAATACATAATTTACCAGTGCTGGTCAATTCTTTCTTTTGACCCATTTGTAAATTTGTACTAGCGGGGTATGGATCCAAAAACTTTTTCGAGGAGCTCAATTCTTCCGCGACCCAGACGCCTTAGTTTTGTCGTCGACTATTGTGTCGGAGAGCTTACGTTTTTTTTTAGTTTGTTGTTTTTTTCGGGACATTTTATGTAAGATATGTTTACCTAGCGCGATGTGTCTGGTGCTACCAGATCAGACTGTTTGTGAATATCTGCTTCCTGACTCAAAATGCACCAAACATTGATGTTTTATATTTGTCTTTCTATTTGCAAAACTCCATCGCTCTCTTACCGTTTTCTCTCCTTTTCCCAGTTTTACTTAACCAAACACGATGAATAAATACTTGAACACATAAACAATTTGAAGCATAAAAACATTCACAAAAATGACCGGATTAGGCATTAACTATATCGAAAATGGTTGATATGCCGTAAAACAAAACAACAAAACAACCAACCCCTGTTAGATGATTCCCAGGAAATAAAGCCGCCTTTATTTTGTATTTGCTTTCGTAGCCTCAATTGGGCATGTTTGTAGATTTTGTTTTTGTTTCGTAGACGCGACTATTGTCTCTTCGAAGATTTGTCTGCCCAGCATTTATGATGAGAGAAGGGTACGTAAGCAAAGCGTGGGGCACGTGTTTGGTGAAAAAGCGCGTTATATGGATGGCAGATCGACGCACGCAAAGTGAAGGAGTGGGAGTTATGTATAAACATGAAATAAAAAGGTTTGATAACTATGTGTGGATAAGTTTGATTTGGTTTTGATTATTTTTTTTATTTAAGGGTGACTGAGAATGCTCAAATTGATACATACATTTTAACGCTTCTCTAACAATTCGATGTCTTTTTTGTGGAACGATTTGTCTTTTGCCTCAAAATAAGCCTTATTTTCTTATATAGCTGTAGTGGACCTGGGTAAGGTCGAATGAATGACACAGGAACACATGGTTTAAATAAACAAAGGTATATATTATATAATAGAAAGAAAGAGATACAAGGAGATGTTGCTCTCAACCGCCATTGCCGGTTTGCCTGGGAAGAAGAGAACAAGTGTCACGTGCTTCCCGTATTTATAAGGTGGACGAGTCCATTAGTTCTCCGTAGGTAGGTACGGCACCATAACAATAACCTATTTATTGAATCATTCTTTTACCGTCTACAAACTGTCATAAGTAGCTGGGGTAGATCTGGAGAACATGGTCGATGCTAAATTAATTCGAATTGCCATTTATATAATCTTTTATTGGTGCTTCGAGAATAAGAACTATTTTCCTTCTTTTGTGCCTCTTTTCTGGCGATGTCTCCTTTTCAAACGCACGAATAATGCTATATAATATTCGATTGTTGGGTCCTATTTTATCTAAGTAATCTCTGAACAAAGTACGGGGGCTAATTTTGCTTGCTGATGGTTGCGGCTTTCGGGTGTTTTGGACGGCTTTCACCTGCTGCTGTCAATTCAACTGACTGTTGATTCGACTCTTTGCTGAATTGCTGGATGAATTGTTCATCAGTTGTTATATATTAACGTAACAACTTGTTATATATTAACGTAACGACTTGTTATATATTAACATAACAACTTGTTATATATTAACGTAACAACTTGTTATATATTAACGTAACAACTTGTTTTATATTAACGTAACAACTTGTTATATATTAACGTAACAACTTGTTATATATTAACGTAACAACTTGTTATTTATTAACGTAACAACTTGTTTTATATTAACGTAACAACTTGTTTTATATTAACGTAACAACTTGTTATATATTAAGGTAACGACTTGTTATATATTAACATAACAACTTGTTATATATTAACGTAACAACTTGTTTTATATAAACGTAACAACTTGTTATATATAAACGTAACAACTTGTTATATATTAACGTAACAACTTGTTATATATAAACGTAGCAACTTGTTTTATATTAACGTAACAACTTGTTTTATATTAACGTAACAACTTGTTATATATTAACGTAACAACTTGTTATATATTAACGTAATAACTTGTTATATATTAACGTAACAACTTGTTATATATTAACGTAACAACTTGTTATATATTAACGTAACAACTTGTTATATATTAACGTAACAACTTGCTATATATTAACGTAAAAACTTGTTATATATTAACGTAGCAACTTGTTTTATATTAACGTAACAACTTGTTATATATTAACGATACAACGTGTTATATATTAACGTAACAACTTGTTATATATTAACGTAACAACTTGTTATATATTAACGTAACAACTTGTTATATTTTAACTAAACAACTTGTTATATATGAACGTAACAACTTGTTATATATGAACGTAACAACTTGTTATATATGAACGTAACAACTTGTTATATGTTAACGTAGCAACTTGTTTTATATTAACGTAACACCTTGTTATATATTAACGTAACAACTTGTTATATATTAACGTAACAACTTGTTATATATTAACGTAACAACTTGTTATATTTTAACTAAACAACTTGTTATATTTTAACGTAACAACTTGTTATATATTAACGTAACAACTTGTTATATATTAACGTAACAACTTGTTATATATTAACGAAACAACTTGTTATATATTAACGTAACAACTTGTTATATATTAACGTAACCACTTGTTATATATTAACGTAACAACTTGTTATATATTAACGTAACAACTTGTTATATATTAACGTAACAACTTGTTATATATTAACGTAACAACTTGTTATATATTAACGTAACAACTTCTATTTTCCAGTTGAAAAAGTTGCAAATAACGCTCTGAATCGTCCACGCGTTTTTGATTTTGATCGATGTTTAGTAAACGCGGCAAACACAGCACATATTATGCACACATCTTTCATATTGATAAATGTAATTGTAAAATAGTGAATACACTGTTTTCTGTGTGTGTTTAATACTCCTATCTCAGGAAACTTTAATTTAGCATCAACAAAATCAAGTTTAGGGCGTTTTTCTATGTTTTCATGAGCAACTGCCAAATGTTGGCGACCTTAGCGTTCAGAATCATTTGCATCTGTACGGCCGAGTTTAAGTCAGCACATAATCTCTTAACTGTTGTTGTAGACGGATCAGAATACGAATCACATTTACAAGTCATTGTATTTTTCCATACAAAAACAGCACTTTTACAACAGACCAAATTCATACGCCGCATATATTTTAGCATCACTTAAATAACCGTAATTTGTAAACGAATAATCCGATTAAATTCAACTTTTGACAAGTTCCATTTAAATGTTAGTGCTTTATACGAGTCATATGGGCATTTTAATTAGTAGTGCAATCTATATGTCAGGAACAGGAATTATTGAGAGATGGGTCCCTGGACGGATCCTGGTGTTGATACCTCATGGATTTTCAGCAGTGCGCTATTGCCCGGGTTTCACCATAATACCATTGGCTTCCACACCTATCCGCTATGAAATGGCCAGCAATAAGCTGGAGATATAGACAGCTTAACAACGTTCCTATTTCATACTAGTGTGACGGACGGTTTGACTTTACAGCGTTGCACCTAGAACGTTGAGTGCCACCTACATGTATCGATCATCTTTCCCTGCTGTTTTATCAGAATGTGTATGAATACACACTTGCTTATATTTATATACACATATTAATGCTTAGCGTTTTCAATATATAACATTTGCATCCGGTATATATAACTAATATAACCACATCTTTTAGGTGAAGATTGACTCAACTTATAATAGAGCTTGGAGTTTTTAAAATTTTTTCTTTTAACATGGTTCACCCCAAACAAGGCAGGCCGCCACTGTAGACGTAAGGGGCTACTGAGAAAAAAAGAAAAAGGGAGAAGGTTATGGGGGGTCATTCTAAATCATGATCCGCGCAGCGAGATGTTTGTTTACATTAGTTTTAAATTTCTGCATGTCAGTACTGTCGGGGAAACAGGGGGCAGGGAGAGAGTTCCAGAGGCCAGCAGCACGAGGAAAGAAGCTATTTGAGTAGAAGGCTCTCCGACATCTGGGGTCCTCCACAGTGAATGAATGAGATTTTGTTGATTATCGAGTTTGTCTAGTGAATTTACGTCAAGAGGGCACCAGAGTAGCCAATTCATCAGAGCATAATCCATCGAAGTATTTGTAAAACAAACATAAGGATGTTACATAGCGGCGATGGGACAGGGGCTGGAGCTTGGTTCATGAACAAAGTTTGTGCATCTAATGTTGAACTTTTAAATATTCTGCTGGATGTTTCATATATAATTATCTAATTTATTACAAAAGGTGAAGCGAAAAGAATGTATTTATTAAATAGTTTATCTCGGTGTAATAGGCGGCAGTGGAACTATATGTGAATCAGAGGATAATACATTTAATTGGATTACCTTTAATGTTTGGTCTACACCCGTATTATTTGTGGGATAAAGATAATGTATTAAATGTATCCACATTCCTAATAGGTTGATCTATAAAAACTCAATATATGCTGCGAAAGACTCGCACAGAGGGCAGTTCATGGAAATAAGCGCATTCTGCGGGAGGCATGGAACTTTTTCTATTTCACGCAGATTTACTTTTAAGTGTACTTTTGATAAACCTGCAGGGATCACGTATGAACAAAGAGGTCACAGATAAACGAACAGGCGTCTTTTCTTACGATGTATTATTTAGTGTGAGGAATCTAAAAGCCGTCTTCATCCTTGGGCATGTAACGGCTTTGTTCTTGACTGCACTGTTCTCACCTCAGCTTTTCAGTAGAAAAAGTCGTAGATTTCCACCTGCGTATGTGGTAAAGGTATATGTATGATTCTTAAGAAATCAATTAGCAACTTCTTTGAGAATTCGAACATTGCTTCAAGAGGGTATACGCACAGCAAATCCTGCTTCATAGGCAGTTTGAATTCAAGATCTAATACAATAAATCTAAAGATCTATGGCAGGCGAAAATGTATAATGCATACAACTGAACGTATAAATGAAAAGAGTACTTTATCCCAAAGGAAATCAATCAGCTTCAATTATATATATATATATATATATATATATATATATATATATATATATATATATATATATATATAGGGTGGGCCAAAATAAGGGTCCTATCTTTAAATTTGAATAACTTGAATTTGAATAACTTCCACAAAATAAAAGTTAAACTCACCAAACTTTATGTGTGTGTAGACTGACCCTTCCGAGATTCTTTGAAATAAACAAAACAAATTTTAGCCGAAAAACACTTCTTAAAACTTACAAAAACTAAAGTATTGTTTTTTACACTGTTTTGAGTTTTTTAAGCAAAAATAATGTTTTCTAAATGAGGATACGTTCCTTAGGGCTAATACGGCTCATGCTTGCTTCGGAAGGGGTCCTTTACTTATTCTAAAAAAAAAATCAATAAATAAAAAAGTTATGAATTTTTAAAAATAGGACCCTTATTTTTGCCCAGCCTTACAACTTAGTAGAATTAAAAATGTCTTACATATGTAATAGTTTTGATTCATGTTCCAAAGATCTAACACCGAAATATATTATTGTGTACATGCATTTCAGAAATGTTGTCATTCCAATTGTTCACATATTCAGTACAAATTAGTCTTTATCAATTCTTTACAAAATATAAGTAATTGATCAAGAATTTTCGTGCTGATAAGCCAGACTAGATAATGGACAATACAAAAATCTGACAAATGTGCAAACAATAATAGTTGACGCTGTCAATTATTTAGCGAATGATAAGAAAAATGAGCTCTGTTATACTAATTATCAGAATAATTGAGCTAAATTCTATGTTCAGCATTCACTTGCATCATAAAACTGATGATTCTTTTTCTTTATATAATAGAAGTAAAGTTTACATCTTTGAACTTGAATTGAATATATATATATATATATATATATATATATATATATATATATATAAATTTATATTCTCTTGAGCACTGTTATTGCGGCTGACTATAGATTTCCCTCTTCGTTGACACATAAATAAAATTTATTTATCATCCTGTTCGTAACTGTTGATGGTAGCCGTATTGGTTGGATCGTTTTGAATTGAATTAAAGGTGACTTTTGTTTCGGGGTTCGAATTGTGCGACTGGTTTGAACGGTTATCTCTACACTGCTGATTCAGCAAGTATAACATGTATACGCATGTAGATACTAATTAAGTATTTATCATAAAATAAATATACATATATATATACTTTTAATGTAATTATTTTCATGTAATTATTTGTTTCTTAATCACTAAGGAAGTTAGACAATCGAAATAATGGTAAGCAAAAAACAACGAACGCTGCAATCACCAATAAAAATAGTTACATAAAAATATATTAAATATTTAGGTAAAAAAATCGTACATATTTCTAGGAAGAGCGTCTTGGTCCGATGGTAAAACGCTGGACTATAGACATCAATATCGAAGATTCGATCTCTGTGTAAGTTAGGCATGCTGATTACGTTTGTGAGCCAGAAACACGCGTCCATGGATTACTTTTATGTACGCATGAAATAAATAAAATAAAATATATATATATATATATATATATATATATATATACATTAGATTTAGATTTTATGGTCGCTTTTTCGTCTGATGTAAAAAAAAAATTCTAACTGGTATATAATCATTTTTCCCAGTACAATCCTGAGCAAATATCTATGATGCAATCTCTAAATTTGGTTATATTAGTATTCTTAAATATTAGTAATATTATTTATTAAAGCAGCGTGGTTCTAATATGTCTAAAATTATTATAAGTTATGATAAAATATATGTTAAAAGAATAAACAAAAGTGTGTATATTTTAAATGCGGTTTTGACGAATTTAAATTCAAATGAAATCAAAAATTATTGTCAACAAATTATTGTTTAATTATATACTACATCCTCGAAATCAGTGTCCAATACTGTCTTACATACATTTGTTCCGAACTGTTTTACATCCTGGTAAGTACTTGTTGTAGGGAGGTCACTGTGCTTTAATGAAATACGACACGTCCTGACGACCATGGTGTGACAAGTTCAAATTAAGTAGGTTCCATAGTATCCCGTTTATTTGGATATTAAAGAAAACCATTACATGCTCCCTCTTGTGGCAATATCAAAAACAGATACAAGTCGGTCACCAAAGTTGATTCATGAGAATTTTATTTTGATAAATGATTTTTCATTCATCGATTTTGTGAAAATAAAACATATTTTAATTATTATTGCTAATTTTTCAAAAGGATTCAAGCGATATAATTATAACATATAATGAAATTACATATCGAGTTCATATGTTATATAGTTTTTATTACAAATTAATGACTTTTATTATTCTATTCAGAATGCCCTTTCTATGATGTTGCATTTTTCCAACTTTAAACACCGACCTTGTGCCTTACTCTGTCCTCGTTGGTGGGAGGGGACAAATAAATAAGTCATGCCATGAGCCCATCTCTGTAACGTTCTAGAATGTTGAGTTTATTAATGTGTTATAATATTGTAGGGTTAAAAGTTTAGAAATAAACACAGATTTGTATATTTTAAATGCGGTTTTGACCACTTTAAATTCAAATCAAATCAGATTAAATGAAAACTTATTGGCAAGAAAAAGTTATGCACTATTATATATTATATATTGTCTAATTCTCTCGTGAATGTTTTTGTGTGGGGCTGCAAGACTGCAGCCTGTTAAGTCTTTTAGATGGAGCAACGTGGCGGAAGGGTAAAAGGTATTTCGGTTGTTGAGCCTAAACAGTCAACAGTAGAGTGTAGGCTTATGACAGCGGAGTACTGAATATGACGTGTTGGTGAAAAATCGAAAACTTTCCTGTACTTTACGTTATATTTGACGATTACGTTGCTTCGTAGATTTTTCTGTTCAAAGGCACTTAGATTCAAACGCAGTCACTGCTCTTGATAAGTGAGTATGGCAAACGCCTGCACTATCTCCGTGTCCAGCGTTGTACGCGTTCAAGATGAGCAATGTATTTTTTCAGTGATGCTCTGTACGTCTTATCTGCGAACTCGAGTATAGGTCTAACAAGAGACACTAATAGAGGAATAAATATATCAATGGGCGTCCAGCATCAACGATTTAATTAGTGTAGTGACAGCTAAATAACAACACTTCTGTTATAAAAGGGGTATCAGGGAACAGTTAAATTGGTTGGTTGGTTTGTTTTACGGCACATAAACCCTTTTCGGGTTATTTAATACAAAGTCTGGTTATTTTTTGTAAAAGTGTTTATGTTTAAATTGCATCATATCTTGAAATATTTAGTTATGGTGTTAGGTTTGGCTGTTTTGGTTTACGGCATATTAATCTGTCTCGGGTTATTTAATGCAAAATCCGGGCATTTTGGTAAAAAAAGTGTTTAATGCTTAAAGTTCTCTATATCTTCAAATATGTATTGATGGTATTTGGTGTCGTTGTTTTTGACTTTGCAGAATATGATCGAGTTAAGCAAAGGGAAAGGAAAAAACAATAACATCAATGTTTTGTGCATTTTAGGTCAGAGAGCCATTATTTTTAGACAGCTTGATCTTGTAGCACCAGAAAAGGGAAGTGCATACATACTATCCCACTAGAGTACGCTGTATTTGTTTTTTGAAGGCAAGAAAGAGTGCTTTGAACGACACATCTCCAAATAAAGGATCAAGACTAGCTTGAATAAAACGTAAAATGAAGACTTTCATATTCAGTCGGATGCCGTTTATATGAATACAATACATATAACCCACTTACAAAAAGTTGTATTTGAAGCTGAGGATTCCTACCAAATTTTAAATTCGTATGTCTCATAACTTACTAGTAATTAGCGTAGACACACTAGCAGAGACTGACACACGTTTGCGTGTTAGTGAGTATCTAATGTAATAAATCTCTGAACTTATGGTATATGATGTCAGTCGCAAGATAACATTTTTGACGTATATCCATACACACAGCGATTACGATCTCTATTGACAATCAATCCATTATGTCAGTCGAGAAAAGTCTAAATGTTTAATCTTGCACATTTATCGGTTTTCTGTCGTGTGTGTTTTTGCCGATATTGTTCTTATTTAGATAAAGGAAAACCGACGAGAATTTTCGATTTTTGTCGAACATAAATATCGGAACGATATCGTAATCTTGCTTACAAAATAGGAAATATTGCATAACTGTCGTATGAAATATAAACAGCACTCATGAAATCTCAACCAGAATTCGAATAATATTGTAAAAGTTGTTTAACCAAACATAATATATACAAAAATCTAAAATTAAAAACTAAAATGTGTTACCTGAACATCAGTGTGTTGGAAAAGTTAGTTTTATATTACTTTAAGTCAATTAACTAATAATTGGTTTTGCACGCTATAATTATGTTTATAAAATATGTATAGAGCCGTTATATTTTTTTTTAAATGTCAAAGCCATGTCAGGTTATTTTTAAAGAATTGTAAATTATTCCGTGTGTAAACGAAAATATTTTGATAAAAAAATGTATTACCACATTAATTATAAATGACCAAAAATGTATACACATTTGTAAACCATTTTTTAGTATGATAGTGTTTTAAATTACAAAGATAATTCGCAATGTTTTTCTTGTTAAAATAAATTAAATTTATTGTAAATTAAGCCTTTCACAATAAAATTACATTTTTAAAGCAAAATTTATTTCCTATAAATACACATATATTATAAATTTTAGTCATGTAAAAAAATATTATAAAAATATTGTACAAACATTTTAACCCATTTTCTCGTATGATATTCTTTTTAATTTAGAAAATAATCACAATGCGGTGATCTTGTTTCAATAAATAAAAGTTATTTTAAACTAAAACTTTCAAAATAAAAATGCATCTTCAAAGCAAAATATGTTATATATATATATATATATATATATATATATATATATATATATATTAATTGGTAGTCCAGTTAAAATATTTTAAAAATGTTTTTACAATATTCTATGAATCGCATGTTATTAATTCAGGTTCATCAGATACGCTTACTACGTCATGGGTAACCAGTTTGAAAACGTTGTCTTTATAGAAACATTTTTAGAGAATCAACCTAAAATATATAAGTGTATTATTTTGTAAAAGTTACCAGGCATAACACCTTTGTTTTAAAATTTCAAATATACCCTATATGGATGAAACTTTTATTATATGTATAAGATTTTCCCGGGAAGACAATATACGTGCTGCTGAATCTCCTTCTAGGGGCGGAGATCTACGTTTACCCACTTACTAAGTTACCCATGGGGGCAGTACTTCTTTAAAAAAACTTTAAATACGTATATCCTATTTTAATGGAATTGAACCCACATATATAAGACACTAATTCAGAGCGTTTGTTCATGATTTACACTTCTCCTGACTATATACACAAGTCGAAACGAAAGAAGGGTGGGGCAGTAAAAACAACGAAAGTAGTATGATGTAATGAGAAGAGTGTAAATGTACATAGTCGTGATCCTCATTCAATTGTATATATATATATATATATATATATATATATATATATATATATATATATATATATATGTTATTTCTTATTATATATGTGCGTATACGTTTCGGGACCTATCAGCATAATGATATGACTATTCACTACCGGTCATGCGATTCGAAACTTCGGATTACGAGTATTTTGCAACACACATCCCGACGCCTGAACTAGTTGGCGATGTTGAACAGCGAATAAACGGTGATCATTTTAACACTTTGTGCGACGGCTTGACGTCATAGAGCGTTCGACTTAATGAAAGGAACGATGCATTTAAAGCTAGCGACATCATGCTGTGCTTATACTACACTTACAGTGTTCTTCTAGACGGGTATTTTAGAAGCTACAAATGATAAATAGTTGTTATTGTTTATTATCTATGTACGTATACCTTTGGTTCGTAATAATCGGGACTCATCAGCATAAAGATATGATTTTCGCTACCGGTCATGCGATTCGAAACCTCGGATTACGAGTATTTTGCAACACAAATCCCGACGCCTGAACCAGTTGGCTAAGTTGAACAGCGAATAAACGGTGATAATTTTAACACTTTGTGCGACGGCTTGACGTCATAGAGCGTTCGACTTAATGAAAGGAACGATGCGTTTAAAGCTAGCGACATCATGCTGTGCTTATACTACACTTACAGCGTTCTTCTAGACGGGTTTTTTAGAAGCTACAAATGATAAATAGTTGTTATTGTTTATTATCTATGTACGTATACCTTTCGTTCGTAATAATCGGGACTCATCAGCATAAAAATATGATTTTCGCTACCGGTCATGCGATTCGAAACCTTGGATTACGAGTATTTTGCAACACAAATCCCGACGCCTGAAACAGTTGGCCAAGTTGAACAGCGAATAAACGGTAATAATTTTAACACTTTGTGCGACGGCTTGACGTCTTAGAGCGTTCGACTTAAATGAAAAGAACGATGCATTTATTGCTAGCGACGTAATGCTGTGTTTATACTACACTTACGGTGCTCTTCTAGACGGGTTCTTCTAAAAGCTACAAATATATATATATATATATATATGTATATATATATGTATGTACATATATATATATGTATGTACATATATATATATATATGTATGTACATATATATATATATATATATATATGTATGTACATATATATATATGTATATATATATATGTATGTACATATACATATATATATGTATGTATATATATATATATGTATGTATATATATATATATGTATGTATATATATATATGTATGTATGTATATATATATGTATGTATATATATATATATGTATGTGTATATATATATATATATATATATATATATATATATATGGGTGTATATATATATATACATATATATGCATATATATTGTATATGTTCTATTCATACAAACATTTTGCTACACATATATATGCATGTTGAAAGTCAACAATGCTTCAGATCTTTTAAGGCAATAGTAAACAAATTAAACGAAACTAAACAGAAACTCGAAAATTATTCTTGGAATAAACCAACACTCAAACTAGTCAACACCTGCACTCAATTACCTTCCTGTCAACATTGCACAGCTATGTTAACATATTTTGATTTAACTCGCATATTGAAATTGAATACTATGGAAAGACAAACTCAAAGAGAAATCAACCTACTTTCCACCTAACGTTACTGAAATAGTAGCGATATTTTTTAAAATTTATTTAAGGAGCAAAGCAACACAGGATGATGAATACAGAGTCTCGTTCGAAATTCCGTTCAGATTACAGAGTTTGACAATATACATTTCAACTTGTGATGAATAGCACTTAATAGTAGAACAGTAGTCCGAATAATCCAAACTATACAAATTATCATTCCTTATCTACAAAATTTCGAAATATAAAATCTTTGTTTTATCGATATTCCAGGAATAGCTCCAAATGGCACCTCTGCAATAATCAATAGTGAGCACTACTAACTTGTCGTTATGAAATTCCGGGCAGACGAATAAATAAAAAAGAAAAAAGTCGTGATGGTTTTCAATTCCAATGGTGCGTTCTTCCCATCGGGCGAATTAGCAGGTCCAGTTTTAATAATCATGTAAGTAAGTAGGGGGAGGAGGTAAGGACAAAATAATGGAAGCAAGTGGAGAAAAAAGTTAAAATAAAAAAAAACATGTGGTAGATAACATTAATTAGCAACGCGTGATGAAGAGGAAAGTGAAAAGAATTAATAATAATAATTCTTTTTTTTTAATTAATTAATTTTAAAAATGAATAAAAAATGAAATCAGCGTAAAAAAGATTAATGATGAAAACTAAAAAGAATCGATAAAATGCTAACAGTATTGATTTACTTCTCTCCAGGAGTTAGGCACAAGGCTAGTTTTTATCTTACTCCCACAAGTAAGATGTGACCCAAGGTCGGGTCGGGAAAGTGGGGTTTAAAATTTGCCTGGGCAGCCCCGTCGGCATTCCCCGGTAGGGGCGCCTCAGGCAGTAAGCAATAAACTTACTCCTCCCCAAAGAGAGGAGGCGAAGCCTTGGAGGGTGGGCCTGCTAGAACTGCACAGGACAAGACCCATAGACCGGCATGAATCAAGCCCCGAAGGCAAAGACAATACCAGTCTATGGGGTGCAGTATCCATCAGAACAGATACTACACTTTGATCTTAGCCAAAAGGCCAAGAACAAGAGTTGATAAAATGCTAACAGTAGCCAGTCCCAAACATATTGAATTTTCAGCTAAATTTTACAAACGTATTATTTCAAGTTGTATGGAAGGGCATATAAACAGACGAGAATTATACTCGATGACAATACTTATATTTATTTCATTAACACGGAATATAGGAGGGTTTTATTTTCGTAATATACAATCACTATATTAAAAAAATGTGTATTGTTTGTATATACATCCTGCCATATGCGTATTTTATTTTCACATAAAGATAATTAATTATAATTACTACAAATTTG
>OY744543.1:30158066-30175566 GCA_963556195.1 Sepiola atlantica
GCAGACATGTTGAGTAATATCGAATAAAGCGTCAGGGGAGGGACTAAGGGCATGAGCCCGCAATAATGAAAAAAACAGAAGACTACATAGATTATCAATTAAGCTAAAAGAACAACAAAAATGAATCGGTGACATTTGAACAAGCCCAGGTGTGTGAGGTCAACGAGTTCATTTCAGAGTATGACGCCGTAAAAAAACTCGGTAACCTTTAAAAGAGTCAGGTGCAAAGTCAGAAATTAAAACGATCGAGTTAGGAGGATATAAAGAAAAACTTGTCGTGGGTTTGCCCCAAGGAGATGTACCCCCACCACAGTCGAACTGCCATAAACAACTGGCGTGGGGATCACAAGCCTTCCCTAGATTCCGAGAACGGACTACTACAGAACGTATTGTCGTGTTTCCCTCTAGGTTGCAAGGTAAATAACTCTGCCTGGTTTTCGTGAAAATACCTACGCGGGGAAGAGTCGAAAATCAACCGCCGTCAAAGTAAAGAAAGAGGTTTCTTCGTAAGACAAGGGAAAGAACAATAAGGCCAAAAGAATTTTGCTAACAAATAAATATTTAATTAGATATATGTGTATACCCAACTTACACCAAGAGTTTTTCGAGCAGGTCCTTGTCTCTATCGTTGTGTTTTGTTTGATGATACCGGACCCCCCGAGGGAACGGGTATTGCAACGCTAGCATTTTTATCCGGCTTTGCCCGGGAAGCATGGCCAACAAAATAGGAGAGTTAAAAAGGGCGGGTAACATATTTCTTTTAAAGCTACTCTCTCTCTCTCCTTCTTTTTCTGTCTCTCTATTTTATCGATATCCACCTCCACTTCCTGATTATTCCATATATCTTTCACGTCTCTCTATTTACCCTCTCTCTATCGTCTTTCTCCGCTTTCTTTGTAAACTGGAAAAAATTCTAAAAAATCATAACATTTAAAAATCGCTATGCATGTCGACCCCCCCCCCCGCCTAATGCGGTTTATTTCAAAATTAATGAATATTATAAAAAAAAGTTCCTATATGTTGTCAGAAACAATAGTGAAAAGGATTATATCAGCTGTGTGGGTGTGTTTTATGTAGGTATTTTTTTACTTATACCTTAACACACAGACAATTTCACCGTATTCAATAGATTGTATAATAAAAAGCTGAAGAATATTTCAACGCCTGCTTACTCCATCCTTTCTCTTCTGCACGTCAATTCAAATGGAAACTTATTTTTAAACTTACAATTGCAATAAAAAGTAAATTATTCAGTTGTATTATGTAGCTTATGTGCTATAAGTATATTTTATGCTACTAAGTTCCACCCGTGTATTTAACACTAGTGAAATACGAAAATATATATAACATTTCATCATATGTGTATAAATAGTAATATATATATATATATATATATATATATATATATATATATATATATATATATATATATATATATATATATGTATATATATATATATATATATATATATATATATATATATATGGAGTTAAAAATTAATATCTATAGATAGATAGATAGTATTAGTCTATATTTCACTGATCATCTTTTCAAAACAAAGACTTCGGTACATTTTTACGGACCGTTTCGTTCACAGAAAAACATCTGATTAGGAAATAACGGTGACACTATAGCAGAGTAAAAAAAACAACAATTGTCTACTGTGAGATTCGAACATTGACAGATGATATGAAATATTGGAACTGAAAGCGAACGCGTATCGACACAGTTACCAATGAAACGAAAACAAATTTTCTCTGAAACCTACTTAACATAGTTATGAGTTTAATGTTGGGATATTTCCGCGTTGTCTGAAATAGTTCGATTGGCTAAAATAAAGAAAGAAACATAAAGACAAGTTTTATTTAAATATAAACAAAGAATACGTATGATGATTTGACTAAACCCAATATTCATTTATTTTATATGTATATCTATTTAGTCTAATGGTATTTTAATTATTAATTAATTTTCCTCACCGTAGTGAAGAATATCAGTTATTCATATGATGTTCGTTTGGCTTTATTAGAAATTATGGAAAGGGAAGGCTAAAAATTTCGGATCATTTGTTTTAATGTTATGTTTACGTACTTTTAATTTTAAATAATTAGTTTTAAAAAAGTGTCAAGATCTTCTGACATGAGATAGGGATATTGGATCAAAGATGCTGATTCCAAATCTTGCGATTAGTTGTATTCATAGATCAATCGCTTATATGTGATGCTGTTACACATATACACACACATTGGTTTGTATATATGAAGAGTTCGAATGCAAAACGCGATAAACGCCATTTTCAAAACCACGAAAATGTCCCTACAAAAAGTGTTGCATTTCAACACTCGACAACACCCCAAAACTATTTGTTACATAATATGGTACCTGATAATTTATTTTTGATTTCAATTAAAATAAACATTTATTCGAAGTCTAAATTCAATGTATTCGTGTTTTCATTGTGTAAGGTATAAATTTAAACGAATTAGATTTATCGCGTTTTGCGTTCGAACTCTTCATATATATATATATATATATATATATATATATATATATATATATATATAGACTTCACTTATGAACTTAACATCGATAAAAAAACTCCCTTTCTTAGACGTCCTAATAGACACAAATCATAATGAATTTGTAACATCTACATATAAAAAACCTACTAACAAAAACCCCTGTACTCTTAACTTCGTTAGTGAATGCCCCTTTAAATATAAAATAGCCATTATTAAAAACCTACAAACGCGAGCTAAATTAATCTCTTCCTCCCCTATTCTCTTTCAAAATGAACTTAAAAATATAAAACAAACCCTTGTAAATAATGGTTTCCCTAATTATATTATAGACCAACAAATTAAACTATTTAAAAATAATGCTAGTAACAGTAATAATAATAACAAGAACAATGAATCCATTTCTCCACTCAACAAGACTATCAAACTATTTTACCGTAACCAATTTCACCATAACTATAAAACAGATGAACAGGTCTTAAAAAATATTATTTATAAAAATGTACTTCCCACCGACACAAATAAAAAAGTTAAACTAATTATTTACTACAATAAAACTAAAACTACTAATCTTATTATTACAAATAATTCTTCTCCCTCGATTAGAGTCTTGGATAGGACGGGCCTTGTATACGAGTTTAAATGTCCTTTGGGAGACTGTGTCTCCGACAACCAACAAGAACACGTATATATTGGCTCGACCACCACGACTCTGTCCAGGAGGTTGACCATGCATCTATCCGATAATAGTGCTATAGCTAGACACCTTACTAATGAACATTCCTGTCCCCGCTCTCAAATCCGAAAACTTCTCGTAGACAATACTAAAATCTTAGAGCATAATACGAATACTCAAAAACTCCACATACTAGAAGCTCTACTCATTAAAACTAAAAAACCTGCTATTAACAAGATTAATTTTAACACTAGCACTAATATACTTAAATGCTTATAATACCTAATAAACATAGTTAAATTTTCCCGCCATAATTAATTATAAATCTCACTCCAGGTCTTTACCTGTTTGTCATTATTCCACTGACGATGGACCCAGACGGGTCAGAAAGTACTCTGGACCAACATGTACACTATGGCAGTTTCATCAGCCAATTTCCTTCCGAGATTAAGATTTTAATCCGGAAAATTGAAGGGATCAACACTAAAATAGCCAGACAAAAATTGTCGGTTATTTTTAATAATACGTGTCTTAAAGAAAAAATGCTGCCTCGATACACACACACACACATATATATATATATATATATATATATATATATATATATATATAGGATCAAAATAAACCTAAGTGAAAATCTTTAGTCGATGTAACCTATTGTGAAAAGGATTAGCTCAATATACGAGATAGAGCAATAGTAGAGATAGAAGAAAAAAAATATTTATCACTCTTTTTTCTTATATATATATATATATATATATATATATATATATATATATATATATATATATATTATAGAATTTTATACAAATTTTACTCATTCCCAGAACGATGAAATATTTTAGCAGATATTTCTGTGTCATTAAAATATATGGAAAAATGCTTTATAACTAAATTGATATACGCAGCTTTTGCATAGTAATTTATGATAATTTTAGCATCATACATATCTTCATATATCCCAGACTTTTTGGGCTACACATAAGTATGTACACTAGTCCACTCTTATACCACAGTTTGAGGGAAATAACTTAAAGTCATGTGTTTGAGGAAAATATGCTAATATGTCTCCGCTTAAAAAGGTCAAAAGCCACTGGACGATAAGGATTTATTAGATTGTTCGTTCGATAAACAATAGTATCAGAAGATTGAAAACGATGAATGAAATAAACTGAACTGTATGACTTAAGAAGGTGCATCGAGAAGCATTTGTGTATAATGGACTTCAAGACTACCACATTTTGATCTACAGTGAATCAGTCTCGTGGTAATGTGTTCGAAAAATCAGAAATTCTTTGACAGAAACTATGTTCTATTTTATTTAGAATGCAAAGAGGAGGAACGTAAGTTATTTGAGATTGTGGTAGGAAGACGATTTTTTTTCATTGTTTTATAATGTATGTATAATGTCTGAAAATAAAATGGGTATCTTGAAATGAATAGAAACAGCTCCCAGCACATTTATTAGCTAATAAGATTTTATTGAACTTCTCATTTTGATGGAAAAAACACGTTAAATTAACGTCATTCCTTTCGAAAAAAGGATTGTGTCTAAAATAAATAGGAAGAGAAACAAAACAGCGTGTATTGTTACAATGTCCGTCAGGTCCTAAAAATAAATATACATTTCAAGAATAAAATACTTGCATGCATGTAACCTTCCAACCATTTCAAGAATAACATTTGGGTAGGTACTAAAAATAATTAATAATTATTTCATGTGTAGTAAAACTGACTATTCATTATGCGTTATAAAAGTAGGGAATTGTATATATAGTTCTCTTTCTAAGAACAATATTAGAATGAAGCACTAACGAGGTTAAGCCTTCACTTCCCAACACTGCTATTGCTGATAGAATTTCAATTGTCTCTCGAGGATTCCGATTCTTTAATATTCATGGTTACGATGTTTTGTGGCTAGCGTAGAAAAATAAAAAAAAGTTTTAAAATAACAACAATCAAGAGGAGAAAATGAAATAACGGATTAATTTATGGCTACAGCTGGATGTGATGACATAATGAAAGTATCAACCATGCTCTATCCAACGAACTAGAATAATCTGACTTTCTTAAACTATGAGTCAGATGATAAAGAAAAAAATATGATACCCAAAGAAAAGGTTGGTCGTGGCAGAAAGAACGAAGTTTAATGGCGATGAAACAAGAAAGCAACAAACCAATCATAACAGTTTTGCATCGTCTACGAAATGCGAGTAGATCATGCGAATTTGAAAAAAAAACTCACACAATAACAACAGACAAATGAAGAAGACTTAATTTAATTAGGATCATTTGAAAGTATGTGCACACTTATATAAAATAATGGAACAAGTACAAATAGGATATGTCTTAAAATGCATGGTTAGATTTTTATAAAACAACAATAATTAATATAGACATACAATATCAATGAAAGTCTATATAACGAAACGTATTTGCCGATACTTACTTGTTAAAAAATATAAAAATAAGTTGATGTTGTTGACGGGAACAGAAAATTGTTGCATAGCCCCTTTCTTGGGCCGCGGCGGTACGCGTTTTGTACACCCGTCCCGAGACGGGCCGTGGCAGTCCTCGTTTAATCACTCGTCATTTTTAACACCATAAATCATATAGTTTGCATATGTTTAAATTTCTCCCTCGCCGCGTAGAGGGTGTGTGTCGTTCAGTGGCTGTATTCTTTCTTCTCTTCTGTACTGCCGTGAACATCGCCGCTACAACAAAAACGTAATGAACGACTCCGAATACAAACAATCTTTTAAATTTAATTTCTGTTTCATTTCAAGCGTTAGTTATCCATCAGCTGGGAGATAATCAGTAACGTCGAGAGAGAGAGAACAAATTACTGCTTTCGTAATTACTTATCAATTAAGTCTTAACCATTCGTGGAGGGGGGGGGGAAGAGACCTTCGCCTGTATTTTCTTAGGGAAATAATTCCCCTATGTAAGTTGCTGACTACATGCTAAAAATAACGTCTGATAGGTTCGCCTCGAAAACCAAGACTGCTAGAAGAACGAGTGGAGTCCCGGATCCCTCTGCTTCCCCGCAAAGGCCAGTAACGTCACAGAGCCTCTCACAGGTGCACATTGGTCCTTGATCTGAGGTCTCGTTACGCGGTGACCATGTCACGTCTGTGAGCTCTGACTGTGAGAACAGGCCCTATTCTGCACTCGACTGCACGGGTCAACCCGCGCTAATTCGCACAAGTCAAACCAACAATTTCCAACAA
Source organism: Sepiola atlantica (assembly GCA_963556195.1). NCBI lineage: Eukaryota > Metazoa > Mollusca > Cephalopoda > Sepiida > Sepiolidae > Sepiola > Sepiola atlantica. Next base: position 30,164,493 of record OY744543.1, read on the forward strand.
TACGTCCATTACCATAGGGCCATTATCCAACGAAATAAATAGAACAAAAAATGCCCCCTATTTAAAAAAGAAACTTGTACAAATTGCTTTCAAAAGACATATTTTCAAATTGCATTCAAAAAGTAATACGTTGAAACAGTTGAAGAGAACGAAAATGAACTGGCAGAACCAAGCGTTCTTTTAAAATAAATTTGAAAACTGTATATCCCCAACTCCAAATTAACAATAACGTGAAAGAAGACAAATAGGCCAATAGGGTCACTAAAATTGAAAGAGATGCCATATTGGAATAAAAATAACAAGCCCAATATTTCCAAAGGTCATCGAATAGGTTTTAAGAGAAGGTATAAAAAATAAGGTATTTTAACAAGATGATATATACATAGAAGCTTCTAATTAAATTAATTAAGAAAGACAACCAACATCATTTTAAATAAATTAAGAAAAGCTGGAATGACAACAAATGAAAGAAATGTGTAACTGATAGTAATAAAATATAATTTTGAGTTTATTCAATTTCAAAAGAAAGTATATCCTCAGACGAAGCCTTTATAGAAAAAATACTAAAAACAATTCTACATAGAAATAAAAATGGAGTCTTTTGTGTGATTAGTAAATGTCTACAGGCGATGTTTTCTCAAAATCTACAGATCTGATTCTAACGTTTGCAAATCTAAGAAAAGAGAATGGAGAATTCATCTAGTCAGGGGAAAAACAAAACGTTTGATAGATTGAAAATTATTTTTGCAAATAAATAAATGGTGAAAAAAGTGTTTATCTTTAGACGGTCATGCGATAATGTATATATCAATAAGACAGACGAAGACTGAATTTAGTTATTCAGAAATGAATAAGGAAATATAGACGTATAGAATAAAGAAGAAGGTGGAGACAAAGAGAATAAAATAGATAAAGAAAGAATAGGGAGAGAAAAGGAGGGAAATAATAACGACAACGAGACAGAAATTATTAAGAGTATTGATTTACTCCTCCCCAGGAGTTAGGCACAAGGCCAGTTTTTATCTTACTCTCACAAGTAAGATGTGACCCAAGGTCGGGTCGGGAAAGTGGGGTTTGAAAAGTCATCGGCCGAGAGGTGAGTACTCTGGCCGTTCAAAATTGCCGTGGCAGCCCCGTCGGCATTCCCCGGTAGGGGCGCCTCAGGCAGTAAGCAATAAACTTACTCCTTCCTAAAGAGAAGAGGCGAATCCAGGGAGGGTGGACCTCCTAAAACTGCACAGGACAGACCCATAGACCGGCGTACATCAAGCCCCGAAGACCAAGACAATACCAGTCTATAGAGTGCAGTATCCATCGGAACAGATACTACACTTTTATCTAAGCCAACAGGCCAAGGAAAGAGTATTGATTTACTCCTCTCCAGGAGTAAGGCACAAGGCCAGTTTTTATCTTACTCCCACAAGTAAGATGTGACCCAAGGTCGGGTCGAGAAAGTGGGGGTTAAAAATTGCTTGGGCAGCCCCGTCGGCATTCCCCGGTAGGGGCGCCTCAGACAGTAAGCAATAAACTTACTCCTCCCCAAAGAAGGGGAGGCGAAGGCTGGGAGGGTGGACCTCTTAGAACTGCACAAGACATACCCATTGACCGGCGTAAATCAAGCCCCGAAGGCCGAGACAATACCAGTCTATGGGGTGCAGTATCCATTGGAACAGATACTACACTTTGATCTTAGCCAAAAGCCAAGGAAAGAGTAAGCAGAATAAAAAATAGAGAAAGAGAAAAAGGTAATTCAGAAAATGAAACCATCAAAGAAATGTACACGGTCTAATAGGGGCATAACATCTTTGTTTCAGGGAGATAAAGTGATACTGACCATTCATTATGACTTATCAGCTAAAGATTAGGAAACCGTGCATATATATAGTTCTCACTTTAAGAACAACATAAGACGAAGCTGTTAATCTTACAGTTCACAAAACAAGGAAAAATTACGTTTAATGTTAAATAGACTATTTCGAATCTGTCGTCGTTCAAAAAAAGCCTGACCCTCTTTTGGGTGCCTAGTTTTCTGTATGTTCGCAAATTTGTTTATATTTTATTTATCTTGCAGCATATCTACATTTTAAGATAGGTTAGTATCCAATCCATTCATCGTTGTGAAACAGTTATGATTCAGATTCTCAATATCTTCAAATATTTCTTCATTGCTTGCTTGAAATAATAGTCATTCATGTATATACGACAAGACGCATTTTTTTATTTACTAAGATGAAAGTGTTTTTTCTTTCTATTCTGACACTACCCTACAACCGCGCTGTTTCAGTAAGTCAAAGAGAAATCCGTTTACACAGAGGAACTATTTATGATGTTCTAATCCACTGTTTTCTTTCTGTATTGTAGATCTGAATTTAACACATATAAAAGTGGCCTTATGCCTACATCTGACCTCGAAATAAGCAAGGCTATAGACATTGGGCACAGATGTAAGTCATACTTCAGACATAGTTCATATAACCTACTGTCGAAAACCTGATATTAATGAAAACAGTGGGTGTATGAGTGGACCTGCGAGCAATGAGAATTTTTAGGGTACTCCGAATAGAATGTCAATTTCATACTACTGACAGGCATGTTTAATTTACATGTTATATATTAAACATAGGCAACTCAACAGCAGACAGACATGTGAGCCTCTACACTATAAATCATAATCGTTTTTATTATATTGTATATATTTAGAGAGCATTCTTTCATTTATACAAACCTTGTTTAACATAACAGAATTCATGTGCTTGATTTTACCATTTCTTTTTCTCATTTCCTTAATATCTTTTGTTGTGTAAAATTATAACTATCAATTTATGGGTTTGTTCTGTTTTTTGACATTATATTCTGTTCAATAGTTTTTTCTTCATTTGATTATGCCACCTGATCATATCTTCATCGACGAAGCTGGTGATACTCATGGGAAATTCGATAATTGTGTTGATTTTCACATGAAAAATCATTAGTAAAATTGAAAAAATAAAAAAGGTATAACAAAGCAGAAATAGTCTTATATGTTTACACTGTTTGCTTAAATATACGTATATATGCGTGGACATCTATCGTTATATGATTCTTCTAGAAATATATATGTATATATATATATATATATATATAGTGTGTGAAAAGTCACACATTGCTGAGAAGTCAAACGTTGCTGAAATGGCAAAAATAAGGAGAATATTTTTTTTAAATATTTGGAAAACCTGGACAACGCAAATTATTTGTTTTTTGAAATAAATTATTTATTTACCTTAAACAATTTTTTTTCAAAAATTGAGTACTTTCGGTGATAAACACCTTTGTCAGGAGTATAAGCATATTTTTTCTCTTCTTTTCTCCCTGGCATATCTATCGTAGTCAAGTTGAACTTCGTCTTGATGTTATCGACGACCAATGTTGATATGCCGTTGTGTGTAGCACGCAGCTGCGTGAATAAGGTAGTTTGAAAAGTCACACATTGAAAACGTTGCTGAAATGGCAATAATAAGGATAATACTTAGATATATATATATGTATATATAATTATATATATATACATATAATTATATATATATATATATATATATATACATATAATTATATATATAGAAGAATTAATCATACAGAAAAAATTGCACGATTTTAACTCTTTTTAAGAAGATTAAAATAAGGTGAGTATGATACTTAACTTTATATCTAGAATAATTATTCTAATTTTGATCACAATCCATTGTTTGATTGCCATTGTAGAAACACTCTCAGGTTTAGAGAGCCAGGTGATATATCTTCCTGTATGATACATTTGGAACATTTTAGATTAGACCATGTTGCAGTTTATAGAAATGTTGTCGATAGCTGGTAGTATTCTAAACTCCCCTCTGGTGCATAGTTAGAATCTTTGGATATGAGGTGTTCGTGTTTTATTGTTCAATAATTATATTTGATTTTGTATCGTGTGTTCGTCTGCTATGTCCATTATAGTAGTTTATTATGGAGCAAATGCCTCGTTTGTACGGTGTATTTATCAGCGTAGAATCTCTGCTTAAAGTTGTCCTGTGTCATCTCGATATAGCTTTGGTCTTTCATGATGTTTGCGCAAGAGGTTAGTTTGGCTTCATTATCAACGTATTCAATTGCCCCTAGTCCTTTCTAATAGCGAGTTTTTCTCTGTTTGCATGAGCAGTTCACGTTCGGTTAATTTGTAGGATTTGTGGATTTTTTAGCTGTGACAGAACCTACGGAGAGAAAGCAGGAGTAACCAGTTTTAACCGTGTTTAACTGTATTGCATCTTGAAAGTGTTTGTTTAGCCAATAGAGGAACTATCTGTCTATGTTAAATTTTACACTGATAAAGTAGAGGAGACAGAACAGGATAATGATATTTTTTCTTATTCGGTATATTTAGTCTGTTAGGTTGTGTGTGTGTATGTATGTATGTGTGTGTGTGTGTATCAGACGTTTCCTTTAAAGCGGATTTCGCATAGTGATGTGTTGTAATATAAACGGCTTGTTTTAATATTTCAAGATTGGGAGGATAGGTTAGATATGCTTATGCTTATTTAGGTGTCAGGATCTTAAATACTGAGGGACGGCGGAATAAGGTATAGATGGATCTGAGTTGTTACGTGGGTTAATGGAAGATTCTGAGTAATTTATTAGCAACGACATAGTTTGCATTTTAGAAGGCTGACTTTGTTGAGGTAGGAGTCGATGTTAATATTAAAAAGACGATGTTTAAGGAATATTAACAGCTGTTTTCTGAATCTATCTGGTACTTTTCCACTATAGTTGCAAGAGAGTGTCGGATTGAACGTCTCGCTGGAGTCCAGATTCTAAGTAAGGGAATCTATTATTGTATAAATTTTAAATAGTCGTATCACGTCACATATATTGGCACTATCTTCGAAATCTATCGTTATGTCAAAGAGGTACTCTATGTTAAATATTTTTACCCATACGTTGTTGTCGGAAAAGAAAAGAGTTTCGTTGCGTGGAAAATAGTTTCAATATCTTACTAACTGATTTTAATGAAACTTTTGAGAAATAAATACATTGTTTTGTATTTTCATATGGACAGAAGGGTAGAAGAATATTATCTAGAACTGTGCGAATTTACATTGTTCTTAATTCAAAATGGATTTGATCTAAATTATAGTCGCTTGGGAATTGATCCAAAGATGTTGTGTTATTTTATATATGCTTCCAATAATATGTATTCTAGCCAACCCTATCTCAATTTTGGCTGGGTTCAATCTATAATTGGGTATGATTCGGAAATGTTGTTCGTGGTCTTTCTGTGTAAGGAATGCTTATTTTAGAGCGTAATAGTCAGCTCTATATTCAATGTGAAGTAAAGCCGCTACGTTCTATGTTTTAGTATTAATATTGTTATATATGTTGTCCTTTGACATGTTATATTAGTTTCGACAGTTATCTATAGCTAGACGTTTCTAGCTGTCCTCATTAACTTTGTAGAGTTTCTTGGTTTTATCTACAATTATTCTTTTTTCTGATGTAAAGTGTTTATGTTAGTGGTTAGGTTTATGTAGAAGTTGTTTTTGTATCGGCTTAAAAGTATGTATCACATCTCTTTCGAAATCGCCTATTTCTGTGATCTTTTTGCTAGATTTACTCGATGCTTTACTTGCTAGATTTAAGACCTCAATAGTCGGTGGGGGTCGTGTCTTATTTCGTGTGGCGGTGAAACGTTTCTATCTCATACGCCGAACAACGTATCTCATCCTACTCATAAGTATTTTTCTCTAAAAACTATTTCGATATTTTGAGTTGGATGTTTAAGTTATTGTTTATTCATATTCTCGATGAGTTTTTTTAGTTGTAGATGTAATATAAACATTATATAAAAATCGGTCATACGGGAACTGGTTGTATTAAAGAGTTGAAAAATTGAGTGCGCAATCGTCTGTTCTACAGGAGTTAAGATTAAGTATTCTATTTCAAGACTATACATTACAATGCCTGTTTTGTGTACCATGAGGTCAACAAATAATAGCAAACAACTCTTTACAAACACAGATTATATGTTATGGGGAAACATACAAATATGATGCTACTGCCTTCTAAACCTCTAAATTTCGTTTTTTCTTCTATTTTTCTCTATTTTTCTCGAAGTCTACTCTTCATCTAATGAATGATGACGAAGTTTTTGTCTGACAATATAAGACGGTTCTTACTCCAGAAACCAGTATGTGCAGAGCAATGACTCCGGGGTACACAAAACAGACATTTTAATGTATAGTTTTTAAATAAAGCACTTTATATTCAGTCTTGTATACTTTGATATCGAGCAAAAATAAGATTGAATTCCGGTATTATTATCTTATTTCTGCTCAATTCAGATTTAACGGACTCTCTAATTGAACAACGAACTTCGATTTGATTTGGGTTGCCCATATCAGGATTTTGGAATTTTAAGTGAGTTTATTGAACTTTCTATATTATTTGATTTTATTTATTTATCGTTGTAATAATTAACATAAACATTGGATACTTTTCACTTCATCGATTATTGACACATTTCGCGACTGGATAACTTTGTCAGCTCCTTAAATTTCTCGTATTTGGACTGCTATTTATAACCTGGATTAATCTTCAGTCAACCCTCTGGATGTCTTTCCTGATTATGTTTTTCAAACATACAGACCTGGATGGATTGTATAGATTCAACAAAAAAGTATGTTTTTGGGTTGATATATTTGATGTTATGTATTTTATGTATTTGTGTATATATTTTTATATATTTCAAAGTTTAATTTTATTACCTGTAGTGGTATAACTGCGGTAATGGTCCTCTGAAGAGAAGAATTATCTTTGAAAACTCATGAGCTAAGGACTTTAAGATACTTTGCTTGAACTTTGAATTCTAAAAAAAATCGATTGACACTTTATTTTATTACTTATTTTATTACTATTTTATATTATAATATTAATGCTTTATCCAGTATATTGAGCTTCAGTTTTTATCCGGATGTTTCACTAATTATAAGATATTAGTTGACGCTTATATCTTTTGTTGGATTGCTTCATATATATATATATATATATATATATATATATATATATATATATATATATATATATATATATATTCCTATAATTTTCTCGCCTGGTTAGTTAAAATCTTTTGATGTAATTCACAATATGAGTGTGTATAGACACGGTATTTATACGTCTGGATCGCGCAGTTTATCTGCCGGCCAAGGGGTTAACAACGTTGGGTTTCAAAACGTAATGTTGACGGTTAGAATCTATCCGTAGGTAGACACGTTGTTATATATGTACTAAATGATGCAAATTATGTCTTTTCTCATATTATTTAATTTTTGCAATGTCAGAATTGACGATAATCTCACAATTATTTTACATTGTGCAAAATGCGACAGTTACACGAAATTACACGCTGATATCAGAAACGACAATGGAAAGCATATATAATAACAAATAGTGCATAAAATTCACGGAAGGACAGAAAGTAGACAACCGCCACGCGTGATACCCCCGATAATAATACAATTGAATTCCAATAAATACGACATCATTTATCCAAGATATATAACTATATATATATATATATATATATATATATATATATATATATATATACATATATATATATATACATATATATATACATATATATATACATATATACATATATATACATATATATATATTTATATACATATATATGCAAATATCCAAATATAAGAAAAGATTGAACCCAGAAATGGAGTTTCCTGTGCACTTGGTAATAGGAAAGAGAAAAAAGCGTCAATCCCTCCTGGAGCTGCTAAATAATGTGTACATCGTATATGATTGGTTGTCTCGCACCACTCACTCAAGTACGAGCAAGCGCAGCTTATCCTTTTCCATAATAAATGAAAGCCAGTGTCTTCTAACGTTTCAAAAGAAATAGATGGAGTGTCAGTGTTCGATCATCTCGGATTGGCTGGAAGGGTATTATCTTAAAGAATCTGACACTGACAAGCAGAATACGTAACTTCTATTTAAGAACAAGTAATTTTCTAAATTATCACAAACAATATTGTAAGAAGCACACTATATAACCAACATTAAATGGTCTGTACTGTAATGTTTGCTGCTGCAATCTTTATCATGCCAACGCTTGATCTTTTTTGTGTACAAACGTGTCACCGCTGAGAAAGGCCCATGAGCCACTTCAAGATAAAGGTGAATAGGTGTGTGTCAAGTGAACAGTGATACAAACACATTGAAGATTGCAGACGATAGTTTAAATTGGGCAGAATTTAATCCTATAAAATATCAACTCAACAAGAATTTGTAAATATTGGACTTACAAATGAAAACACTTTACTAACACAGAGTATCTGTTATAGATGGGCACACAAAACGTTAACCACTTGACATGAACCGGTGAATTGTATCTTCTCCGTTTTTCCTCACTTATCTCGAATTCTTCTAAAAGTATGAATACTCAAATAACAAACTTAGCGCCTAAACTTAAACATTACTATGAGCAAGCTATTTGACCCCAAAAGAAGCATGGATGACCCTGAAAAATCAAAAAGTTTCAGAAACATAAACACATGTGTTAGCTTATCAGCCATGTCGAAGTGAGAGTAGATTGCATATTATTAGAAGAATAATTAAATGTATAAGAAAACACGAAATCTACTGTTTGTAATCAATTCCCAAGCGACTATTGATGGGTTCGTAAGTAGAGAAGTGTGTAAATTCATACCGTTTTAAACGCACCCTTCTACTGATCCATAAATAGAGAAATATAAAACAAGGCATTAAACACCATGAATAGCTATATAGAAATCAGTGAGTTAGAAATGTGTACCCCAATCCTCTGCGCTCGTCGAACGATGTGATGACGTCACCGGTCTGGCCGACCCCGAGATCGATCGGTCACTGTGCGTTGATCTGCTGAACTTTTTGTCCGGATGAAGGCCGCCGATGTCGTGGGTTCTCGTCTAGTTACTAACACGCTTCCCACCTCGTGACTGCTTATAACAGCTAGCAATTATAAAGCGGGCAGTAACCGGTTATCTCTTCAGAAGGAACGGGCATTCAAGCAGAACAAGAAAAAATGAATAATAACATTCAACTCAGTCTGGGTGTTTGCGTTTTCCTTATGAAAAATAATTATTCAACAAAAGAGATTACGATATCAATTTATACTTGGTTGGATACAAAATAAGTCCGTTCGGTACTCATAAAGTTCACTCTGTGTGTTTGCTCTGGAAGAAAGGTAAAACAACAATAGTAAGAGTCTAAATTACACTTCCTTGTTCGATAAAAACGATTTTTTCATATATCTCTGTGTAAGCGACAATCGTGGCTGTTAAGTGACCGTGAAACTATTTTTTTACGACAGGCGAGGCGATGGTCGGGGAGCAGAGTCTATGACTGTGCCTGTTCGCTGTTCTGTGCGGCTCTCTGTGTTTTGTGGACGAAAGCCCCTCTTCTTTTATTGAAAATCTTGTGGCTAATATCTCTGTCCCTCGTCCCCCTCTGTCTCTCTCTCTCACTCTAGCTCGCCAACGACGCGTTAAGACAATTTTAGTTCTCTTTTTCTGGCTACAACTAATTAAATTCTTCTAACTCTGTTTATCGGAGATGGTTTGTTTTAAGCCTTACATCAAAAAATCAAAACAAAATAAAACGAAAGGACACAAATTCATTTGTTGTTCTCGAACAACTAGTCAATTTTCCTAGACCTTCCTACGAAATTGAGCATGAAAGTTTACAAGGTTTTCGCAGACTCATAGGCACCTTGTCTTGTTGCACTGATAATTCCATTTCTAAGCAAAATTCACACTAGTTTCATACCATCGCTCCATTTCGTAGGGCTCTCTCTCATTATATCATTTTCACTAAATGTATACAAGTACACTATCAGAGTCATCATGACTCTCGTGGGGCCGGCAGATACTTGTCACAATTCAAAAAATGTTTAACGCATAGAACGCTCTCCAATGTTAAAAACAAAATAAGTGTTAAAAATCAAACTCAGTTACCCATTTTATGTACCGATAAGAGTACACAGTAGTACAGATATTTGTGACTTGATCGGACAATATAGTTTAGATTTACTAATTTATCCAAATATTATGAACCGTGCTTTCGTAACGATTCGGCCAGAATGAGGATAAAGTTTTTAAATGCGAAAGAAGTACGCGTTATATGCTTTCAATGTAAACACAAGTACTATAATCCTGAAGAGAATTCAGATTTTTGGGTATAGCATAGTATATAGTATGAAGTAATTTCCAAATCAGCAGTTCGTAAGTTAAATTACTCATTTGCATTATGTATACTTGTTATGACACGAGCCACGCATTGCCCAGCACAAACTATTCAAAGCAATGCACATGGAATGTTGGCTGACTACTAGCAAATAGAGTGATTTTATCTCCAACGGCAAATATGATTTATGAATTTATGAATCTTTAAGGTAAATATATTTGTTTAATTTGGAGAAATAAAAAACACCCTGCTATTAGGCTTCCTACATGTTATATTAAATTGATATATATATATATATATATATATATATATATGTGTGTGTGGGGGGGTGTGGCTCTGTGTGTGCGAAAAAAAAGAAAAAAATTAATACAGGAACACATCATCAAGAAACGTATTTACATTTGTTTTTTCCTGTTTGTTTGTCTCACACATTTTCAATCTAGAGACTGGACCTTGGATTTACGACTAATCAAGATAATTAGATGTGATACAATATTTTACACACTGGATAATAAATACATTTGTTCTCTATTTTACTTTACAACATGATGTAAAAATGATGAACATTTTCAGAAACAAAAGAACAAAAGAACAAAAGAACAAAAATTATATCAGCCATCTTTGTTTTCAGTGTACGTAAGATAACACTTATTTTCGTTTGATTTTTTAATTAATCCAAAATACTCATGAGAGGAATTTATTATTAATCAATATTTTTGTTACAAAATTGTCATAAAACATTAGATTTTCCTAAAAGGCAGTAAACCTTTCTTAAAAAAATATATATCCTTAGATACGCATACAAAGACATTTTTAATAATAGATTAAT
>OY744543.1:30178066-30205566 GCA_963556195.1 Sepiola atlantica
CAGGTCTTTTATGTAATTTTTCATATAATTATTAGTTTTGCAACTTTGAATTTAGAATTTTTGGGAAATCTTTTCATTCATATTTACTAAAATAAAACAACGTATACATTTATTTTTATATCGATAATACCCCTTTCCCAAAAGAATTAATATAGCTTCAACACAATACGAACCGAGCTAAAAACGATTTTTATCGAAATCAACGAAACACTTAGGCTAAGTTTAGGTTAGGTTCAGAGTTAGGCAATGTTTATGTTTGAGTAAGAGTAAAAACAAGTACCCTAACAGCATTACGGAATAAACTTAAATACAAGAGGAAATCAACAGTTTTTTTCGTAAAATAACTTCTTTGCAAGAAAACGCATATAATACATTCAGTTTTTTGGTGAAGTTTGTTAGCGTTCGTCAGTCTCGAAAGTGTTCGATGAAACTCAGTATTGAAGACGTATGTACTGACATGTTGAGGGATACCAATTTTAAAAAAGGTGCCACATTCTTTGTCTACTATTAGATTATTTATTACGTTTATTTCCAAAGTTCTAACGACTATTTCCATGTTGTTCTCGGAATTGTTTTTTCAAGTTTTCAACTAACTTATCCTCACTTAGCAAGGCGTTTCGAAGCGTATACGTTTAGTCTGATTAAACGCGGAAGAAGCGGATATGGAAAAATCTTTGCAACTTTAAACGGCATGGAATATCCGAAATTGCGTGATGTTATGCAATAGTAATAACACATTTCAATAGAATGAGTAAAGGTAATCGAAAGCACCGACGATAGAGAAAGTCCACAACAATAATAATATTGGAAATGTGTTTTATTTATATGCGTAGTAGCTTTGGAGTTTTTTTTATTTATATAGGTTGAAAAAAATTGTGAAAAAAATTATTTGAAGTTTTAAAAATTTTCTGAAAGAAAAGCAGCACCTTCGAAATCTATGGACAACATCTGCTCCTATGATAGAATTTTCCTAACTTTTTTAATCACTCTCGGGAAGGTTTCAGAATAGCATACACACCTTGACGGTTTTATTAAGTACTCTTGTTTCCTTGAAAGAGGTAGTGTTTGACGAGTGGTCGTTCTTTTCATGGAATTGTTATGAGATTCAGTATGATGCCCCACTGGCATTACAAAACGGATGTATATAGATCCGGAATAGAAGAATGCCTGTGATTCAGAGGTTTTGTTTTCCTTTCATTCTCCCGGTCGGTGCTGACCTGTAGAATAGTTCACTTTCTGACTGTCTCAAGTAGAGTGAATTGTTCTCTCTTTCAGAACGCGTCTAATCAATAACTCTTATCATGCTGACAACGGTGTTTCTCGCGAAAAGCACAATAAACCTTTTCTTGCGTGTGGCAGCTGCTTTTGTCATATTCAGCTAAAAGCCACTGCCTTTCTACCAAAGATTGTTGTTTAGTCAACTGCAGTTAGTCTATTATAAATTACTTTTAGCTCATCTGATTTATTTATTTATTAGCAGGGATACCAAGAGGCCCCCTTGAAAGCATGTAGAGATTTTTTTTACTCCTAAACACTGCCAAAGCCCGACAATATTATTATTAGTGGGTGTATATATCTCTCTCTATATATATATATGTGTGTGTATGTATGTGTGCGTGTGTGTGTGTGTGTGAAAAAGACAAACAGCAAGAACAAATTTCAATACGGAAAAAATCATCAAGAAACGTATTAAAAATTGTTTTTATTTAGTTTGTTTTTTCACACATCCTGTCTTTCACGGTATTTTATTTCATGATTTACCGTGCATTTTATTTTATCTTATATATATATATATATATATATATATATATATATATATATATATATATATGTATATATATATGTATATATATGTGTATATATATATGTGTATATATATATATATATATTAGAGGAAGCATTATTATTATCAATGAAACAGACGAGTGAAAAAAAGAAGGAAAATTGTTACAATTACCTTAAGGCTTTGTCGTCTGACCCTCTGAGAGGAAACGTCAGAATGGTAAATTAAAAACTAAAAGTCGAATGAGATACGAGGGGAACCCCCCTCCTTTTTTTTTTTGTTCCTCTCAATCGTTTCCTCCAACTGAAATAAGTTTTTTTCCCCTCGTATCTCATTCGACTTTTAGTTTTTAATTTACCATTCTGACGTTTCCTCTCAGAGGGTAAGACGACAAGGCCTTAAGGTAATTTTTACAATTTTCCTTTTTTTCCACGCGTCTGTTTCATTGATAATAATAATGCTTCCTCTAAAATTAATCCTACGATTCTGTTGTACACGAAATTTACTTATATATATATATATATATATATATATATATATATATATATACATGTATATATATATATATATATATATATATGTATATATGTATATATATATGTGTATATATATATATATATGTATATATATATATATATATATATATATAAATTAAATTAAGCTAAATTATCGTAATCAAGTTGTTATTAAATCTTATATAAAAACACATTTCAAATACAAAAACTTCGATACATTTTACGGATCGTTTCGCGCATAGACAAACTAAACAATAATATGTGAATCCTAGATGTTTCAACAATGTGATGATCAGTAATCTTAAGTACACAACCAAAAGTATAAACACCCATCTTTCACAAATTTAGCATGCCATCTGACAATGGATTTCCTTTCAGGGGCTTCTTTTTTAAATTTTCTGCGAAATGCACGCTGAACACATGTCCACAATTCAGTCTTTGCAAATTGGAGGACGCAAAATGCCTTGTCTTTTTTAGAGAACGCCATTACTGCACCTGTAAAGATAACACGAAAATCATTAGTATGACCAAAAACTTGATTAAGCAAGCTTTAAAATGGCACCAGTTTCATTTTTCTACCTGGAATAGTTCATGAGATATACGCATTTGTAATGTTCCCAAGACTTTTGAAACACCCTGTATTATAAGGAATTATAGAAATAAATAAGAAATAAACCAGCAACTTATATAGAATCATCGATGTTTTACTTTGAGAACTTTAAACTAGACAAATAAAAAGTATATGCACAAACGTATTTTTCTGACATCGCTTCGTATATTTCTGCCTGCTTGTCAGCCTGCCTGTATCTCCCTCTCTCTCTCTCTCTATATATATATATTGAGAGAGAGAAAGATAAAGAAAGATACGATGTGCCAACGCTCTGTTGTTTTGTTGAACACTGTTCGACTCGCTTACTACAGGTGTACGTTGATTTCGACATTTATAGACTTTAATTTCTCTTTATGTCCATGTTAATTGCTTGTGCCCGAAAAGAGTGTATGTCAAACTGCGAATCAACGGTGACTTGAAACTTAGTTGAAACTCTTTGGCGTGCCAGAATTGACATCTTCAACACTGATTGCATGAGCATGAAACATTGATGTATGTAGGTAATATTAATATTGTATCTCTTTTCCCCCCTCTCTCACTATATATATATATATATATATATATATGTGTGTGTGTATATATATGTGTATATATATGTATATATATATGAAATTATTTCAATATTAAAAATAATAAACTTCTTCACATTTGACAAATAATAGATAGCCATATGGCAACACTAAAAGCATGTAAAATTATATGTGTTCTTATAATTTTAAAATCTCAAGCGGCCTCCGTTCTTTATCTAAAACTGATAAAAAGTTATATAATTAAAACCGCGCCAAGAAAAATAAAGTGTAAACTTTGACGAGCGTTTATTATTTGTGTTAAGGTTCAAGTTAGTTCAAGCAAAATCTCTTTACCGATTGGAAAAGAAAACTTCTGTCATTTTAAGAAGAGTTACGTGTGCGCGTTCATCGCGTCGATAATATATATATATATATATATATATATATATATATATATATATATATATATATATATATATATATATATATATTAAGATAATACTTTAAAGATGTAGATACTATCTTTAGCCAGTAAACTATCAGGATAATAAAAAGAAATATACTAGTACATTAATAGTAATAATAATTATAATAATAATAAACAATAATACTAACAAAATACTAATACTAATAAAATAAAATAGTTATAAATTAATAGTAATAATACTAATACTAATCATAATAATAATGATGGTATTAAGATTGCCAGTATTATATATATACACACATATATATATATATATATATATATATATATATATATTTTTTTTTTTTATGCTATATATATATACTTATATATATATATATTTTATGCTATATATATAATATATATATATATATATATGTATATATAAATGTGAAGATGAGAATAATTAGATGCACATTCCTGTTGTGTAAATAATACTCTATTTCGACCTTATTTTGGCCTCCTCAGATGTACCTTCAACCACGATTCATATATATATATATATATATATATATATATATATATATATATATATATATATGAAAAATATTTGTTGTTGTTTATTATCTACGGACGTATACGTTTCGTCTTTTTTCAATCAAGACTCTTCAGCGTAGAAGTGTGACTATTCACTACTGGTCACACGATTCGAAATCCTGGATTATAAGTATTTTTCAACTCCAACCCAACGTCTTAAACCTCGCGGCCAATATTTGAACAGCTGTTAAACTGTGGTAGATTAACTACATTTATAAGCGGCGATGGCGGCATAGACATTCTACTTATATTAAGGAATGATGCATTATAAAGCAAATGACGTCACGCTGTATTTGCACTACTACTAAAGTGCTCTACTAATTATTAAGGAGCGACAAATATGAAAAATATTTGTTCCTTGAGGCTATTGTCATTAACATATTTCGAGCTCGCCTATTAAAACAAACAGATTTGAAACATAAGTTGACTTAAATCTGTCAATTAATTATTTAACACATTTGCCCTATTTTATTATCCGACTAACCTCTCTATTAATATCATCAACATATACATTTTAACTTATTTCTTATTCCATGTTCTGTTAAGTTTTATTGTCATCACTTCTAACATTTGTCTTTCGAAATGAATACGGAAAGTTTCATTTCATTCTTCGTCACAGCCTGGACTGTCCTCCAGCGCTCACAGTAGCCACGGCTACTACTTTCCTTCATCTCTCCATCATGTCAACTCCAAATCTCGATGTACTTGCATGACATTTTTTCATCCAAGTATCATGCTGATGAAGTCTTACAATAAAGACGAACCGTTGATGAATATATAAATATTTTAGTTTTTCCTTTTTCATTACCCATTACGTCGGATTACTCTCATCTTATCTTTCTCATCATATATATATATATATATATATATATATATATATATATATATATATATATATATATATATATATATATATATATATATATATACATGTATCTCTCTATATATGAATGTTTATGCACAGCTATTCAATAGGTGTTTTGTGTTTAACTGACATGCACAGTTATTTGCACCCACATGCCGATATATAGGAGACTGAAGTGTTTTCTGACCGCATATATCAACTCGTGTGCAATATACTCCGATTAGTGGCGTGTTTTATTAGGTGTAATCTAAGTGATTTTGCACTTATATATTTAGATATGTAAACGTTGCATGCATTTGCGCATATTGATTTACCACTATAGCTATGAGTATATTTAATGGTGGGTATGTAATAGGTCTGCATTTATGTATGTAAATCTGGTTCTATTTCACATATGTGTTTATATGGATATACTTGTATGGATATGAATATATTTAGTTATGTGTGTGTTTTATACATATACGTTTAATTGTACTAACTCACATGTTTTATATGAATTGGATGTATGCCCATGCGTATATGAGTCTATAAGGGTAGCTTACTGTTGTAGACCCGTGCTAGGGGTCACAAAGATAACAACCACAAATTGTGACAGGTTAAAATATACAATGTATTTATTCATAGCAATACAGTAACGCCACTAAATGTGGTAGGAGATGACCGGATTCCTACCATGCGGTAAAACATGAATAGGAATGTCCTCTGTTTGAGTCTTTGCAACCATGGTATTTATTATAGATGGTTGCTTCCATTAGTTCTTCAATATGGGTGATTTGTACCCCACAACACTTACTATTCTCTACTTTTTAGCACATAACCGCAACTTTAGCCTTTGTAAATGGTTTAGTATATATGTATAATGTTTCATCTGTTTTATTTACATATGCACCAGAGTATTCATTATATGGATCATCTAAAAGCGCACAAATCAGTAAATAAATAGTTTATATTAATTATACTCCGGTTTTGATCTAGCCTTCCATCTTACTCCATTTTAAATACTCATTATAATGATACTGATTATTATTATCACTTTATTATCATTACCGTCATTATTATTAGCATAACTAACATCATTATTTTTATGACTGTTATTATTATTATTATCAGTAGCAGTATTATTATTAGTATTATTATTAGTATTATTATTATTACATTCTATTATTTAGTATTTTGTTATTATAAGTGTTATTATAATGATTATTCTTTTATTGCCATCGTTTAATATTAATATTATTATTAATATTATTTTATTCTTTTCATTATTTTTTATCCTTATTATAATTAGATACTCTTCTTAGCTACGCAAGTTCCTGGGAAATATTACTCTAAAATATAATTCTTTTAAATTTAACTTAATTTAAATAATATTATATTTTACAAATCGCGGATTGCGTATCCATGTATGAAGCCTACGTGTACGCGTATTTGCCTGCCCAAAATATGTGTATGATTTGTGTGCGATTCTATCTGACGACGTCTGACCTATTTAAAATCTAACAACCGAGATAGTAGACATTGTATGTTAACAAACTTCATCTCGATTTGGCGGCGTTTGAGATTGAAATTAAAATATATAAAAAATGACGGTTAGTATGATGATAAAAAAAATCAAATTTACGTACGTAATCTTTCTACAAAATGAAAGCATAAATAACTAACATGTTTGCCTTAAGATGCCGATGTTATAAAACCTGCAACTAAAACATGTTTAAAACTATGAAGCCAAATTATGTGTGTATAAATAAAACCCTTCATTACAAGTAAATAGCTCTTTTTACCATTGAGCATTAGTATATTATCCAGATTATTTACCAGTTGGATACAAAACTTACCTGGATTACTATATATATATATATATATATATATATATATATATATATATATATATATATAGTCATTCACATACAGACTGTTTCGCTGTATGTCAGTGCGGCTCTACCAGCTAGTGCCGCAAGCCGTGATTGAAACTTAACTGTCGAGCTGACAGTCGGCGCCTCTACCCCTGCGCTATCATACGACACTGACTGACTGAACGTAAGTGATATCTCAATGTTAACATTGTCTAGCCCCGGGAGCTCTAATTAGTTTTACCCAATGAGCTATGCCTTAAAGCTTCCGGAAGTTGGTGATATCCTTACAAATAAGCTCTACCCAAGAACGGGAGCTTTATATAGTCATCCACATACAGACGGTTTCGCTGAATCACAGCTCTTCAGTGCGGCTAAACCAGCTAGTGCCTCAACCGTCGAGCTGACACTCGAAGCCTCTACTCGATGCGCTATCATACAACACTGACTGAATGTAAGTGATATCTCAATGTAAACATCGTCAAGTGCCGGGAGCTCGAATAAGTTTTAGCTAATATATATATATATATATATATATATATATATATATATATATATATATATATATATATATATATATATATATATAAGATATTTACCCGTCCTGGGATGAGTATTCTTTTCTCTCTCTCTCTCTCTCTCTCTATGTGGTTTACATCGGCATCTCCGCGGGAAACTGGAAACAACGTTTTTATGACCACAAACACTCTTTCAATAACCCAGAACTCAAGAGCAAAACGGAGTTAGCTAAACAATGGTGGCATCTGAAAAATGAGAACAGGTCCCCGGTGGTTTCGTGGTCAATCTTATGTTTTTCGAATATTCCAGATGGATTTAGACAAAGATGCAACTTATGTCTAGAAGAAAAAATAAGAATCCTAAAATATGATCGAAATAACCTCTTAAATAAACGAGATGAACTTATGGCTAAGTGCAGACATAAATATAAATTTAAAATAATCAACGACTAGTAATCCGATGGACCTCTAGACTTATAACGGTGAAGATACCAAATTAAATAACATTATTTAAGGTAACCCCCCCCCCCCACCACCACCAACATTATAATAATATCTGCTATAGACACAGAATTGCCGACTTGGTGATATATAGTATTTGTGCGTATATAATGGTATTTTGAAATATTTATTTATTCAGATTATTTACTTAAAATAAGATAGTGTTTTTTAAAAAAAATTCTGCGGCTATTGAATTAATATAGGTATAAATGCCAAATATTACCACTAGACATTATTAGACTTGAATTAGTAATCCGATGGACCTCTAGACTTATAACGGTGAAGATACCAAATTGAATAACATTACTTACGGTAAACCCCCCCCCCCCATAATATTTATAATAATATCTGTGATAGACACAGATTTACTGACTTGGTGATATATAGTATTTGTGTGTACGCGGATATTTATTATTTACTTAAAATAAGATAGTGGTATGAAAATTTTTTCTGCAGGTAATACACTAGTTTTTGAATTAATATAAGTATAAATGTCAAATATTACCAATAGACATTATTAGACTTGAATTAGTAATCCGATGGGCCTCTAGAATTACAACGGTGAAGATACCAAATTGAATAACATTAGGTACGATAACCCCCCCCCCCCGCATGATATTTATAATAATAGATTATCAAATTAATCTAAAATATAAATAAGGTAAGACTAATTTTTAGAACTCATATTACATCAGTAAGAATATAGAGTGTTATGTAAATATTGTGTGTAGGTGTGTGGATATATATGTATGTGTGCGTATGTATATGTGTGTATATGTGCGTATATGTATATATGTGTGTATGTATGTATGTGTATGTATGTTTACATGTGTGAACAACTACATGCGTATGCATTTAGTCAATATTTCAAATAGATTCAGAGATATATATAGGTGTATTCATGTATGTATATATATGTATATATATATATATATATATGTATATATGTGTGTATATGTATATGTGTATAGATATGTATATGTGTGGGTGTGTATGTGTATATATGTGTGTGTATGTGCGTATGGATTTGTATGTATACATATATGTATGTGCGTGTAATCTTATTTCAATTAGATTCCCTTTCTTGGAACCCAGACGGACTGAGAATTTATGACACGCGGTCTGTCTATATCTTCTCTGTGCCTGTTAATTGTTTCTTTCTTTCTCTTTTTTTCTTTCTTTTCTCTAACCGATTTTGAGAACACGAGTTTCGCCGGACGCATTCTGGCTAGAGATGAATAAAAGTTGCGTATGTGATTATGATAATGTGCGAGTGAGATTATGTATGTGAGTGCGCATATGATGTCTGCGTATTTAGTTTTGTGTATGCGCGTGAGTAAAATTGCCTATATGGTTGATATCGCCAAGTCGTATGTGTCATAATTTTGACATGGCAGTTTTTAGTTGATTAACTTAAAGATCCCTCCCCTTCGCCCGCCATAGTTAAATATAAGTTTTAAATTTTCCCCCTCTCTATAAAAGATGTATCAAATTTGTTGCTACTACCACCATCTATGATTGTATTGGAACTGTAGTAGGGAAATTCAATTTTCTATCAGTCTCAAAAATGTAATTGTCTGAGTGATGCTTGAAAAAACCGAACGGTTGAAATAAATTATTGCATCGACAATTATGTGATTTCGTGTTATTATATTTTATTTTATTATTGCTCTGTTTACTACATTGAGCTCTCATACCCGGATTTCCTCCTGGAATTATTCCACTATAACACAAATAATTGGCTCCACTCCGTGTTGAGCTCTCTCAGGATTTCTAGTATCGGAATTACTTCAATTTTGAACTGAGGATGGAAAAATTCACACCATTGTATTCGCTGAAAAATATACCTTATCCCAGCTTGCATAGCTTCACTTTGGATCTTATGGACAGAATAACGGACTTTACCAACAGACTGAGATGGAAAGCGTATTTTTATTTGAAGGACGAGGAATCTGATCACAAAGAAACCTTTAACTTCAGATCACAGAATACCTGCAAACCCATTGAGGCGTTAAGGCCGTTCGAGAATGATTTGTTTGACATAGTCAAAAGAATTAAGTTCCGAAGGTATTCAAATCAATTTCAGTCCACTCTGAAGAATGACATCGCAGAGATAAAGAAGTCGAACAAAGTTTGGGTGAAGGCTGATAAGTCAGCGAATATTTACAAGATGTGCCCATCCGAATATAGGAAAACTATTCTGGAAAAAATCTGTAATAATTACAGAAAGGATACCCACGACACTGAAAAAATAATCAATGAGGATACCAAGGAATTTGCATCCAAACTGAACATCGAGGATAGAGTGGGAAAAATTGATAAGAGAAACGCATACATACTCATCAAGGACCATAAGAAAAATTTCCACATCAAGAAACAAGCGAGAATAATCAACTCTACGAAATCGGAACTCGGCCATGTATCTAGGGAGATTCTACGAAATATTATTAATGTAACTCTAGATGCTACCAAATTTAATCTTTGGAAGGACTCGGCGGATACTATCGAATGGTTTAAATCAATTGAAAATAAGAGGAATGCCTGCTTTATACAATTCGATATTATGGATTTTTACCCCTCGATTTCCAAGGAATTACTTACGAACAGCATTAACTATGCTGGGAATTTCGTGGATATTTCCGATGAGCAGGTAAGATTAATTATGGCCTGTCGCAAATCCATCCTTATAAACAATCGAGAAACATGGATTAAATTGAACAACAACAAATTTGATGTCCCGATGGGTGCTTTTGACTCAGCCCAGATTGCCGATCTGGTGGGCATTTTTATAATGTACACTATTAGCAGAATTGTAGAGCCTAATTTAGTGGGGTTATATAGGGATGATGGACTAATTGTTATCCCCAATAGTGACGGCCCCCTGGTATCCAAAATACATAAAAAATTAATAAGAGCATTCAAATACCTTGGATTTAAAATAGATATAACCCCAAATTGTAAAGAAGTAAACTATCTAGATATTACCTTAGACTTAGGAAAGGGGACATACAAACCCTTCAATAAAGATAATCACACACCATCTTATATCAACACTAGATCTAACCACCCGAACTGCATAATTAAACAAATACCTAAAACAATTAATACTAGAATAAATAAGCTTTCGGCTAACAGAGACATTTTTGAAGCAAATAAGCATTTATACAATGGAGCGCTAGAGAAAAGCGGATATAATGAAAAACTCAAATATACCAAGAAAGAAAATAAAAATAAATCCAGGAATAGAGGCCGAAAAATAATATGGTTCAATCCTCCCTACTGCCAACTATCTAACATCAACATCGGGAGAGTATTCTTGAACCTGGTAGATAAACATTTTAGCATAAATAATCCACTTAGGAAGATATTTAATAGAAAAACCATTAAAATCAGCTACTCTTGCACCAAGAACATGGACAGAATTATCAGCACCCATAATCGTAAATTACTTAACAATCCTAGTAAGAATAAGGTCACAGTAAATAAATGTAATTGTCAAGTGAAAAATAACTGACCACTGGACGGTAACTGTAAAGTTGAGTGTGTGGTTTATAAGGCCACTATTCATCCGGAAGATAACAACAGGGATAAAAAGGTTTACATCGGCATCTCCGCGGGAAACTGGAAACAACGTTTTTATGACCACAAACACTCTTTCAATAACCCAGAACTCAAGAGCAAAACGGAGTTAGCTAAACAATGGTGGCATCTGAAAAATGAGAACAGGTCCCCGGTGGTTTCGTGGTCAATCTTATGTTTTTCGAATATTCCAGATGGATTTAGACAAAGATGCAACTTTTTCTAGAAGAAAAAATAAGAATCCTAAAATATGATCGAAATAACCTCTTAAATAAACGAGATGAACTTATGGCTAAGTGCAGACATAAATATAAATTTAAAATAATCAACGACTAGTAATCCGATGGACCTCTAGACTTATAACGGTGAAGATACCAAATTAAATAACATTATTTAAGGTAACCCCCCCCCCCACCACCACCAACATTATAATAATATCTGCTATAGACACAGAATTGCCGACTTGGTGATATATAGTATTTGTGCGTATATAATGGTATTTTGAAATATTTATTTATTCAGATTATTTACTTAAAATAAGATAGTGTTTTTTAAAAAAAATTCTGCGGCTATTGAATTAATATAGGTATAAATGCCAAATATTACCACTAGACATTATTAGACTTGAATTAGTAATCCGATGGACCTCTAGACTTATAACGGTGAAGATACCAAATTGAATAACATTACTTACGGTAAACCCCCCCCCCCCATAATATTTATAATAATATCTGTGATAGACACAGATTTACTGACTTGGTGATATATAGTATTTGTGTGTACGCGGATATTTATTATTTACTTAAAATAAGATAGTGGTATGAAAATTTTTTCTGCAGGTAATACACTAGTTTTTGAATTAATATAAGTATAAATGTCAAATATTACCAATAGACATTATTAGACTTGAATTAGTAATCCGATGGGCCTCTAGAATTACAACGGTGAAGATACCAAATTGAATAACATTAGGTACGATAACCCCCCCCCCGCATGATATTTATAATAATAGATTATCAAATTAATCTAAAATATAAATAAGGTAAGACTAATTTTTAGAACTCATATTACATCAGTAAGAATATAGAGTGTTATGTAAATATTGTGTGTAGGTGTGTGGATATATATGTATGTGTGCGTATGTATATGTGTGTATATGTGCGTATATGTATATATGTGTGTATGTATGTATGTGTATGTATGTTTACATGTGTGAACAACTACATGCGTATGCATTTAGTCAATATTTCAAATAGATTCAGAGATATATATATAGGTGTATTCATGTATGTATATATATGTATATATATATATATATATATGTATATATGTGTGTATATGTATATGTGTATAGATATGTATATGTGTGGGTGTGTATGTGTATATATGTGTGTGTATGTGCGTATGGATTTGTATGTATACATATATGTATGTGCGTGTAATCTTATTTCAATTAGATTCCCTTTCTTGGAACCCAGACGGACTGAGAATTTATGACACGCGGTCTGTCTATATCTTCTCTGTGCCTGTTAATTGTTTCTTTCTTTCTCTTTTTTTCTTTCTTTTCTCTAACCGATTTTGAGAACACGAGTTTCGCCGGACGCATTCTGGCTAGAGATGAATAAAAGTTGCGTATGTGATTATGATAATGTGCGAGTGAGATTATGTATGTGAGTGCGCATATGATGTCTGCGTATTTAGTTTTGTGTATGCGCGTGAGTAAAATTGCCTATATGGTTGATATCGCCAAGTCGTATGTGTCATAATTTTGACATGGCAGTTTTTAGTTGATTAACTTAAAGATCCCTCCCCTTCGCCCGCCATAGTTAAATATAAGTTTTAAATTTTCCCCCTCTCTATAAAAGATGTATCAAATTTGTTGCTACTACCACCATCTATGATTGTATTGGAACTGTAGTAGGGAAATTCAATTTTCTATCAGTCTCAAAAATGTAATTGTCTGAGTGATGCTTGAAAAAACCGAACGGTTGAAATAAATTATTGCATCGACAATTATGTGATTTCGTGTTATTATATTTTATTTTATTATTGCTCTGTTTACTACATTGAGCTCTCATACCCGGATTTCCTCCTGGAATTATTCCACTATAACACAAATATATATATATATATATATATATATGATATTTCTCAAATAAATATTTATAATTTTTACTTTCAGATACCGGTGTTTCATGCTTATGTAATATTCAGTGTAAAATATATTAATTACTGCCGGTCGATACATTCAAACTCAGTTTCAACGTTTGCCTCTCTAGCCCGATATTCCACCCCTAGACCCTCATCAATAAACATGAGAATGAGAATAATTAAATTTCATAAATGTCAAATTAGCGGACATATACAGTAAGCTAAGTCACATAGTGTTCAACAGCAGAGACTACAAAATTGATTTAAGACTCGTTTGATTGTTTATATATGAATTCTCTAACAGCCCAAATCGTTGTATTTAAAGTGGCGATAACAATATGTTTTAAATAAATATTTATTTGTATTACGTGCATACACCATTGTTTCATGCAGTGTAAGAGATGTAATTACTGTCGGTTGAAGGATTACAACCCAGTTGCTTTGTCACTATCTACTCTACAGACAAATTGTGTATCCCTAGAGTTCTCAATCAAAACTTAGAACCCAAACCAGATATCTTCACGTTTTAAAAATATTATAATCATTTAAAACATATTCGAATAGATTTCTCAAAATACACAGTCATATTATTTGATTTGTCATCTAAAAAAAGTCATATACATTCCTATATAAAAAAGCAACTTGTATTTTACATGAAAGAAACGGTTACTAGCAAATAGTTATGTATCTAAAGGCCATTTAAGACTTCAAAATTTGAAATATGTAAAAAAAATCGTTTTACTTAAAAGATAGTTTCTAAAGTAATGTTTATTTTCAACCAATGCATTTATTTTTGTCACGTAAATAATGTTTAATGAGAAGAAATTATATAAATCTGAGATCCCATAGAAGACATTTTTTTTTACGGGCAGGGTCTTTCTTCTGTTTGAAATCCCGGCTTTAAATATAAAATATTCAAGTTTGTCTTTTACGTTTCGGTCGTGTCTGGTAATTAATTGTATGATGCCATCATATATTGGACACATAGTCAAAGATAATCTTTTAATTATAACTTGTATTTGCGTGTTCAGCCCGGAAAGCTAATCGCATTTCCAAATAATAACAATTAGAGAAAAGGGTTTACTGTGAAACCTACAGGATGACGCAAAAGTAAGGCCACTAATTAAACATTATTAATTAACTCTTACCTTAAATTAGCTTTAATTATTCTTTTCCGAGAATTTACAGCAACTCTTGTAGATGGGTGTAACACGAACTAAGCTACTAAGGTTCTACTCTGCCTCACTGTGTTAGGGGCTCTAACAAAATTGCAATTTAACCCCAAGAAGTGTCAAACTACGGTTTTGTGGTCCTCTGGTTGTGTCAAACTGGGCGTGTGGAAATCAGACTAATCAATCGCAAAACTGAAATAGGTAGAGTAAGATTGACGACCTTGGTTCCGCGCATATGCGACCGCCATTCTTTTGTGTAGCAACTTCTCCGACTTCGTATGCAACCTCTAGAAGTTGCTGCTCTCGATGTCGGATGTAAAAGCCTGCAATCTTGCAAATGTAAAATAATGGTGTATGTCTACGAAAAGAACCTCATGCGGTCCAAGTAATCAATATGTAAGATATTCGTGGGATACATGCAGTACTTTGATTTGCCTTTCTCTGCCCTCCCTCTTTCTTTTTCTTCTTCTCCATTTTCATCTCATACAACAACACCAACGTAAATAACAACACTCCTGGAATATAAATAAACGAGAAAAAAGAAAACGGAGAAAAAGAAATAGAAGACTAAGAAGAGAAAAGAAGAAGAGGAAAAAAAGAAGAAAAAAGAATAAGAAACGCAAATTAAGGAAATATAATGATAGAATAGACGTTCAGTTTCTTCTTTTGGAAATAGTATATGTCTTAAGCTGGAAGACATTTTCCACCCCTAAGCAATCAGCGATTGATTTCACATAATGACTTGGGATCATGTTTCGTGCAAATCCGCCATATTATGATTTTGTTTTAAATGTGTGAGGTGAACATTTGTTGCTTAAAAATATGATAGAAATAATATCTAATAAATTGTTTAGGGCAGTAGTAGAATATTATTACAATTAGCGAATTAGCATTTCGTTTAGTCTAGAATGAATAGTATAAACAGAATGTATGTATGTACTAATTTCACTATCATTTTTGTTGTGAAAACTTGTAATTATAAATACTTAGTTTAATTGCATGCAAAATATAAAACGGAGATTGAAAACAAATAGAATGGTCAGTTGTTGTCTACCGTGTCCAGTTAATGACTCCGTAGACTGGCCAACAGGTAACGCAATCACTACTTCCTTAGTCGTGCTGCTCCAGCCTCTTTTCCCCTATTTTCTTCTAACTACACGAACATTGATTGACTGCTTAGTGATATAATCCAAAGAAGACAGTCGCTGGCAGCCAACCATATCCTATGTCTCGATTACATACTATCTCGAACAAGGTTAGAGTGTTTAGCGACAAAATACGTCTATAGTGCAGTATCAGGCAGCCAACCATATCCAATTTCTCGATAACCCACTATCTCAAACAAGGTTAGACTGCTTAGAGGCAGAAGCCATCAGAGGGCAGTCTTTAGCAGGAAAGAAACCGACGGCAGTTCGCAAGCAAATGGCATTTCCCGTCGCCACGAAACAGCCAGAATCGACGGAACACGCATGTAAGCAGTTATCAGAACATCTTCTCTTTAGATAATTTTTCGAGAAGGCACGTATTCGTAAACGTCCTCCTTACTTAAATAATAGTATTCCATTAGTTGGCAAAGTAATATTGTTAAATTATATACACTATTGTTGTGTTTTCTTCTTTCCAAAAGTTGTCGCTTCTAATTCAAATTTCAGCAAAGATTATTTCTTACTTTCGGCTGGAATTTTTTTTCGGGGATAAATTTTAGCAAATTACTACATCCTGCAATAATTAATAATCACCATTGAATAGCTTGAAGTATACTATGCATCTGGATATACCAATTGTTTTATAGGCAACGTCAACATGAAAATAATACTAATGCTAGAAATGATACCCCTGCTATTATTATTACAACTACTACTACTACATCTATTTCTCTTAATCTTACTATTGCTACTACAACTACTAATAATAATATATCCGTGTTTCTTGTTTTCCAGTTCGTTTGACTAGTTGGTCTAGTGGCCTTCATCAGGTTGCTGTTAAGATACGCCGTTATACCACATCTTCCTATTCTAGTAGCTTTTCCCCGTTGTGGTACTTTTTACCTGCTTACTTGTTTCCCTACTACATTTAGACGTGGTCTTTTCAAGGATAAACTATTAGACAGCTCATGTATTTGCATTAGTTATTTGTCGTTCATTGGGATGCTTATATCAAGTGCGTTAATTTTTTCTTTGATAAAACTTCGATAAATAAAAATAAAAAAGTAATAGTAACTTACGAATCAAAATTATTGTCTTAAGGTACATATAATTTCACATGGCGAACCCTTGATATTCCGGGTGAAATAAAATAAAAATTTATTTGAACCTACATTGAAATTCCGGCTGCGTCATCGAGGAGTAACAGTGTTAATACAACTCAGTTACTACTACTACTACTACGAATAACAGTACAAACGTTAAACATTTATAAGTTCAAAAGCTATTGAGCAAACTGTCCTCGGATTTGGCATGAAACGATCTTCCATTGCTCGATCTTTCGCAAATGGTTACAAATGGAAATACAAATAAGATTGCAATAACAAACGCCAGATGCTAACATGAAAACACACTTGGAATTATGATAAAAAAGAGGGGAGTATTGTAAATCTAGACAGACTTGTTGTTACATGGACTTCAATGAACACTACACAGGAAGCGATCTCTACAAATAACTCGTGTGAGATCTATAGAATGAACACAACAATTACGAGCTAACAAACTATTGGTAGACATTCAAATAAAAGTGCCATAAAGTATTCTTCACATAACGGAGGTTTCATAGAAAAGTACACATTATTATATTATGGGTTGCTGTTAATATTCGTACTACTATTACTACTGCTATGTGCTACTACTATAATGACGACCACTTATACAGGGTGGGCCAAAATAAGGGTCCTATCTTTAAATTTGAATAACTTGAATTTGAATAACTTCCACAAAATAAAAGTTAAACTCACCAAACTTTATGTGTGTGTAGACTGACCCTTCCGAGATTTTTTGAAATAAACAAAACAAATTTTAGCCGAAAAACACTTCTTAAAACTTACAAAAACTAAAGTATTGTTTTTTACACTGTTTTGAGTTTTTTAAGCAAAAATAATGTTTTCTAAATGAGGGTACGTTCCTTAGGGCGAATACGGCTCATGCTTGCTTCGGAAGGGGTCCTTTACTTATTCTAAAAAAAAAATTAAAAAAAAATCAATAAATAAAAAAGTTATGAATTTTTAAAAATAGGACCCTTATTTTTGCCCACCCTGTATATTACTAATGTATACTTAGTATCTGTCCGCCTGAATCCAAAACTGTGCTATTACTTCTATAACTAATTGAGATTTAGTAGCTGTTGTCTGAAGAAAAAACTATATCATTTACCTATGAGTAATGGAGAGTTGGTAGCTGTCTGTCTGCAGCAGAGACTATATTATTACTTCTATTAGTAATGAAGGTTTAGTATATGGTTGAGGTTAATAAAAATTCATACGGTTAAATTTATTAATGGAGATGTTGTATCTATCAGGTTTAAGCTGACACTATTATATGAATTCTATTAATAGGCATTGAACTATTTTAATGCGATATTAAGGTCACTATACTATTTTCAGGCTTATGTATTATCATTATTATTATTAGTAGTAGTAGTAGTAGTAGTATGCGAATGCTTCATATAAGAGCATGGAGTAGTATTTATGCTGACGTCGTGATACAATCATTCCAGGCATTACCCCTTTCCTTTTTTAATGTGTGGAGGTAGGGCATTATATGTTCCATTTTCATTACACCATGATCCTATTCATAAACTTCTTGCTCTGGGGAGGTGCAGTAGTGTACTATATGTTCAAGAAAGCATCAACCCATGCATTATTACCTCTCTTTTTAGGATTAGTGCATAATCTGTTATTTGTTCATGAGACACACACACACACACATTACATTCTCCTTTGGGGGTGTAATATATAATATGTTCTGCTGTTATGAATCCATCCGCACAGATAATACATCTATCTCAGAGGCGTGATGTAGTATATGTCCGTTCCTCTTGATACCACCCTACTAATCACCACGTGATTATTTACTGAAAACCCAGTATAATATCTGTCCGTTCGTTATGACCCCTTCATCCCGGGCTGGCAAATATATGCTACCGACAGGAACATATATGTGCTAATAATAAGTATAAGAAGAAGAAGTTGAAGAAGAAAAAGAAGAAAACAATCGCATAAACAAATGGACAGACACTGCAAGAAACATCATAAGCTGCCCCACACCCACACACAGGAGATAGCGCCGGCCTAGGCTGACAGCAACAAAAAGACCGAGGAGAGACATCACAAACCAGACTTCCACTGGAAGAGTGCGGAGAGCGCTGGGACTTTAGGGAGGCTTATTGCAACTCAATTTCCAAAGTAGAGCAATGATCTTTACCAGCGAGGAATCAATGGTGAGCGGCTGTTTCGATACCGTAGGATCATTTGCGGTAATCATTCAAAAAAAGGTGGAGAGTACTGTAAATTTGAGGATGCTTTTTGTCACTCAGACACCAGGGAACACAACCGGTTGTTGTCGGGGAGCAATCACTGACGATTACCTATGTGACAACTCCTAGTGCATGCAAGTAGTAATAGTAATAATAATAATGATGATGATGATTATGATGATGATGCTTATGATGATTATGATGACGATGACGATGATGATGATGATGATGATGATGATGATGATGATGATGATGATGATGATGATGATGATGATGATGATGATGATGATGACGGTCGTTGTCGTCGTCGTCATGATGATGATGATGATGGTCGTCGTCGTCGTCATGGTGATGATGATGATGATGATGGGTCAAAGACGATAGAAAGGCCGAAGAGGGAGAGCACTAAGCAGACCTCCACTTGCGATAGTTATCGAAAGAAGTGGGGAGTACTAGAAACCTGGTGAGACTTGTTGTCACTCAGACTCCAGGGAAAAAACTCGGGTTATTTTCAGTGAGCCATAATTGATGATGACCTGTGTGAGAACTCCTAGTGAGTACACATGATAATAATAAACTATTTATAGAATATATGTATACGGAAAATTAGTATTACATAACGATTGGCGTCGTTTGAATGGAACAGTTTTAGTGACACCTTAAGGGTCAAAGGTGACCGAAGAATGGAAGTCGCGGAAACACCGTTATTCCAGGACATAGATTTTCTGTCTCTTGTTCGGCGATACTTCAAGCAAAGAAACATGTGCCCAGGTCACCGTCCCCAATAAAATGGACGCGCGCACAATGTAACAAGGTGTAACGGATCAAGCTATTCGTCTATCTATCTGACCTTCACATACGCGTACGAAAATAACCCGCCTCTAATTGTTTTTATAATAAAGTTTTATTAAAAACTAAACATCGGCATCCGAGTGGGTTTATCCACAAACAAGCAAGAATCTGGGATTCCGATGACGACGATACGGTTATATAATGGTTCATAGACGCATTGGTAATTAAAAACGTAACAGCTGAATACAAGTTGAAGGTTTTATATATTTTTCATTAGAATGACTTAAGTTTCAATGAAGGCGCTCTTGTAATTAATTGTTGGTTCCGATTATATTTAGAAGCAGAGTCCAACATAATCTTATAATGACACGTCGTGCTTGCGTGTCCAGTCCACGATGCCAATCGATCATCAACTATTTTTAATTAGATTAAAAGTTCCAATGTAAAGCTTTTTCTATAAGATCCCCCGCTATACAATAAAAACCATTGTGTATTTATTTGTATGTACATAGCTAAATATATATATATATATATATATATATATATATATATATATATATATATATATATATATCGGTCCGTCACACAAACGTTTACGAGTAAAAATAAAATACCAGTCTAAAGCATTTCAAGTATTTAAGGGAATGGAGAAATCAAATAACGAGTTCGCTAATCCTTGGTGTCTGATAATGAAACTCATGATTTTTGTTATAGCGTTATCAGCAGTGGTCTATCCCCTTGAAAAAGGGAAATGAATGGTATTGATAGCTTCGACTTATGAGTTTATGTCTATTGAAGCTTGGAATGAAGTCTGGGTCAAAATAGGCCACCTTTATTTGTGTCTCATTAATTAATCAATACATTTCCTGTAATATGTTGGAATATGTATAAAGCATTGTGACATAAAAAGAGAGAGGGGATAGTACCTATTAGTTTAAATATTCAAAATAGGTGTATTAATTTATTACTGCTTATTTGATTACTTTATTTGTGTTACATTAATGTATTATATATATATATACATATATATATATAGTTATGTGTATATATGTATATATACATAAATATATATAGACATATATATATATATTATATATATATGTCTATATATATATATATAATATGTATATGTGTATAAAAGAGTTAAAAGAAAACACAAGAAGAAAAATATAATAGGGAGATTTGACCGGTGACATTAGAATTTTAAAAATTGCATTAAGACTGATTAATACTAATTTAACTCAAATTTAGCAAGATTCCCGTGCTGCCATTTTCTGTATATTACTAAAATTTAAACCTTAAGTGTTAGACAGTTTCTTGAATAAAAAGCATTTAAGATATTTTGATCAAAATTGGAATATGGATTTTAGACATAAGTTAACTATAATATTCATATTTCCCTTTTCAAAAAGGTCTGTTTGTCCGAACGAAAACAATCAAATCTCCCGTTCTTTTGTTATGCTGTCTTGCGTTTTATTGTGTTTTTTTCTGTCCGTCATACTTTATGTTTTTACGACTTTTGCTTTTATGATATATTGTGTATTTTATGTTCATATCATTTATATGTATATAAATAAGTAGTATACATCTGAAGAAAACCAATTCACCACATAACTATGTAGATCAGTTCAAAGAATCAAACGCCAAAAGCAGTCTGGGTCTACAATCGTTTATGAGATGAAATATATTTACTGTTACAAAATTGTCCCTTTCATCAACACAGATTTCGCCGCAACCGATTC
The DNA here is from genome assembly GCA_963556195.1 of Sepiola atlantica. Classification (NCBI taxonomy): domain Eukaryota; kingdom Metazoa; phylum Mollusca; class Cephalopoda; order Sepiida; family Sepiolidae; genus Sepiola; species Sepiola atlantica. The sequence goes on from OY744543.1 coordinate 30,200,121, forward strand.
GTAGGTCTCACAAAACACTAACACTTCAGTATCATATAACATATGATAGACAGTAATTCGAGAAATATGGTGGCAGGGGGTAAATATACCACAATTCGTACCTTACATATATAAAAAGACACATATATCAAGCCTTCATAATGATAATGATTATTAATAGATATCAAAAGTACAAAGTTATTGTTATATGTTTAATGTATTATTTGATTTTTTCGACATTTCTATGTATACGTATACACTTCTCAAGTAGAAAGTTCAGTAAGGGAAACTATCTTGGGCATACTGTTTATGACATCCCTATACTGGATCTCTCTTTTCAAAATAATCCTAAAGGCATTATAGTAATTAAACACTTTTTGATCCAATTATCATCCCTTTAAATCATAACAAATAGTAATTTATATATATATATATATATATATATATATATATATATATCTCATATTTTCTGTAAATAATAATTGATTAGCTATTTTTTAAATTTTTAATGCATCCCTTTTCACTAACTTGAATTTGTCATTCATCTTTTATCCTTAAAGACTGCACTTGCTTTTAACGCGAGTTATTCTTCTTACACTGTTTTAAAATTACTTCAATTCACAATTGTCTGAGATTTTAAGTTATTTCCCCTGCTTACACCGTAAAACTAATACGGTCATATTTTTTATTTCCTTGAAAATGAACCGAACAACTATTTTCTCTTGTTTTAAAATGCTTAAAGTGTTTGTTAGTTGTATCAATAATTGTCTTATAACTTTATCAAATAACCACCCATTTTTTTTAGATTGCGAATCCTTACACATCTTTTGTTTAAACTCCTTATAGGTTTAACAAGACCCCCGCCAGTAAAAAGTAATGATATATATATATATATATATATATATATATATATATATATATATATATATATATATATTGTGCGATTGTTATTTTTCGTATTTTAAATTTCAATTTTATTTTAATTTATTTACATATATAAATATATATATATATATGTATATACATATATATTATATGTATATATATGTTCTCTATATATCTATACATGTATATATATTTATATATATATATATATTTTAGCCTGACGATTCCCACAGGGGAATAAACACGGGAGCCTCTGTGTAGCTTGATTGCCATATATATTTTCATTGCTTACTACCTAGCTCTACTTACGTATCGAGCACTGTTGAAGTAAATACTGAAAACTGACACATAAAAAATTATATCTCCTTATAATATTTTATGTGGATACATGAAGTACTAATATATATATATATATATATATATATATATATATATATATATATATAAATGTGATACTTAGAAGGCAATACAATGCAGAGGTGTGACGGATAGACACAAGTTGGAGCAAATAAGACATATAATGGTGGAACAAATTAAGTAGTTTAACCCATATATATATATTTTTATTTACTTATTTTTTTCCACAAATTCAGATACACAAATACACAAAGAATGATAATTAGCAAAACACCTGGGTTATTAAGGTTCAGAATATATAATGTAATATATATATATATTATGAAAATATATTTATGACAATGAACCTACACAGAGGCGTCCGCGTTTCACCTTGCAGGGAATCATCAGGCGAACGGTTCCCGACAAGGATGGAACGCACACGCCTCTGTGTAACGTCATTGCCATAAGTATATATTGATACTTGATGCTAAGCTCTACTCACGTATCGTATACTGTTGAAGCTAATAGTGAAAATTCATACAGAGTATATTATATCACCTTATAATATTATATGTGTATACATAACAGGATTATATAGATATACTTATATATGTTAATGAGGGTCAATATAAACGTTTATGAGGGTCAATTTATAAAATCCATGCGACTGGGGGCCGCTTGTGAATTAAATATTTCCCTAGAAACTCCCGCCTTTGGAGAAAGCCGGTTCAACCCGCCTAGGGTTAATGTCACTTCGAATTTCGTAATGCTGCGCTCCGCTAAATAAATTGTGTTAACTTTGTTTATTTCATGAAAGTGTTTTTAAAGCTTCATAAATATATTTTATAAATAAAAGTGATGTCGGCATGTTGCGCTCTCGTCAAACTGTGGGCATATAGCTGCGTCAATGAGGAAGCGCAAGCGTTTAAAATACGCCGGTCTTCTCAGCGGATGTATATTCCAACTGATGGACATGATCGGGGCCATTGGTCCTGCCACGCGTGACTTCCTAAACAGCCTTGGTTTGAAATAACGCGCCACACCGGGAACGATTGTAGAATGTACTCGTTTTTGAGGGGAACTCTCCTTCGCCATTATTCGAGGGAAGGCTTTTAGGCTGCTCTCGGCCTGCTAAGCAAGCAGGGCAGCCGATAGAACTTCATGATGTTCAGAATATAGGCTTTTAAACTTTGGCAATTGAAAAGGATTATTTAGAATACTAATAAATACAGTAAATGTTTACATGGACGTTTGATTAAGATTAAATATTCATAGTTTGCCAATTGTTGAATTATGTATTTATTGAATATTTTTTAATTTTATTTATAAATAAAGATTATAAGCGCTAAGTAGTGTAAATTTAAGAAAAATTCACCCAAGTTACTCGTTTTGGCTAAGATCAAAGTGTAGTATCTGTTCCGATGGATACTGCACCCCATAGACTTGTATTGTCTTGGCCTTCGAGACTTGATTTACGCCGGTCTATGGGTCTGTCCTGTGCAGTTCTAGGAGGTCCACCCTCCCAGGATTCGCCTACCCTCTTTGGGGAGGAGTAAGTTTATTGCTTACTGTCTGAGGCGCCCCTGCCGGGGAATGCCGACGGGGCTGCCCAGGCAATTTTTAAACCCCACTTTCCCGACCCGACCGTGGGTCACATCTTACTTGTGGGAGTAAGATAAAAACTGGCTTTGTGCCTAACTCCTGGAGAGGTGTAAATCAATACTCGTAATAGTGTCATCTTTTAAAACGTTCTTGAGAATAAGACCCGTAAGAAGCTCTCCAGCAAGCCATGCTTCTTTATTACCTATAATACTTTTTAGTGTTTGAACTGTAAAATGTGGTTATTTCGTTTTATGACATATCAACACTTTCTGGCTCATTTATTATCTTATTTTCATTCTCTAAGCTTTGATCGTTTCGTTTAACGTCATATCAAATTTATTTATTACCAATTTTATTATTGTGTAAGTTTTATCTTGATTCGCGTTATTGCATATCAACTTTTTTAAGCTCATTGATTACCGAATTCTCATTCTTTACGGTTTGGATGTTTCTGTCCATAGCATATCAACTCTTCTGATTCATTTATTATCGATTTTTCATTTTGGTAAAGTTTTCATAGTTAAAATTGTTATTTTTTCTATTATTTATTGATTTTTTTTATCGACATATTTTTCTAAATAAATAATCTGCGAGAAATTAATTTTATTTCATCCATAAATGTGACCATGACTGGAAATACTACTACGGCGGGTCAAAGTGTATACGATAGTAATTGCAAATAAGTGGTGACTTCAAAGATTGTAAAGCTGTCAACTTGAGCACTGGGTGTGGGGGTATATAAAACCTAGTACGGTTAAAGATTTAAGGATCTCGAATAAATTATAGAGTTTCGAAATGGAGCAGGTAGTAAATAAAATGAACAAATATGTAACGCCGTGGAAAATATAGATTTCGGTTAAGCATTTTGAATAGTTAAGGTAAGACCGTAAAGAAAGTCTCACAAATACTACCATTTGTTTGATCTATGGTTAGTAGCAAAGTGTAGCATCTGTTCTGATATTATACTTATTTTTTCTATCTACGGTTAGTGAAAGAGAATGATTTCTAGACCCTTTCAAGACCGAAGCAATTCTAATTTTGATCGTAATGCAATGTGACCCATTTTTGGGGAGTTCGATTTTTTCTACATTAAGAACCGACTGACTTGCGTCTAACCTTGCCCTCGCGAGGAGGCAAGTAAATCAGGACTCTACACAACCCAAAGCTGCTAAATAAAAAATTCACCACCGAATGAAGGGTTATGATCTCATTCGGGAACGGATGGAAGTCGACATAGGTGTAGCATTTGATTCGGTTTGGAAATAAGGTAGGTAGCACAAGAAAATATGTAAATACTTTTTTTGAAAATTAGAAATAGATGGGAATACTGAATTCGTGTGAGTAGTGTGGTACATGTGTTATGATCACTTTCCACAAAGTGCTCAGTACTAGTCTAGTGTACGGAACCTAGGTGTGTGTCGATGAAAGCAGTAGAGCATGTTTTGTTACTGTGATGATGCATTTTCTAGCATTATATTAATTTAATATGAACTGTGGAATCAAATGTAATCCATATGGCATTATAGAGTTTGCTTGAAACATCTATTTACGATATAAAACCTACTTTTATACTTAAAAGTGATTTTGGAATATTCTACATGTCAGATATGTTTACTTTAGAAAGCCGATTGATAAGATCCTTTTTAAGACGTTCCGTGTTCATATCAAGGACATGCGAATTATATTAATGCTGCTTCTTGGTTTAGTTTTAAGGTAGAATTGGATCTTAGTGAAACGCTGGAAAATTCTGTTAGCATGTTAAAAACTTTCGGGGTCTTTGCCAATACCCCTAATTAATTCATTCATTCAGTCTTCTTTTTTCTTTTTCTTTACTTTTAACATGAATTTACGGTGTTTACTTTCTAGTTTTCGTTTTATATTTTCTTTTTGTTTCTTTTCTTTTTTACAGTTTGTTGTTTTTTCTCTAACTATTGATATTTTTTCTATTTCTTTTTCTTCTTTCTTATCCTTTATCTTTTGTTCTTTGAATTTGTTCGTTTTCTTTTTGTTCTGTTATGTTTCTTTCTACTTCATTGTTCTTTTTCGTCTCGTTCTTGTGATTCTTCTTTTTTCTTCTCTTTTGTTCTTCTTGTTCGCTTACATAATTATTATTATTCTCCTTCTTTTTTGTTATCAGCTTTGACTCTATCTCTTCCTTTTATTAATCTTCCTTTCTTCTCTTCCTTTCCTTCTCTTCCATTTCGTCTTCAACCTTATTGTCAACTTAGGCTTATTTTCTTAGTGCATCATTTTGCCATCATCTTATTCATCATCTTCATAATAGTCATAATACACCGAATTATTTATTGCTTTTTCTTCTTTCTTTCTGTTTCTGTGTTTGTGTTTTTCTCATTTTATTTTGTCTTTCCTGTTCCAATTTTATTTCTCTATTTCTTATTCTACAACTCTCCCATCCTTTTTATCTATCTTAATTCTTCTGAACTCTCATTTCTCCTCATCCCTTACATCAATTCTCTCTTTAATTTCCTCATTAAATTTTATTATAATATTACTTTCCGTCTTTTATTTTTTACTATTTTCCTTTTAGTGATTTTTCATTATTCTCTAATTCTTTTTCCCCTTCTTTTTCTTTCCTATTTCATGATCTTCTTTTTATTATTCATTCCTTTCGTTTACTCGG
>OY744543.1:30208066-30258066 GCA_963556195.1 Sepiola atlantica
ATATATATACATACATATATATATATATATATATATATATATAGTATTTTGATAAATGTTCAAATGTTGTTCCACTAGCGCTACACATTGAAAGACTTAATTTTTACCTATAGCCCTTAACAACTAGACGCGTTTTTTTCTGACTGTAACGTGGCTTGACCCCTCGGGGTTGATACCATTGAAATAAAGAAAGACAAAAAAATAGCAATCTCGCCTGACAAATATGTTATTCATTGACATTTTTCAAAAAACAATAAATAAACGATTGTATCATTTATAATTGCACCATGTGTTTGTTTTTCAAAATTTCACTTAATTTCATTATATGCGTGTTTCAAAGTTCTTAGCAATTTCTCATATATATATATATATATATATATATATATATATATATATATATATATATGTAAGAAAACCCAAATGTTTTAATATGCTTATCGACGTTTCCTCTTTATTCTAAAGATGACTGATTTGAAGAATAACAGATGCGTCAAAATCTCAAAATATGCGGTGCGTCTATTAAGTCGAACAGATATTCTTATTATTTTTGTAACGAAACTGAGACGTTAACATTCACAATATTTGGTGTGTATATGAAGTATGATACATGTTTGGTTTTCAATATCGAAGTTATGTACGCAGTTTTTTGTTAATGTGGTGTAATGCTTACTTGTTTATATATTACCTATAGTATTTGTCGACTCATATTAGTTTGCTGATTAAATGAGAAAATGTTTTGAAAGGGTTACGTTTTTTAATTGTGCCTGTCTTTATAATGAGCGATGATGCAATAGCTTTATTCAAAATACATTTAATGAATGTAGGTTGTTATATTTAAAAGAAATGCTCATACTTTAATGTATGATGTCCATCAAGCGTGTTCTGAAGTTCACATATTATTTGCGTTGGTAGTAAAAAGATGATGTCTGAGTATATGTTCTTTCTACGAACCCACGCCAATAACATAAGTATGTAAACACTCTAAATAAATAAGGAGTTCTAACAAAACAAACAACATCACAAACCACAGAACAAACACTAACAGCAAAAAATGTACCAAACACCATCATCTAAAGCAGAAATGGATACTGCCGCATGCAATAATTGTAATGAAATATATGCTGGTTAAACTCAACACGAACTGGTTGAGACTATTTTCTCCGAAAACCAAAGATATGCGCTATACTGACACACTTCTGCCGTTTCAATAGAAACCCATTCGACCATGCGATTAACCAGTAGACAGCGATACAGTCTAGTGCGTCACAGCAAGAATCAAGGGAGGTGCGATAGCGCTCTATCCCTTAATAGACTTCAAAAACGACCTATGCTAGAAATCTCATTTCTTTGATCAGTCATAACTCAAAAACCAATAAACCAGATTAGTTAAAACTTTGCACAAAATTTTCATTATCAATTTTCATTTGATAGGTTCTATAAGTGTGTATAATTTCAGCATCATTAGTCAAGGCAACCCAGAGATCCAGAAAGGTCAGGAGTAATTTTGGGTTGGTAGTTTGGTAGTTTTGTTTTACGGCATATCAACCCTTTTTGGGTTATTTAATGCCGAATCTGGTCATTATAGTGAAAGTTTTTATGCTTCAAGTTCTTTATATCTTCAAATGTTTAATCATGGTTTTTGGTTTGGTTGTTTTGTTTTATGGCATATCAACCCTTTTTGGGTTATTTAATGCCGAATCTGGTCATTTTGGTGAAAGTTTTTATGCTTCAAGTTTTTTATATCTTCAAATGTTTAATCATGGTTTTTGGTTTGGTAGTTTTGTTTTACGGCATAACCCTTTTTGGGTTATTTAATGCCGAATCTGGCTATTATAGTGAAAGTTTTTATGCTTCAAGTTCTTTATATCTTCAAATGTTTAATCATGGTTTTTGGTTTGGTTGTTTTGTTTTATGGCATATCAACCCTTTTTGGGTTATTTAATGCCGAATCTGGTCATTTTGGTGAAAGTTTTTATGCTTCAAGTTCTTTATATCTTCAAATGTTTAATCATGGTTTTTGGTTTGGTAGTTTTGTTTTACGGCATATCAACCCTTTTTGGGTTATTTAATGCCGAATCTGGTCTTGTTTTCTTCTCTTTTTTGTTTCTTTCCCCTTTTAATATCTGTTTCTATTTAACCCATAGTGTGGACCCTAACAGGTACTACCACTCCGGGTAAGGGTGGACTTGGGAGCAATGGTAATTAAGAGGAGGCTCCACATTCCCCAAAGTCCGTAAGCCGGATCTCACCATCGGATGTAGTTTAAGGTCATATCCAGGACCGGGAGTAGGGTAGGAAAAATAAAAATAAAAAATGGGAGGGAGAAAGGGAGAGGGGCTGTTGTTTTTGTTTTTGGTTTTGTAGAACATAATTAAGTTTTACAAAAAAAAAAAAAAAAAAAAAAAAAAAAACGTCAATGTAGGTGAATTCCGTCTCAGGGAGCAACAGGGCAGCCTGATCTGGTATCACCAGGGAGTAATTTTGTGTTATCCGTGTGTACGTATGTACGTGTGTGCCACCCTGTATCTCATCAACTATTTGATGGATTCAGCTGATTTTTGGCAGAAATAGAGGTTCGAATGTCTAGTTGATGGCATTTTAATTTTAGTTACCATATACCTTAGTTTTGCAGAAAATTTTAAAAAACATTAAAAATTACCATTGTCTTGAGGCATAGCCTTTACAAAAGTAGTGACATTCCATGATAAATGTCAGTATACTGAAATCATATGCCTTTAATAGGGTTAAGATGAAAATCCATATACACTAAATGTACAAAAGCAAGGAAATTACCAAATTTGTACACTTTTATTGTCATTAAGGGTATGACTACATATCAACCAAACCATTTAATTATCACATCACTACAGTACAAATATCTATGCATAAGTGGATGAAGTGAATTTTTCTTCAGCGCACCGCTGAAGAAAAATTCCTACCAGTAAAATACATAGCCCTGTTGTGCTCGCATACCATTAATGACTATAAAAGTGTACAAATTTGGAAATTTCCTTGGTTTTGTACATTTAGTGTATATGAATTTTCATCTTAACCCTATTAAAGGCATATGATTTCAGTATACTGGCATTTTTCATGGAATTAATAATATAAATATAATTATTAATTCTCTTTTTCTCTCTCAAGTATAATAAGACTTTGCAACTCACAAATAAACATAGATGTGTCTATATAGAAAAAGATTTTTAAAATTCCCCAAATTTTAAAAAATTTAAAAATATGCATAGTCTTCCCTTCCACTATCCCTTTTCCTTGGTTTGGCAAAGTGAAAGTGATAATGACCACAAACTGGATGCCGAGATGTTTAAATAACGGTTTTACATTTTCTAGATTTCTAAAATCCTTTTACGAATCTACAAGCTAAAGAACATGACCAGCCGTAGACGCCCCGACCTCTAAGAATTCAAAAGTGTAAAGGTTTCGCCTGAATTTAAGTATTTCCGCAAAAACACCCATCTTGTCTTATTGAAATGTAATTCTGTCAAAAAATTTAAAATATAGTATGTCGAATACCAAATCATTTTACCACGTAATAAAATCAGCAGTAAAAATGCCCACCTGTCCTAATATTAGAAAAATGCCTCGAATTTTTCGTCCCACAAGTTAAGTTTAACTTACAAAATGTTCTCTTCATATAGCCCTTACTTGAAGAATTTTACACAGACAAACTGTTGATTATCTCAAATCTATAGTCGAAAACAACTTTGAGAAAAACGTCAAAGATTCACATTAGAACTCATAAAAAATCCACTTTAAAAAAAAAAACATATCTACGTCTCCACATTGAAACCGTGTCTCTGGATATCCAATGTTTAAGGCCCCCTTCTCGAGTGGAGCACTGTCTTTGGGGAATGTTTCCTGCTGATTTTTTGTGTAATCCAAAGTTCTTTATAAATAAACAAAGTAAGCAGAGTTGAAGTGGCGGTCGGTTTGTGTTGTGGTGGCAACCACTCATTTGCATATACGAATAACGTTACACTATAAATGGCAAGCCTAGGTTGGCCTTAGTGTGTGTTACCTAAATGCCACCGGAAGTGACGCCGAAGTGCGTACATGTCCTCCCACCAAGACTCTCTGACTCGACACCTTCATTTGTACATACTGTAACTATACCTTTTCTTTAATACACTTATTATTGCATTCTCCTTGTTGTTTGCGTCTTCATTGTATTCCTCACTAATTATTGTTCAACCTTGCAACCACAACAGTTGGCGACGAGATATTAAGCGTCAAATATAACAGTTTTACGAAGAACTATTAAAAAGAAGAAAAAAGGCATTGCAAATATAATTTAAAAGCGCTTCTCCCGTGACCTAATGGTAAGACTTCCGACTATCAACTTGATAGTTAAAGTCTCGATTCCAAGCTAAGGAGATGTGCTAGTTTAGCCGCACTAAAGAGCGATGATGCAGCGAAACAGTATGTATGTGGATTACTATATATATATATATATATATATATATATATATATATATATATATATATATATTCAAAGCCACTATAACGTTGAGAGATTTACCATTTTTTTTCTTCCTCTCAATCGTTTCCTCCAACTGAAATAAGTTTTATCCCCTCATATCTCATTCGACTTTTAGTTTTTAATTTACCATTCTGACGTTTCCTCTCAGAGGGTCAGACGAAAAGGCCTTAAGGTAATTTTAACAATTTTCCTTTTTTTCCACTCGTCTGTTTCATTGATTATAATAATGCTTCCTCTAAAATTAATCCTACGATTCTGTTGTACACGAAATGTACTTACACACACACACACACACACACATATATATATATATATATATATATATATATATATATATATATATATATATATATATATATATATATATATATATATATATCAAGATGTTTGTTTTCAGACTTCGTAACGAGGAATATAACAAGGCTAAGCGGAATGAGGCCGACAAATAGAGTTAATACTTTTAACTTTGCATAGAGTTGAAACATGAAGAAAACAACATTAATATAATTATAATAATACGCTAAGTCATTTATATGTTAGTACTACATCAGCATATTTCACACGCATTAAAATGAGATTGTCTTATCATAAAAGATGGTGATTAGCAATATGGTGTCGCCAAGGTAAAAACTTCCAACTTTACCCATTTTGAAATGAATTGTCCAAAATCAATTCATGCCGTCCTGTCGACTAAAACAATTCAATGTTATATGAATAGAATTCAAAAAGTCACATTTGTTTTGTTGTATATTTAGCTTATAATAAACTATTTTCCTATATAGAGAATATCAACTATATGGAAAAAACTAATTGTGTCCCAGTCTAATATAAAGAGAGAAAGAAAATATTTATTTGTTTATTTTATTAAAAAAAAACATTTTGCACACAATGATAACAAGAATGTGTCATTTTTAACAGTATGTACCAGAAATGTATTATTTTAAAAGGGAATATCATTATTAAAAGAAAATATGACATATTGATGTCGAAAGCACCGTAGAATTTCCAAGTGGTCCGTCCTACTTGTACCAATAGTTGTACGAGCACTAGGAACATGTACAGAAAACGTGTTATAATAGTAGGAAAAATAGGTATCAAAGGAAAGGATTAGCATCATACAAAATACAACATTCATGAAAATAACCTGAAAAACGAACTCGAGTGTTGAAACCAAACTGCCAAATTAGTGGTAGGTTCAATGAAATAAAAGAGCCCTTATAAATTATAGAAAGTACTAATAAACCGACAGAAAATCCGTTGGTAGATATAATAGGAATACGATATTTATATGATACCTCCATTTTGGCATTCATGAACTGTCGTGGGATCACGGCAGGTAAATAATTAAGAGACTAGGATAATAAAATGATTGACGAGGAAAAGTACCATACGGAACCTTATTCAAAACGCACGGATACTTTTGGAATCGTGAAAACACTCATAATGATTCAAATGCCAAGAAAATATATTGTTATCAGCGATAAATCAATGAAAAAAGGGGAGTGAATTCAAAATGAGTTGCAAAGAAAAATGGAGAATACTTGAACTCTTGGAGTACTTTTTATCGCTCAAAAGGCAATGAAGACCACTTGCTTGTATTAGTTATATATATGCAGTAATAACTTGTGTTGAATGAGTAAGATATGATAATAAAAAACAAGTCTCTTTAATTCTATATCGAAATTATTATTTTTATCATACTTCTTCTTCATTCCTTAATCTTCTTCTTAATACTTCATATTATCATTATCATTATCATTATCATTATCCTATATATATATATATATATATATATATATATATATATATATATATATATATATATATATATATTCGGACTAACAAACAGGAGACAACACTAAAGCCTAAGAGACATACCAATTGTCTATATAAAGAAGGTCGGTGGGTCTTAATCTATACCGTCTCCAATACTTTTAAGTGGTAATAAGAGTGCGACTTTCTCAAAACAAAGAAGGAACTAACACAAAACTTCAGTTGCCATTGCAACTTATATTACAGTCTCTCAGCAGTCGTGTTCCATTGATTTCGCGCTGTTCATTCGAAAATTAGTATACATTGTCTTTTATTTTGATGAGCAAGTCCAACTCGCTATATCACTTAAACGCATTAGAAACGGTATATATTTTGACCCAATGACTTTCCGCATGAAGACAGAACGAGAATCATTTAGGCCTGAGTGTTATGTATCGTAAGTTTTATATATATGGATAATGATGAAGATAATAATAAAAGTAATAATAAGTATAATACACAAGTTAAGAGATTTTTTGTTTTTAGTTATGCAGTAAGAATGTATAAGTAATTATAATAATAAATGCAATTGCATTAAAACAATGCATTTGTAATAAGTGGTTTGGTACTCGTCTTGCTTCCACTGAAATAAAAAAAAAATTTCCAGGGAACAACAAATTAAGATGAGCTCCACAGCATATCTCTGTCAACGAAGACGACATACATCTCCTAGTATTCGCGAAGAGTCACCCATCTGGTAATGACCAGGACACATTGTCGCTCAACTCCGTTGATCTTATAAAGACTGGTATGCCAATGTAATTATGTCGTATATGAGATATCATAAATTACTAAAAAGCATGCAAATGGAAAAAAGAAGAGTTTATATATTCGATACGTACTCCATTTATGTAAGTATTTTGTAAGATATTTTCCTAATAGATATTGAATAATGTATTTCCGAGTATTTCTTTCGTCTTTATTGCAAAAGAAACATTAATCGATGCCATTATTCAGAAATAGATTTTCAAAATGTCAACGATATTGATTACGATGTCAAATGAAAATACATCGCTTGCTTTCAAAAGATAAGTGCATTTTCTCATTAGATGTCTTCATTTGAAAATGACTTCCATACGCCAGAGGCACTTAATTAATATATCACTGGTATTATCCGTAACTTGATATATATATATGTATATATATATATATATATATATATATATATATATATATATATATATACTCATCCGCGGACTGCTGTTTCGCCGAATCACAGCGATTCAATGTGATTGGAAAGAAGATATGTGAAACGGTAATTAAGAAAATGTCAGTCATAACAGGGTATTGTGTAGATACCGGCGTATGTTGTTGGGTGCAGTAGGTGTGTTTGTGTGCGTTAGATAATTTTACCCACCACCCTACTGTTTAGTGGGAGACGAAAAGAAGGTATAATATTTTATATTTGCTTACATTAGTAGTTACCTAGAGTAGTTAATTATGAATAGCAATGCTTTATATAAAATTGAAACGTATAGTAAATACATATGTTTATATCTATGAATTGTGGCGGTAAAACAAAGATGTTAGGCCGAATCTCTGACCTATACATGTTTTGCAATTTGTAGACAAATAATCTTAGTATCAATAAAAAGAGGTATATATATATATATATATATATATATATATATATATATATATATATATATATATATATTGGGTATTTATATGTATACCTATATAGTGTATATTTATACATATACATATACATGTATATTTTATATATATCTCTCTCTCTCTCTCTCTCTCTCTCTCTCTCTCTCTATATATATATATATATATATATATATATATATATATGACTAGTCGGCAATATATACGTTTAAATGTATTGCTTGATATATGTCACCCCAGGCTTATGATTGTATACATGTTATTTATTCCTTCGTTTGTCTTTTGCCTACGTTATTGCTGCCATATGATATCATGTGCTTAAGCTGATCATCCCTCGACGGGCAGCTTTAACATAAACACCAGACACAAAGTTGTCTTGTACATTGGACACGTTCCGCTTCCGTTTAGCATGTCTCGAGCTGTAGCATGTATTCCTATTGTCTCAAAACTTACATACCCAACATAGACTGCGTCCGCCAAACTGATCAGTGTGAATATTAGGTGTTATTACAATTATCGTGAGATAGTATGTTCATGACAAGTGCATTATCAGAGTCGCTTAGATTTATGGTGCTGTTGCGCTCATGGATTCTTTTTTTTACGGGACAATGTAAACAAATATTCTGTCATAACATGGAATTGTGGATGTCGGACTGAGTAGTTTGGGTGAGGTTTTTGTTTTTGTGTTTGTCTAATATATGTTTGATTTATGAGTGAAGTGGATTGTATAGGAATTAAACCACTCATGGACAGGTTGAGAGCTAGTAGAAAGGGTGATATGTTTGAGGATGAGGTGACTTTAGATTTTTCTTTGGTATAGTGAACAATACGCGTGGCCCTTTCTCTTGTATTAAAAATAATGTTTTTTGAATATTTAAAATGTTTAGAGTTGATTCGATATTATATTTGTGTGTGATGCTCTGAAGAGCTACATATTATACGTTGCTCCAATGTTTAAACGTATTATGGGAGCAGTGTTTTTTGTGTTATGTTAATGTAAGTAATAGTAAATATAGTCGTTATTGTTAGTACGTTTACAGTATATTTGTTACTATTATAATCAACACATTTGTTATAATTAAAAAAGTGTTACTAATAGACCTAAAGACAGGATTGAATTCTCTCAAAAACTTAAGAAATTATATTTGATGCCACCTTGCTAAACACTTAACATTATAAGGAATGAATCAAGGAAAGTGGAGTAATCATGGGAAATGAGTGTCGTCCTCCTTTACACCTCAATGTAGGAGATAATGAAAAGTCAGTCGACTTTTTCACTTTTATACAGCATGTGACTGTTTTTTGTGATGGATTAACATGTCAAGGCTGGGTGTTGCATTGTTGTTGATTGAATGAGGATCACTATTATGTACTATTTTACTGTGCACAGAACTAATTTTAACATCAGATACTCTGTTTTTCGTTAGGCATTTTTCCTATTTTGCTTAGCCATTTTTTATTTCGGTTAGCAATTTTTTTTATTTGGGTTATCAATTTTTATTTGGGTTAGCCATTTTTTATTTGGATTAGCAATTTATTATTTGGGTTAGCCATTTTTTATTTGGGTTTGCGATTTATTATTTGGGTTTGCCATTTTTTATTTTGCTTAGCCATTTTTTATTTGGGTTAGCAATTTTTATTTGGGTTAGCTATTTTTTATTTGGGTTTGCGATTTATTATTTGGGTTTGTCATTTTTTATTTGGGTTAGCCATTTTTTATTTTGCTTAGCCCTTTTTTATTTGGGTTAGCAATTTTTATTTGGGTTAACAATTTTTTATTTGGGTTAGCCATTTTTTTATTTATATGGCTGTTTTATGGATTCCGGCAATTGAATATTTTAGTTGTGCAGAGATTGCTTTATAATAATTATGTTTCTCTTTTGTGCATTGCTGTGGTTTTATAGTCTTTTTCTTTATTAATGAAAAATGAATGACTAAATATCTAGTTTTGTATATATATATATATATATATATATATATATATATATATATATATATATATATATATTAGTATTTTATTATTCCACATACAATTTTATAAGGGGATATCATTTTTTATGTATCAATTTTCAGTATTTACTTCCACAGTGCTCGATACGTAAGTAGAGCTAGGTAGTAAATTAGTAATTATATAGTTATTTATAACAGACCATATATATATATATATATATATATATATAAATATATATTGTCTGTCATAAATAACTATATAATTTTATTTCAACACTAACATGTTAGACATAAGTGACTATATAATCTTATTTTAACATAATCCCATCAGACTAATAATCGCTGGATAAATGAACGGCTTGGACTGAAATTGCTTTCGAGATACTTCTTGGAAAAATGTTGCGCTCCTGGTGTTTCCGGAAATACTTAAAAACTGCAAGTTGTTACCCTTTTGTCTATATTGTGTACAGAAAATATATCTGAAATAAAAACAGAAAATTTAATGAATTTTATATTAAAAAACTATCAAATATTCACATATTATTTACACTTTGAAAGAACACATTAAATACTCAAGAATCAACAAATTTACAATATATATATATATATATATATATATATATATATATATATAGCTGCTTACAGTGAACTCTGTATAAATGTAGTTAGTTATTATATAGTAAATTATATTTGCTATATGATATACTGTAATTATGTCTGCGAAATAATATATTGTTTTTTTTTTCCTTTTATTCTGAGGATCCTGAATGTTTAACAGCAATGACATAGTATCGTCTTTCAATGAACGCTATGATCTACAATGAATTGCCCACGTGGACGATTAGCACTTAGTCTACTTCCACATTATACTTTCCCAAATCTTTTAAACGATTCATTTCGTTTATTAATTACATAATAGATTCCTACAAAAACAGCTGCTAGTTCGTCTTAAATTGGAAAGTATTGTGCAGCACGAATAATGGTGAGCTATTACGTATATAGCAGACTAGCTTGTCTGTTAGCTCACATGCTTAATTGATTGTATCACAATACGAAAATTAACGAAATACACTTCGAATTTCATATACAGGGTAGTAAAAAGTTTGGACTCATAAAAATTTATTGTAGAATAATATACAATAAATAACAATTTTAAATTGAGATCAACTTTCTTCAAAACAATTTCTTAGTCGGGAGACACGTGATCTTTCCATATTTTCAGGCATGGATTTCACTTTGTACTAATCACATATTGTGATGTACTAGTTTCTTTTGCTGGGTGTTTGCTCTACTGTTCAACTGTTCACCTGGTTCAGTAATGGTTAACACTCTTCTTAGTCTGGTGATACCATATCAGGCTGCCCTGTAGCTCCCTGAGACGAAATTCACCTACATTGACGTTTTTTTTTTTTTTTTTTTTTTTTGTAAAACTTAATTATGTTCTACAAAACCAAAAACAAAAACAACAGCCCCTCTCCCTTTCTCCCTCCCCTTTTTTATTTTATTTTTCCTACCCTACTCCCGGTCCTGGATATGACCTTAAACTACATCCGATGGTGAGATCCGGCTTACGGACTTTGGGGAATGTGGAGCCTCCTCTTAATTACCATTGCTCCCAGGTCCACCCTGACCCGGAGTGGTAGTACCTGTTAGGGTTCCAACTATGGGTTAAATAGAAACAGATAAACCAAACCAAACACCATCAATAAATATTTGAACATATAAAGAACTTGAAGCATAAAAACTTTCACCAAAATGACTGCATTCGGCATTGAATAGCCTGAAAAGGGTTGATATGCCGTAAAACAAAACAACCAAACAACCAACCACTCTTCTTAGTGGCGTCAGAGTATTAATGTGTCATCCACATATCGTAGCCACATTGGTGGTCTTTGTGATGTTGATCCTAACGCCATTTTCCTAAAGTAGTCCATGTATACATTGGCCAGTACTAGGGACAATGATGATTCCATAGGTGGACATTTTTTGTCGATATATATATCAGATCCACTTATGTGGTCTCTACACAGAAGGGCAACATCTCCATTATATTATCAATTGGGATACAAGTGCGTTTCTCCAGTAAAATGTTTCAGGTCATCATATCCTGTACCACAGTCAAAGTCCTGTCAGTTGGAACTTTCGTGAGAAGATTACATCTAGACTCACCATCTGATTGGAATGAATGAAGGCATTGTTGATTATTTTCCACGAAGTGAGCTGAATTCTTGAAATAGGATAGAGATTTGCCTGTGCGTGGGGTGATTATGTTATCAAGGAATCGACTCAATGGATGGTATGCTGAATCTTACGAAAGCCGTATAGATGTGGTAGTTTGCTGTCATGCTAAAGAGGATGCCTGTATTTTGAGGGATGTGTTAGGTCCTTACTGAGGATCTGTGACAGCTTCCTCACTATGTCCGAACACTATTAAAGCCAATAATGTGACCATGATATGTGGATGACACATTCATACTCTGGCCTCACTAAGAAGAGTGTTAAATATTACTGAACCAGGTGAACGATTGAACGGTAGGGCAATCGCCCAGCCTACTCTGGTCTTACATGGAAGATGTTCAAACATTACTGGACCTTGTGAACTCTCTCCGTCCATCTATACAGTTCACGATTAAAAATGATCTAACAAATTATTATTTTATAGATGTGCTGATAACTCGCACTGATCAAGGATTTGTGTCATCTGTATACTTGCTGTGCGCCTGTAAAGGGCCTGGAAAGTAAACTCGAACTCGGAGTCTAGAGAAAAGCAATTATATTTTTTTTAAAGTCTAATACAACATAGAAAAAGATGGTTGTACGTTAGTCTTGACTGCCAGTATAGACTCGTGAATACCCAACACTGAAAAGCAGGTGCTTCTGGTATTTATGGCGAGTGGAAGAGTTCAAGTAGTCCGTATAGGTAAGGTACCATAACACACCCTCCCAAGCCTTATCTCCCCAGGAATCACATTATCGTTTTCTCTTTTGAATTGACGCTATTATGAGGCTGCTTGAGGTAGATGTATGTCGAAAGTGTCGTAGCTGGTCACGATAACTTCTCGTGCAGAGTGCTGTCGATTTTTTCAACAGTCGTTTCCTACTTGGTTTAGGTGTTTCTAATGAAATAGCCGAAGGCCTCTATCAAAATAAGATTTGATATCCTTCAATTTTTTAATTCTGGATTTCTGATTTTTGAGCACATCTTTTACCTTCAAAGAAATGTCTTCTTTTCGTCGACATTCTATCATCAAAACAAGCCACCTCATCATTCATAGTCTTCAGTTCTTCTAAGACATCTTTGAGTTGCAACTTTAATGATTCCAGCTCTTAAACTATGAGTTCGATCTCTTTAACCTTCGACTTGTTATCCAAACATTTCACTCAATTTTTGTTCAGTTAGATGTTAGCTAATTTCAGCTTGGAGTGTGTGTCCTTATGGGCTTAGATTTCTGCCGACAATATATTTTGAGCTCATTTCATACGATATTTAATGTTTGAAACAAATTCGTTCTTTTGTTTTTCTGACTCGGTCGTCATATTTGTTATTTTCTAAGCATTGGTGTTTGTTGCAAACCCATATTGGTTGAACAGCTGCATTAATTCTAGACCAAATGAATTGTTGTTATTGTTTATTGGAAAGTGTGTGTTTGTTTGATAGTTGTGTTTAAAGTAATGTCGTTAATAATTTCACTATCAGTTTAATTTTTCCACTAGTCACCGTTATGGCTATTTTATTTGTTCTTACTAGGGGCGGTTTATCCAATATACTCCATATATGCATGTTGATAATCGAAACGTCTAAAGAAAAATCCAATTGTATGTTTACATTTTTATTCATGATTTTTACCTGTACATATTTTCATATAATTCTGCCGTCCTGTTCATTCGTTTTTGTTGATTTAACCCGGGGTGTATTACTTCTATTCGTTCTGCAACGTGAACTCTTATATACGACTTTATCACAAGTTATACAGGTTTTAAAACGGCATGGGTAACTAGTTACTCAAGGAAATGATCCACAACATAAACAGAAGATCGGCGGTTATTTACCCGGTGTTTTGAGGTTGCTTGTGTTTGTAGGAGTGTGAAAATAATCTCTCTATTTGGTTTGACTTGTTTTTGAAAGAAAAGTTGAAATATAATTTCTGACATATCTTTCTTATCTGAACAACGCCCAGCTCTTCAATATCTTTGTGACAATGAAGAGGAACACTTGTCTACAGGAAAGAGGATGGGGTGCTCCGCATGTCGTTTCTGCAGGGTAAAGAAAGGTTTCTCATCATGAGTGCAACTTTTATAGTGAAGTCTGATTTGCAAATGTGGAGATCAGCTGATATGAATGAAGAGGACAGTCGGGATACAACAGAAGCGATTTGGATTGCAGAAAAAAAAGGCAGTGAAAAAATGGTGGTATTTAAAATCGGTGAAGTTTAATTACCGTCAAAACGTTTGTGTGTTATTTTTCTGGCACTGTTAGGTAACAATCTTTTAAATCTTATTTAACACTTACAAATCTCTTGCAGTCTTCGGCTAATTTCTGTAATGTTAAATTTGATTAACATTCTAACTTGTGTATAACCCTACGTCTGATTTCCGCGTCTTTTATGATACAAGTCTTTGCACGAGAATTAAACATTTAATATTAACCGCGCTATGTGCATCTAATTTGGAAGCGTCACATTGTTATCTACGATTACCGTAAACGTTGCGTAGTCTTTGACATCTTTTTGGACTAAATCTAAACACTTCCACTGTTTGTTGAACAGGGAAATTGTAGAGCTGAATAATTCAGTTTTACAACTGGAGAGAAAGTCAAGTCACATGGTTTTGGGGGTAAAATATAGTCAATCGGTTGCACACGAGACTTTAATAAACATCATGTTTCATGTTGAAAATAACTTCAGTGTACTTCTTGTATGTCTCTGTTTTTCTGCCTTTGTTGTCTTTGCAGCATATGGTTATATTACATTTCCTCCGTATTTGTTACGCTGTCCTTTCCACAAATACTTGGCGTTTTGGCTAAGATCAAAGTGTAGTATCACTTCGATGGATACTGCACCCCATAGACTGGTATTGTCTTGGTCTTCGGGGTTCGATTTACACCGGTCTATGGGTCTGTCCTGTGCAGTTCTAGGAGGTCCACCCTCCTAGGCTTCGCCTCCCATCTTTGGGGAGGAGTAAGTTTATTGCTTACTGCCTGAGGCGCCCCTACCGGAGAATGCCAACGGGGCTGCCCAGGCAATTTTAAAACCCCACTTTCCCGACCTGACCTTGGGCCACATCTTACTTGTGGGAGTAAAATAAAAAAACTGGCTTTGTACATAACTCCTGGAGAGGAGTAAACCAATACTTTTAAAGATCTTTCAAACTGCTCTTGTGGGCACTGATTTGCAAACAAGGCAATGTGTCATAGTATTGTTCTCCTTCAAATTCAGAAATTGTTTTGTCGGTGTTGTACTCCTTTTAGTCATTCCAACTATTAATCGCCCCATTCTCATTCTCAGGCGGGTTAGTATTTTCCCACGAGGCCCGAGGTTATTCTGTACCCAGAGAGGTGGCTTATAAAAGGAATGATCCCCGTGTTATTAGAAGGGATTCAATATTTAGCCGTCTAGTCTATAGCTGTAGTCTTTTTATCGTTTCAATATTGCAGTTGTATATAGTATGTTGGAATGTAATTATATAGTTACTTATGGCGGAACCTGGATATATATATATATATATATATATATATATATATATATATATATATATATGTAATTAGTATTTCATGTATCCACATAAAATTTTATAAGGAGATATATTTTTTATGTATCAATTTTCAGTATTTACTTCAACAGTGCTCGATACGTAAGTAGAGCTAGGTAGTAGGCTATGAAAATATATTTATGGCAATTAAGCTACGCAGGGGTTCCCGCGTTTCATCCCCGGGGGGATCTGCAGGTTAAAATGCATATATATATATATATATATATATATATATATATATATATATGTATACATTTTAGCCTGACGATTCCCACTGGAGATGAAACGCGGGAGCCTCTGTTTAGCTTAATTACCATAAATATATTTTCATAGCTTACTATATATATATATATATATATATATATATATATATATTCATCATTCAAGCGGAAGTGTATATCAAAACGCATAAAATACATTTACATCTTATTTTCCTGCTTAATATCTTTTTTCTTCTCTTTTTAAATTACCTGGAAATCCTACATTTTTTCTTGCTCATTTAATTCTCTTTGCTGTGTATTCTGCTTTTATTTTATTTTCCGAACCATTCTATCTTAATAGAGCATACTCCAAGTTCTGGTGTAATTTCAGACATATTACTGAGAATAGTGTACAAGTATTTAAAAAATAAAACATGTTTTATTTATTCAAGGTCTGATGTAAATAATTAATCAAACTAACTGCGTGATATGATGTGTTTTCCACACCTCCATCAACCCTAACCCTAACCCTAACCTCCATCTGTTATTTGAAATCTTATGACTTTAACTAATCGAAATGAAAAATGTATATGTAAAAGTACAACTTCGAGTAAAAGATGGAGTGAATATTTTGGCGGTGTTATTCTTCAATTGACTACTGCATTTTTACCTACTTTCAATAATCTTCTGCTACAACGCCTACCCTTCAAAGCATCGAAATACACTTCTCTGATATCCACATTAAATGTAGTCAATGTTGTGAGATAGACATGCTTTTGTATTATTTGGATTATTCAGATTATTGTTTACATGTTAAATCTAATTCCCCTAATCTGTCGACCGATTTAAACTCTGATTTTCTTACACTAAATATTTTAGAAATGGAAATCTATCTGTCAGACTCGGGAATCTTTACGGAATTTCGAATGGAACCCTTTATTTAAAACACATGAGTACCGTGTTCTCGTTTGTCAGCCATGACTGGGTCTTAGGCAATCTGTAAGCGTATTCTTAGTTCCGCCTTTACTAAGGATTGAAACTTCAACCTCCACAACACTGTAACTTCTAACTAGTTATCATATAACACTTATATCTGTTACGTCACAGGTTCCTGCGTACAGATTCCCGTGTTCGACAGAAAGATTCACGAGTTTAACAATAGGCACCTGAAGAAGGTCGTTGATTACATGTGTCGAAACGTTGTGAGTAGAACATCACATGCGAGAACAATAGTCCGAATAATTTTAAATAATACAAATAAGAAATCAACATCTAAATGATTCCGAAACACAACATACATATTATTCTATTATTTATGTATCAGATCTGTAGATGATTTCCCTGTTTGACGATTGTTATTCGGACGACAAAAAAGGAATGTTAAGGGCGAGGTGAATGCAGTTTCAGCCCCATTGAACGAGATTTCCAAAATATTGTGGTGCCTCATTTTAATGATTAATAAACGTTCTAAATCATACTTTTAGTGTTCTTTTAAACTGTTCGTTGGCTGGTTATGTAAAAGCTGGGAACGATTCAATAGATTTTAAATTGTACAGTAAGTATATAAAAGACATACAAATACGCTCATATATATGCATATATATATATATATATATATATATATATATATATATATATATATATATGTATATATATATGGGTATATATGTATATATATATATATATGTATATAAATGTATATATATGTATGTATATATATATGTATATATATGTATATATATATGTGTGTGTGTATATAAATATATATATATATATGGGTGCATATATATATATATATATATATATATATATATATATATATATATATATATATATATATATATATACATAGTTTTTCGAGTGCCGATACAATTACTGATTCTGTTCTAAATGCTTGATTCAAATACAATTACCGTTTTTTTTTAAATATCTAAGTATTAAATTATAAAATTGTTGTTTTAAATTATTGGATGACTGTACAAAACTTGTAATATGTGCATATATTTCAGCAAAACAAAATGTACGCAAATTTGAGACACACATTAAACGACTAGGGCTTTCTAGCACATTTTTCTCAATTTTTTTCTCCGTAATAGATTGAGAATAGACTTTATCTTTTTAAATAATGCAGACTTGCTGTAGTTCGTCAGAAATATAAAGAATGTTGTTTGATTTATTTTAAAAAAAACACTTGAACAGAGTCGACCAGGACCTTTCTTTGTAAAGAACAATAACTGTGAAGTATTTTTTAATGAAAAGATAGAAAAAAAGGAAACTATGATATTGCCGTTCATTTCTAATAAACAACTTGTGGAGATGATGTGGTGTCTATTTTACCGATACATCCAACCCGCATATCTGATGTCATACCTTCTAAGTGTATATATTGAAATGTATGTCTCACAAAATCAAAAGGAACCGTCACATTAAGTTCATAATGAAGGGAAATTATGTTTTTGCAATTAAAATTGAAACAACTTACTTCGGCTTGGTAATTTTACAATATTTAGAGTGTTAATTGTATATAAGAAGACACTTTTTTGCACATGTCATGCTGAAAAAAAATCATACACAGATTACACATGATATTTTTACGGTGTAATCGAATCAGCTACCGATTTTCGGATTATACAATACATGTTCCTGAGATGATCAGTCTATTTTTAGAAGGTCTACAGGGTGGGTCTAGATAACTATGTTTGTTAAACATAGATTTACTCCCTACATGAAAGAATATCACCCATACAATCTGTGGGTCAATATATGTCCAACTTATATATTCAATTCACAAATCTTCTTCATCTAAATATTTAATAGTGAAGTGGTAAATGTCTTTTTATGCTCCTAACCTTTTGGTGTGTCCCACAAATAGGATAATTTTGAAAAGTTAGGATAATTCCGAATTCGGTAACTATGAATTAGATGATCGCAATTCAATCGTGTAAATAATTAACAGTGTAATTTATTATAATGGTATGTTATGAATCAAAAAAGTAGCTTACGGGCAAAATATTACTACAAATACGCAACATCACTCGTAAAGATGCTGTACTAATAATCTCTTTGAAATTCTAGGTAAAATGGTTAAAGTGTATGTTATGGATTCATTTACAGATTCGGGAACTCCTCGATTATCTTCGCCCGTAAATTTTACATCAGAATATACTTTCAGATCTTGGGTAGGTTCTCTTATTTTTCTTTCGATACGGACCTAACAAACATCCTACACACACAGACATACGCACTCTCTGAGTTTCATATATATATATATATATATATATATATATATATATAAGATATTGTATATCCGATTGTATCTACATATCTTCGGATATTTATTTATTACTACATGTGTCAAAAATGCAACAAGCTAAGTGTACCGAAACACTTATGAAATTGCAGCATTATTTAAGGACGAAATGATGTTTTCCCCCGTTTCAATTTGAAGGAACTTATTTTCCTGCAGGCGAATAAGAATGATCACTGATTTTTTATTAAAAAAAAGGCATTTTTCTGTTTATAGAATTTTTTCCTTCTTTTTCAAGGCAAAACGAAAGTGGCTGTACTCAATAATAAAGGTATTATGAATTAGTTTCCCTTTTAAGAACACCTTTGGCTAAACAATCTTCAAATAATTATGTAAATATAAAAAAAAACCGAGCATCTCGCGATTCTGTTTAATTTTCATAATCATTGTTACGAGCGCACGGCTATTTAAATAAATAAATAAATAAATAATTGCTATTTTAATCATCAATCTAAATAGATGCGTGTTTTTTAAATGAAAATAAAATACTTGTTTTTCTTCATGTATATCTATTAGGAATGGAAAGCTTTGTATCTGTCTGTCTGCAGCCAACACTATACTATTACTTGTTAGAACATCTTTTATCTATTGCTAGTTAATAATTAGGATGTGTCTGTCTGCAGCCAACACTATACTATTACTTGTTAGAACATCTTTTATCTATTGCTAGTTAATAATTAGGATGTGTCTGTCTGAAGCCAACACTATACTATTACTTGTTATCTCTATTAGTAATGGAAGTTTAGTCACTGTATTTGTGAATCAAAAATTTATTAGAATATATTTTATCTATTGCTAGTAAATAATTAGGATTTGTCTAGCAGAAGCCGAAGCTATACTATTACTTGTTATCTTTATTAGTAATGTGGGTTTAGTCACTATATTTGTGAAGCAAACATTTATTATAACGTCTTTTATCTATTGCTAGTTAATAATTAGGATTTGTCTGTCTGAAGCCGAAGCTATACGCTTACGTTTTCTATATTAATAATAGGGATTTTGTATTTGTATTTTGAAAGACTGAACTATAATATTCCTATCTCGTAATGCTCCTCAACTCTCTATACTAGTTGAAACTAGTGAACTATCTTTCAATGATGAATTCAGAGTAGGCTATTAGGGTATCTCTTCAGTTCTAATGCATGATCTTACTACTTGGAATTTTATATAACCAAATATACACTTTATTGTTATTTACTTAACCCTGTCAATGTGCCTCTTATTATCACTTATATATATATATATATATATATATATATATATATATATATATATATATACATATATATATATACATATATATATATATTTATATATATATATATATATACATATATATATATATATATATATATATATATATATATATATATATTGTGTATTTAGGCAGCATATTTTCATTTAGGCAAACATTATTAAATAACACGGCGTGGTTTTGTTTGATGCGACTTTTTTTTATTTTTTCAATTTTCCGAATTGTCCATCTAATGTTTCGGTCAAATTGATGTAAATATGATCCATGGGTTTCTTGTTCTATTCTTTTTTCTTTTTTGCAAGTACTTTCGATTTGAATCGTCAAATCATCTTCAGGTGGTATTAGTTTTAGTGTCGTTACAGATTATGACTTTACTGTTGTAAAGTTTTTTTTTTTGCTTCAGATTAATATTTTCCCTCACCTTTGCTATTTTAAAGATTCTTCTGTTAGCTTTCATTACACAGGATATATGTATTAGCTATTTAAAAAAAAACTACTGTATCTTATAGAGTCCAGACGAATCCATTGTACTATTTACTTATTGGTTAAATTTCACTAAAATCTAAGATACCTGATTTGTTTACGATGAACATTCACCCCCTATTCTCCCTCTACATGAAACTAAGTTATGCTGATTTATATATCTCACGTTAAAATCCCTTACTCCTCGCAACGGTGTTTAAATATTCGTAATGATTTGTCAATTTGTTAAGAAGTAAAATTTGTACATAGAAATATATA
Source organism: Sepiola atlantica (assembly GCA_963556195.1). Classification (NCBI taxonomy): domain Eukaryota; kingdom Metazoa; phylum Mollusca; class Cephalopoda; order Sepiida; family Sepiolidae; genus Sepiola; species Sepiola atlantica. The sequence continues at coordinate 30,229,192 of OY744543.1, forward strand.
AACATATACATATAATGTATACAAATAATAAAATATATATATCTGTATATATTTTTTTTCTTTATGTTTCATACATTTTTACTTATGGATAGATAGTGTACGGCTAGACGAGGTTCTCATTTAATATTATATGAAACCTTAGTTAATTCAAAGAACAAGTTTTCATATATTACTCAAATAATATATTTATTTGTTAACAATTGTTTCTTACATTCAATACATTTTAAAAAAACATATACTAAATGTCATCGATTATTTCTTCAGGAGGCTTCCTCAGTGTATAAAAGTGTCCCCATCAGGCTATAAAAACCAAACTGCATTCTACATTAATTTATTTTTTATATGTGCTCTTGTTCCTGACAATAGATTTTAACTAAGTAAAATACTTGTTAAATTTTGCGTTTGAATGTTCATATCGTCATATGTCCCCATCAGGTGTGTTTTTCGGATATGACCTATCGAAAATATGATATTACTTGAAATAAGTGTTTTCTTAATAAGTAATATTTTTTATCAATATATGGAAACTTGTTCTATTAATGAACTAAGATGTTATATAATATTATATTTTTACTTAATTTTATTTTATTTATTTATTTTATTTTATATTTTATATTTTATATTAATATTTTATGGTTATTCTTGACATTATCATATTTTGATTTTTTGATTTTGATTCTTTACAGTCCCAATCACGTGCCTTTCAAAATTTTAATATTTAATGTATTTTCTTTTTTCTTCATTTCATTCTTTCTAAATATGGTCAAATGTTAAGATCGGATTTTAACTCTGACTCATAAGATCTCAGTTTATAACTGCTGTTGATCGATAACATCGACACATCAATGTCGCAGATTTTGTACATATCTGTGTAAATAAAAATGTGTAAATTGTGAAAAGCGTAAATTCATTTACAAATGTATGGACTTTCATTCTGAAGAAAATTATCAGGCTCAAGTATTGTTATATATATATATATATACATATATATATATATATATATATATATATATTTATATATATATATATATATATATATATATATATATATATATATATATATATATATATATATATATATATAAGGAGAATGTTGTGAAAAACCTGGACAACGCATGTGTATGTGGTTTTTTTTTAAATACATCATTTATTTATTCTGGAAAGTTTTTAGAATATATAAATAATTTCTTAAAAAAAACATAAGGAAATGCGTTACCCAGGTTTTTCAAAATATTATCCTTATTATTGCGATTTCATTAATGCTGTAAGTGTGGACTTTCCATTTTACCATATATATATATATATATATATATATATATATATGTATATTAATAACAACAGTAAAAATGTGAATTAGCTGCCAGTTTGTAGACGGGGTGATAAAGCAAGGATTACAATTTCTGTTTCGATATCAATACATACATTGGGCAATGTTTTCAGATCAACAAAAACATATGTTGAATAGATTTTATTGATTGGACTCTGATTTGTATTTTTTCGTGTTACTTTAAAGATGAAGTAGGAGGTGGTACAATTTCTCTACAAACAACCATACTATTTAACACACATAACTTTTCCTAAATGAATCCCATGCTCCTCTCCGAACAAAATAGAAATACTAAGATCAATTTAAAATGTAAAATAAAAAATACTTATAAAATTCGATGAACAAGTAAATATTATTTAAAATAAATAATAGAATAATGTTTATTCATTGATACGAAAGGAAATTTAGTATTAACGATAATTATATGAATAAATATTCAGTTCGGAAGTCTTCACTTGCTAAATAGATTTTATGAGATAAATTTGGCAGTCTTGTTTCACTCAGAAGAGGATTAGCTTACAAAGAAAAGAACAGGACGATATTAGAATGAGTTATAAAATATCAAACTGGAGCTAGCATCCTGATTTGAAATTTGCCAACGACGTGACCTCCAAAAATAAGTAATAATAAAACAACACATGAATTAGTCAACTTGTTATTCTCTTGAAAGACTTGAAAGACTTCACTCATTTTCTCTGATTCCCTCTTTCTAATCTATCCCCATCCCAATGTTTGTTTTCCTTTTTTCTTTAACTCATGGGTCCCACTTATCAAGGCCCGGGGGTGTTTCACTTGAGCATATGGGTTAATGAGATTACCAGTTGGACGATGGACAACACCATGAGAAGATTCTACATGATGGCAGACTCTGATTATTGAAAAGATCGGTCCAACAACTATTTGTTAGCATTGAACTTTAAGACGACCATGTTGTAGTCCGTTGAGAAGCAGTCCCGTGATATTTGTTCAACCCATGAGAATTACACTTCGTTCATGGATGTTCCCTATGATTTTAGGTACACAGAGAGAAAAGGGAAAGGAAAAGTATATACAGTGGTTTTAGCTAAACGAGTTCTGTGGATGTTTTACAGGCTGGACCAAAGATTGTAGCTGAGTCGAGCACCTACCATGAACATAACGACTGAGTAGAGAAAGACTAGCAACATCTCTTATGTGAGAAAAGGATTGAGATCATCTCCCACTAGATTGCGAAGTCGATTTTGTACTTAGTCGAGGACAGAAAGAGTTATCTTGGCGATCCTTCCTTGGATATGGCAGAAGAACTACGTCTTAGGACGTAGAGGATTCCATCAAGAGTGAGATACTTTCTGAAAGGAAGCATTTTTCGGTTTCTTGTTTTAATTCGTGAAAGTATTGTGATTCGAACGCAGGTCGTGCAGATCTATGATATGACTTGCGGTTACTGCCACATGATTTTATAAACTTTTTCGAAGAGAGAAAAGTTATCTAATTAATTATCTGTCGTGTTTATTTCTGTGGCCTTTACTGTTATTTACTTTTCCAATTAGAACCTAATTAAAATGATATCATTAAAATAATGATATTAATACTTTACAATAGCTTTTTTTAGGATATTATGAGTATTTCGTAACCATTCATAAAAAGCGTGTATGAGTTTCTCATTATTATTTTAATACACACACACAGACACACACACATATATATATATATATATATATATATATATATATATATATATATATATGTATATATATATATATATATACTATTGAATAATATTTTTAATATTTTACCTACATATGACGTCGTTTCGAGCTTACAGAGAAATAACAATTTCAGATGATCACAAGGCACGAATCCGGTTCACAAAGACATCTTGACGCTGTAAGCGTTCGCTCAGTCCCTTAGGTCACGGGAGATTGTCACGTGATAACAGAATATTAAGTTATACTTAACACTGAAAGCAGCGAGTGTAAGCATTAAGACATTCGATAGAACTGGAAGACAGAATCAGAATATTGAACAGGCGCGTCAGGTTAATGTTTATCATTTAACTTCTTTAACAATGTACTTACTTTAATTTTATTTAAAGGAGTTATAACTAATATTAAATTATATTAAACATATAATTTAATATTAGTTATAACTCCTTTAAATAAAATTAAAGTAAGTACACTGTTAAAGAAGTTAAATAATAAACATTCACCTGACGCGTCTGTTCAATATTTTACATAGGTACGACGTCGTTTCGAGTTAATGGCTTTCATCAGCTTAGGGAAATACCAATATCAATATATATATTGACATTTGTGACATTGTGGGAGGTGAAATTAAAAACGTGGTTTAAACGAGAGATAATGTATATATATATATATATATATATATATATATATATATATATATATATATATATATATATATATATATATATATATATATATATATATATTAATACACTTTCGTGGTATAAACATTTATTACAGCAAGGAATATGAACATTTGTGACATTTTGGGAGGTGTAATTAAAAATGGGGTTCAAACGAGAGATTATGTATACTTACATTTATTTATTAATCCGGTATTCGTCCACACAGAGTACATATGTGATAGTAGAGTTAATGTATTGCGATTAAGACATAAAGTATTGTAGTAAAATGAAAACCATTGAAAAGTTTGGGAAGAATAAAAAAATGGAGGGGGGCGGAGCATATGTGGATTACATTAGGTCCTAGAAGCCACTCCCTTTGCTTACATAGGAAGAGTTTTAATAATTTGATACAACTTGTTTCCAAGACTTTAAGATGTAACGACGAATGTTATATAAGTTATGACAGAGACACTGTCGTTAGTGTAAGCTGTTAGTCAATATCTGACTCGGGTGTGTTAAACGATTATAATTGTTTAGTCGCCCCTGGCGAATTGCAGGAGAGATGTGTTGTTTGATTCTGGATTCAAACGTTTTCATTGTTTTACCTACGTATTCAGCATAGCACCGACATAATCTTATAGATTATATTAGTAATATGGTGGGGTGTGAGATCATCTTTGTGCACGAATTTTCATAAATGCCGATCAGAAAACATGATTTTTGGGTTCGAAGTCTGATAACAGCGACGTACAGCTGTAGTAACTTTGTTAGCTAATGTTATGCTAACATTACCTTACCAAAGTAATCTGAGGTACGTCGGACATTTTGGAGGATCAAAAAGTGTAGGCTTATAAACAAAGGTTATCTTGGACGCAGTATGTTAACTCAAAATATTAAGATGGTAAGCATTATTGACAAGAACCTCTTTGATAAGTTGAATCTCCGAATCAATCAGATTCAGAGCATATCATTAAGGCACGATGAACCAAACACTTTATCAGATTTATTTTATACACATTTGTATATTAAGAGTTCGAATACAACACGCGATAAACACCACTTTCAAAATTACGAAGCATTCATTACAGATTATGTGGCATTTCAACCCCTGACCACACACAAAATCATGTTTTATATAATATTATACGTGGTAAAATTTATCTTTTGTAAGTCATGATTGATATGTTAATTATTTCATTTCTTAAGGATTTAACTTAAAGACATTGAATTCATCGACTTTTGCATTCGAATTCATATATATAAATATATATCTATATAGTATTGTCAAAATATATGTTTTAGCATATACTTTCAATACTTTATGTTTACTAACCTCTTCCAATTAAAGGCTGATTAATGGCAACCAGTAACAACAGAGCATATATAAGTATATAAAGTTAATTTATATTCCAAAACCATTATTTTTTCTAACAAAACATTTTCAAAACATTCTCCAAACAGATGCATTTCAGTGCAAATTATTTTAAGACTCGTTTCGCTTTATGTGTACGCACATATATGTATATGTACGCGCGTGTGTGGGGTGTATGTATGTCGCTCACCTATGTACAAAATTAAGAACTAACTGCAGCCACACACACACAAACGGGCACAGCAGCAAATTCAGCGACAGGGCAATAAAAATAAGAAATTCCAACAAAAAAATCGAAGCACTTCAAGAAATGGAGATGACCGATCAAATAAAGGTCAAAATCACATGTACTTAATAAACACACACGACTTTGACCAAGTGAAGCAGAAAAAGATAAAAAATAAACATGAAAAATATAAAAATATTAAAACACATACGCACACATCCGCAAACCCACGCTTGCGCAAAAAAAGCCAAACAATAACACATTTCCTCAAATGAAACAACACTCTTTCAAATCGAAATACATATCTTTAATTGAATTTACATATCTGATGAGTGCAGACCACCGCTTGAAACGCGTTATATAAAATTATAAAATGATAAAATAACAATATAATAAATAAATGTTGAAATAAAACTTTTTTACAAATGTTGGTAGCCTTACTCCTTTACATATATACTTTTCTCTCGTTGTAACTGCACTAATACTGCACCACATGTGTTTTTCTCTCTCTCCCTATCTCTCGCTATATATATATATATATATATATATATATATATATATATATATATATATATATATATGCATACATAGCTTATCAGACATTATATAAATACTTTATATATAAAATGTGTAATTACTTAGGTGATGCTATGATATTATATGAATATCTTTGTTATGTCACAAGAAAAAAAAGTCTAAATAACGAAAGTGAACACTGGTTAAGCATAGTTATTCTATCATTTTTGTCAGATGGTGTACACTAACATATTATGAAAACACACACACTTATGGTTATATAAGGATATTGAAAAAATCTTTGAGGCACGCATCAAAATGTATTTAAGTGATATATTACGGTGAGGGTGGTCAGTATGTTAATCTATTTATTTGTGCACATTTTAGCGTCTTCATCGCTTTATTAATCATCGACAAATATGTTTTATATATCAGTCATGGGTATTCGCTAATTGGTCTATATTTTAGCCAATGACTTTCTACATCTTATTCATATTGACGTTATATTTCACATTGACTATGAAAATTAGGGTCGAAATTTCGGGGAAATGACGACTATATCCCTGACTGTCATTAAATCTAATGCATATAATTTGTTGTCATAAACCGCCCACATAAGTAATAAAACTTTGTTTATTCAATTAATAATTTTCAATCCTTTCAAATAATATCAAATAATTTTGATATCATCAAAATAATGGTCAATGCTTTCATGACATCATCATAACCCTTATTCTCGAGTAGCATTTGTCTTCATAAGTGGCAACACTTATAATTCTATGGTATATAAAGTGTAGCGTATCGTGAACAAATAGCTACGACTTTAAATAATTATATTTCGATGGATAAAATGGCGTGTTATTCCATGGGAATTGTGTGATTTAATGCATGAATTAATATTAAAAAATAAACCGAGTTTTTTTCCTGGAAATTGCAGAATTTACGATAGGTATTCAAATGCTATTCATTATGTTAATATTCACGGTCATTAATTGTTATTTATGTATCGTCATAAAAAGATTTTTAATATATGATTTTTGAATATATTTCATTATTTTAATGGCTATTATATATTTATCTTTATGCTTATTATTTTTGTAAATGTATCTTAATTGTATGACATTCGCCTTTCTGAGTTGAAAAATTTACATGTAATTACTGGTACGAGTTTCTATTTAAAATGTATTTACACGTCTCGGGTACGCTGCTGACTTGTTGTGAAAGAGGTTAACGACGTTGCGTTTCAAGACCCGGTGTTGTAGGATGTAAAACGCTTGTAGGTAGGCCAGTTGTTTGAATTCATTTAATCTTCAAACGACGAAACAAATTTGCCTATGAATATATATATATATATATATATATATATATATATATATATATATATATATATATATGAGAAAAGAAGGATGAGGGTAATCCGACGTAATCGGAAATGAAAAAGGAAAAACCAAAAAATGTTTTTTAAGTATTCATCAACGTTTCATCTTTACTTGTAAGACTTCCGCAGGTTCATAATTTTAAGAAAAATGTCATGCAAGTTCACACCAAAAAACACAGAGTCTTCCCTTCCCCATCTCTTTCCCCACCCCTCCACTTTTCACTCACAGCCATCCACATAAATTTCATTTCCTGCCACCGATTTCTCTCAACCGGGACATCGGTCCTGCTCCACCAGTAGTGGCTACTACTTCTTCTCATTAACCCATCATGTCAACTTTATATTTTCATGTACTTGCATTACATGTTTCTTAAAAATGTCATCCTGATGAAGTCTTACAAATAAAGACGAAACGTTGATGGATATATAAAAACATTTTTGTTTTTCCTTTTTTCATTTCCCATATAATATATATATATATATATATATATATATATATATATATATATATATATATATGTATGTATATACATATATATATATATATATATATATATATATATATATATATATATATATATATATAGAATAAAATATGAAACTAAAAGTAAACTTTTAGTAGATAGAAGCTATAGTGAAATGGTTAAAGCTCAATATACGAGATAGTTCATCATTCAAACTCTTCGGCCTAACCTTCACAGGTAACATGAATTGGAACAAATAGATTAAAGACATTGTAAAGGCTGCCGCAAAGAAGGTTGGCTCCATCTACCGTGCTAGTAAACTCCTCACACCTGACATTATCCTGTATCTCTACAAAGCCACAATTCGCCCATGCATGGAGTAGTGTTGTCACATCTAGGCTGGTGCACCATCTACTAGTCTCTCCTTCCTTGACAAGGTCCAAAAAAGAATCGCCTACCTAATTGGACCCTCACTGTCAACCAAGCTTCAGCCTCTGTCCCATCGCCGCAATGTGGCATCCTTGTGCTTGTTTTACAAATACTTCAATGGATTATGCTCCGATGAATTGGCTACTCTGGTGCCCCCTCGACGTAAATTCCCTAGACTAACTCGACACTCAACTAAATCTCATTCATTCACTGTGGAGGTCCCCAGAGGTCAAATAGCTTCTTTCCTCGTACTACTGGCCTCTGGAACTCTCTCCCTTCCCCCTGTTTCCTCGACAGAACAGACATGCAGAAATTTAAAACTAATGTAAACAGACATCTCGCTGCGCAGATCCCAAGTTAGGTTGACCCCCATCTTCCTTCTCCCCTTTTTTTTTTCTCAGTAGCCCCTTACGTCTACAGTGGCGGCTTGCCTTGTTTGGGGTGAACTGTGTTGAAAAATAAAATTTAATAGCAATTATTAAGATAGGTGAAAGAAGAGTGATAAACATGTACGAATGTCCAGATTTATTTCAACTTCGATTGTTCAATGCAAGGTATATTTGGTAATAAAATTATATTTATTATCCTTTCCGTAAGCCAAGGCTTTTCAAAGATCGAAATCTTATCATCAGAGGAATTACATAGATAGATAAGTAGGCAGTGGAAAAGCCAAAATTCAACATTTGAAAAGTATTAATTAAAATTACAAGCAAGATATAATAATACAAAATATATGTAAACTATTTGAGGTTTAGCTTAAAATGTCTTAACAAAATAATTAAATACACTGAATCTGTCTTAATTGATGTCTCATAACTATGGATAACATTCGAGGTTTTCACCTGAACCCTTTAAATTAGTCAAGAGAAACTTATATAATTACACATAAATAAGTGTATTTTAATTTTCTTGGCGAGCTTCTATTCGTTCATTACTCTCTTATAACACTCTTAGTATAAAACTAAACTAAACTAAATATAGCCCATATTACCCACTTTTACACCATGCACATTTGTTACAAGATTGATAAGAATTACTCAAATACGTTTTAGTAGCATTATATTCTGATGTCAATCTTGGTAAGGGGAAATAAAAGTAAAACTGCCCCTTTTGAGGAATCAATTTAACCCGGCTTGGGAATAGTATCCATCAAGTATATATATATATATATATATATATATATATATATATATATATATATATATATATATATATATATATATATATATATATATATATATATATATATATATATATACATATATAATGTATACATATATAATGTATATATATAATGTAAACATATATAATGTATATATATATAATGTATACATATATAATGTGTATATATATATATATAATGTATACATATATAATGTATATATATATATAATGTATATATATATATAATATATATATATAATATATATATATATATATATTCATATATATATATATATGCGTATATATATATATATATATATATAATATATATATATAATATATATATATATATTCATATATATATATGTGTATATATATATATATATATATAATAATAATAATAAATATTTGTTATTATTTATTATCTATGTACGTATACGTTTCGTTTTTTTGAATCGGGACTGATCAGCATAGAGATATGACTATTCACTACCGGTCATGCGATTCTAAACGCCGGACTACAAGTATTTTGCAACTCAAATCCGACGCCTTAACCACTCGGTAAATTTTAAATAGCGAATAAACGGTAGTAATTTTAACACTTTATCGGCGGACTTAACGTCTAGAGCGTTCTACTTCTTTTAAGAGAAGGAACGATGCATTTTAAAGGTAGTGACGTCATGCTGTGTTAATACTACACTTATAAGTGTGTCAATATATTTATACAGTTGTATATACATGATTCACGCCTAAACTAAAAAGCCGATCATTATGAATTATAGAACAGAACAGCTACGCGTAAGAGAGTGGTATATTTAGTTTAATTTTGTTTCAAAATAGGACCAAAAAGGGTACAAAAATTTACATACTTCCGATTTTTGTGAATTTTTTAAATAAGAAACAAACACAAATGTAAGTTTCTTAGAATATTTTAAACACTTTTAGAGTCAGTATATGGGAACAACTTCCCATTGGAAAATACAAATATTTCAGATTTGTAGTGAATTTGATCCATAGTAAATAAAGGCCAATCAAGTAAGGTTTACTCAATGAGACTTGTTGCTTAACCTAAATCTAATATTTTAGACATTTGCTAGAAACAAAATCATGTAATATATTTTTATCACAATTAGAATAATGTCTAAATGAGACATAATGTCTAAAAGGGACATAACATTGCAGCAACACAGCCGTTTTCGGGAAATTAAGATGCCCGTCTTAGGACGGATTTTCTTCCGGTATATATATATATATATATATATATATATATATATATATATATATATATATATATATATATATATGGATATACATTCATCATAGTTACTTAAAGTTTTTCGTATATATAATAAAACAGCAGAATCAAATTATACGTAGAATCGTAGTGTATATACATTTATTAGACAATGTTTAAGATATAAATATGCAAATGATGTATAGCCTTGAGAGTGTGTAATAACGTTTCATGTGAGTTTATATACCGTATGTGAATATATTATAGTGTATAATTGAATTAGGTTCGGATAAATGAAAAAAAAAAGATTTATTCATTTATATATATATATATATATATGGGGGGGGATTCGCAGAAATAAAATATTTGTAACGACTGATCTGAGAATTCCAAGTGAAAAATAATATTAATATCTGTCAATTAAGATCTTGCGAAAGCAAAGTACATAAAACCAAACCACACCGTTTATATGAATTAGAAATCGTATGAAATAAGTAGAGCATCGGGTATAATTCTTGTCAAACAATTGTTCTGAAGCAATAAATATCTCTTAGAGATCTTCTATAGATGTTAATTTAATAACGTTTCAGAAACAAATCATATGATTTCCCTTGCGGAATATAAGTCCGCATTAATACTACAACAGTTTTTGAAGCGGCTACTGCATAAGGGAATAGATTTGCTGACCTTATATTCCTGAACTGGTGTTTATCCGGAAAATAAAATATTAAAAGGAAATTAAGAATTTGACAAATTTTATAGTAAGTTTGTGTATAATTTTACAATTAATTATTTCGTCATAAAGTCGTATTATTAAATAGAAACGTATTACACACTCTTCAAACGCTTTATGGAATACGGCCCATAGAATAACAAAATCCATCATTTCATTTACCTAAAAGAAAAATTTCTTAATTCTTGTTTTGTTTTGCGAGAAAAGAGCATATATCATATTTATTGTTTACTTAAATATTAAATTGATATGTAACAGGATAACCTTGGGGTGATCGAAAAAGAATGACAGTAAATAAGGATTATAATCTAGATGTTAACACATGTAGATCAGGGGTGTGCATAGATGTCGCGTTTGGAATGCGGCTGTGGCTGTTTTGATAATTTCAAGGTTGAGAGGAAAATAAAATAAAAATAGTTAGTATTTTTAAATATTTTTCAGGTACAGAATAGAGAAACGTGTTAACAATTACAGAAATATTTAATCGTTCGAAAGAGAAACGCGGAAAACAGCAAAGCGAAACTTGTGATCGACGTGAGTGGACGTTCCGCTTTTTGCTACATCCAGCGGGGGCTGGAGAGTTGACCGTATCTGAAAAACTGAGTGTTCTAATAACATGTCAACATTCTACTACATGCATGTAATGTAAACAAACACTTTTCTTCTTTCGATTCTGTATTTCTCTTGCAACATGTTTCGCATATTAAGACCAGTAAATGACATAACGCGAAACGTGGATACTGAAGTATAAACAAAAGTATTCTTCTTCTGAAAACTAAAATAAAAATAGCTCTACGTTTTCTAAATTCAGTCGTATTCGATCGTAATATAAGAACACAGTATAACCGATGAGAGGTGACGGTTGTTAAATGCATACTAGCTCGGGCCAACAAATGGCGTGCGGTGTTAAAATCCTTTTGCATCAACAGCACTACTTTCACTATAAATGTTGGCAACCTTCACGCCGTCCTTCTTATAAGAATTCGATTCTAAAAAAGATTCGGAAAACAAATGTCAACATCAGAATATAACAAGTTCAAAAGAAATATCATGATTCGGACAACAATAAGAAATGTAACCAATTTATTATAGTTTTAATGTTAATATTAATGCCATGATGCTTTTACATACCTCCCCACAAGGGCAGAGTTAAATACAATGTCAGTTTTTTAATGTGGGATGTATCGAACTACCCGAAAAGGGGACTTATGTATTCGGACAAAAAATAAAATTACGTCTATAAGGACAGAAACGGTCAATAGAACTGTCAGAACAGATACTACACTTATATAATCACCAAAAGAAGATTAATTTCAAAATTTCTGTAAAAATGTACATCAAGATTAATTGCAAAGTTTAAGTGATATGCTGTTCAGAATAAAGGGTGTAAGTTCAAGTTTTTTTCCCATTTATCACACCTATATTACCATCAAAACGGGTTACTGGCATCTAAATCAATAATACAAGTCTTTTAAAATACTGTATATATAGTAGAGAGCAAAGGCCCAAACACATCTAATGCCTAATTTGCATAACTGTTTTTAAACAGTTTATAATAAATTTATGTTTGTTGTTATTTGTAATTTTATTGTCCTATTTCTTATATATATAATTAGTAGAGAGAAAAGACCCAAACATCTCCTTTGCATAACTATTTTTAAACAGTTTATAATGAATTAATATTTGGTTGTATTGATTTGTAATTTATTGTACTATTTTTATCATATATATATGCAATAATTTTGTCGAAGCGATAGTGCTAATTTTATTAACATCTAAATGGAATACTTTTTTTCTAATATTCAAATAGTTAAACTTACAAGGTGGACATTTATGATTAATTAAGGAAACGAAATTTTCATAGCGTTAGAAACCCCATCAAAATAGAGCCATGTCAGTAGCTTGTTGCATCATTTGACAAACGTGCTTGATATTGATAACCCACAGACACATAATGACGTCATGATTACATGCTATCGTATGTACATATATGTTAACTATACATTTAAAAATAGAAGAATTCCTAACTCTAATAGTAAACTTTATTTAATTCAATTATCTTTGTAGGAAATGGGTAAGAAATTATTATTCAAGGCACAAGATCCATTGAAGACGAAGAGGTAAAAGAGCACATTCAAAGCTTCATTGTATTCAGATGGCGTTAAAAAGTTAATTGGTAAATGAGAAAATGTAATTGAAAACAATGGCGTATGTACAATTAGTTGCAATGTGTTAATTTGGTGTGGATTATAAATTGAATTAAAAATTATGAAACAGAAAATTGTCAATGAATCTACGTAATACATATGAATATATATATATATATATATATATATATATATATATACATATATATATATATATTTGAAATAAAAAATATATACATATAATAAAATTATAGACGTGATATATTATCTTATAATATAAATAGATGTATATATATATATATATATATATATATATATATATATATATATATATATATATTGGGTTGGGGCAACAACAATGGCGTTTCTGACGTTCAACTTCAAAACACCCTAATTTCTTTTATACCAATCTTTATTAATCAAAATAAGAACAATTAGAATCAACATATTTTTACCAACGGGAAACAAGTTTAGTTTTTCCATTATCATGAAAATCAGTTCTGGAAACGATGAAGTCATCTCGACTTTTGAAGCATTTCTCGCGCAGGAAGTTGTCGAGATGCTTGAAAAAGTGATAATCGGTAGGCGAGAGGTTCGGTGAATATGGCGGATGAGGCAGATTCTCGTAGCCCAATTCGTTCAGCTTCTGCAACATGCTGGCGAGCGTGTTCATGGAAGGGGAATTAGTCCCGTCATATTGACCAATCTCGGCCGCAAACGTTAAAGCTTCTGGTGGATTTCGTCAATTTGTTGACAGTATTTCTCCGCCGTAATAGTTTCGCCCTGATTCAAGAAGCTGTGATAGATAAGACCGGTCGCAGACCACCTAACAGTCACCATAATCTTTTTTTTGTGCAATTTCGGCTTCGAAAAGTATGTTGGAGCTTCGCCGGCATTCAACCACTGTGCCAAACGTCGCCGATTGTCAAAGATGGTCCACCTCTCATCACACGTCACAATTCGTTTGAGAAATGGGCAGTTTCTGTTGCGCAACAAGAGCGTAAAAGACACCTCAAAACGACGATTGTTTTGATAATCGTTTAATTCCTGCGGCATCCATTTATCCAGCTTTTTTGACTTCCCCATTTGCTTCAAATGGCGAACGACTGTTGAGTGGGCGACCTCGAGTTCATCAGAAACTGCTCGTGTGGTTTTGCGAGGATCGGCTTCAATTAAGGCTTTCAGAACTTTGTTATCAACCGCAGTCGGCCGGCCTTGACCGTCTTCATCTTCGAGGCTCTCGTCACCATTGCAACATTTCTTGAACCACCTTTGTGCCGTATGTTCGTTAGTGGTTCCTGGGCCAAACGCATCATTGATGTCACGAGCTGTCTCAGCATCTTTTCAGCCTAGTTTGAACTGAAACAAGAATATCGTGCGGATTTAAATATTGCCAATGCTGTCGCGAAACCTGCAAACACAATAAATGATAAGATTATAAATGGAAACGAATAACACGATTCGATATAGCGAATATCGCGCTTTGAAATGACCTATAAAAACGCTATGTTCATCAATGAATTAATTCAGAAAACATATATAAATATAACATATGTGAGAAAACGCCATTGTTTTTGTACCAACCATATATATATATATATATATATATATATGTATATACTTATATTAAAAAATAATATATCACGTCTATATGTTTATATCAGTGTTTCTATCAACAGTGCTTCGTAGTATAGTAAAATGAGTAGTAGTATTGAAATATACTTATGTCAAGTAAGCTACACACACATGTGTGTCTCATTAAATCTGACTGAAATGCAAAGCTTACTCTGTAGCTGACTTAGTATTGCACATGTGGAAGTATATTGCATATCGGAAATAATTTCAAATGAAGCCATGTTTACTATGTTTCCTTTAAAATATAAAATCAAGTGATAAAATAACTTTTAACGCGATAGGTAATTCTTTAAAAAATACTTACTGTTAAACGGCAAATGAATAAACCAAATCGAAAAAAATTTGTTAGAATTTAATTATTTTAAATCATAAAAATACCAATAAAAATAATTATATATATGTTACAATTTCTTTTACAAGACATTTTTCCCTTTTGTTTAATTTTATTTTTGTGTAATAAAACGTAGAATATCTACTAACAACATAAGTGCGTCTGTTTCACGTTTAAATATATTTCACTTACTGCATTGACCGTACTTACAATTGTCCTTAGTGAACCCATATTGATTCGAACGGAAATCCGAATTGTTCCTTCAGATTCCTTTGAAATGTAATTGGAAATTACTTGAATGTTATAACTGTTAAGATTTAGATTTCTATAATTCTATAATATATATATATATATATATATATATACTGGTGATACCAGATCAGGCTGCCCTGTGGCTCCCTGAGACGAAATTCACCTACATTGACGTTTTTTTTTTTTTTGTAAAACTTAATTATGTTCTACAAAACCAAAAACAAAAACAACAGCCCCTCTCCCTTTCTCCCTCCCCTTTTTTATTTTATTTTTAGAACTGCAAGCATAAATCTTTTACTATAATGACCAGATTCGGCATTAAATAACCCAAAAAGGGTTGATATGCCGTAAAACAAAACTACCAAACCAAAAACGATGATTAAACATTTGAAGATATAAAGAACTTGAAGCATAAAAACTTTTACTATAATGACCAGATTCGGCATTAAATAACCCAAAAAGGGTTGATATGCCGTAAAACAAAACTACCAAACCAAACCATATATATATATATATATATATATATATATATATATATATACATATATTTCTATAAAGTTTGTTGAGATCAATAAAATTTTTGCATTGTTCCAAAACTTCAAAACTAACTATTATTAGGCGTACGATCGGTTCCAAGACTATTTTGGAAACATTTTATTTTACCTTATTTTTATGATTACGAAACGCGTCTTCATCAGTGCCTACAGAAATCTCTTGAGACAGAGACATCAACTATTAGTACTAAAAGGCAACACCAGTACAATAGCGTCAGAAATAGAATAATAACATCAACTGGTTAAACAAATCAAATATTTAAACATTCAACTCATGCACCATATAGGTTGAATCGAGAAGAAGGAATTGCATTAGAGAAAAATAAATAAGAGAAAATACATAAATAAATAAAAAATTAAAATGAAAACAATTGTTACATTCAACAATATTAATAATAAGAAGAAAGTAATGATAATAATAATAATGTCACAATACATTAAATAAACCATAACAAAACTAGATAAGGTAAATAAGAAAGTAAAATTGAGGAATAAAATAATAAACGATAAATAAGAATACAATAAATAAATAAATTAATAGACAAAATAAGAATTTATTTTATTTCAAATAGAAAACAAGAAAGAGTATAGTTTTGATTAATCAAAAATATAAATGAGTAGAAGATAAAAAGTATATAATACAGTATATACGGTTATTCTGACAAGTAAATATATAACTTGAAAATATAATTCTATTTTTAAGAAAAAATGTATCATAATTAGAAAATAGTAAAATAATAATAAGGATGTGTTGATGAATATACTCACAAATAAAGATAATACCAGCGAAGGATGAACAAATTCCAAATTTCAAATTCAAAAACGAAAAAAAAAAACGATTGGCAAAATACAAAGGTGAAGAAAATGATTTAAGTAAAATCAAAATAAATTTAAAAAAATAAAAAATAAAAAAGAATATATAAAGAGAAATTCAATTTAAATAATAAGAAAATTGTTATGGACAAAAGATATATGTATATATAATATTTATAAATGAATATTAATTATTTAGTACCTACAGACATTAATGTTTCCCACTAACGGAATCTTCAGTGTAGGAAGTTAATTTTCGATGGTCGGCGGGCTCGAACTCTGATCACAAATCGCCACTGATTCTTAGTCAGGAGTGTTACCCCGGTGGCCACCGCAAATTAGCTAATAATCAAAGAGGAGTTTAACTTTGTAAATACCAAGTCGGCGGGTATTTTTACAACGAGCAGCGAAAGTATATATACATATACATATATATACATATATATATATATATACATATATACATGTATACATACATATATATATACATATATATATGTATATATATAGATAAAGATATATAAATATATATATACTTATATATATATATATATATATATATATATATATATATATATATATATATATATATGCATGTCACGTTTATTGTTGAACACTGTTTACGTCGGTTGACTATGCGTCCAGCTCGGCACAATTAAAGTAAATGCTCATTTATTTATGTAGTTGTTTTGGGTGGCCGAAGTGGTTAAGGCGTCGGAAGTGTTTCAAAAACATGACACTTTTTCCTGGGTTTTCAATCCTGCAACCGGTTTAAATAATTATCTCTACACTGGGTATTCCAGAAAGATGAAACGTATACGTATGTAGATGAATAAATATTTATACTTTTTTGGTCGCTCTAAATTTAGGCTGGTCTCTAGTAGATAGTATTTATACAGGCGTAAAAATCATAGCTTTTATGCATGATCCGTTCATTGTTGAACACTGTTTACGTCGGTTAGTTATCCCTCCAGCTCGGTACAATATGATAAAACTCTCATTAATGTATGTAGTTTTTCATGGTGGCCGCAACTGTTAAGGCGTCAGAATTTTAGTTTAAAAACATGACTCTTTTTCCGGGGATATGAATCCTGACAACAGTTTGAACAATTATCTTTACACTGACGATTCCGGAAGGATGAAACGTAAACGTATTGAGATATATAAATATATGTATGATTATATATAGTAAAAAAATTTTTTTTTATTTGAATATACCTTATTTTGAACAACCAAAGACGTTATAGATTTTGTATTCTCACGATCTTTGTTCTCATATTTCATCTGCTATATATATATATATATATATATATATATATATATATGAGTATATAAAAGGATAAAAATAATCCGACGGTATGAAATTAAAAATGGAAAAGCGGAAGACCTTTTCGCTCAACGTTTCGCCCAAATTTCACGTGATCTTTGTCAAGAGCGGACGAAGAATACAAAAATGACAAAAGACGAGAAAGTCTGTAAATTATGGGGAATATATATAGTGGTTGGGTTCATGTCGAGATAAAGGGTATGCAAAAAAAAAAAAAAAAAAAAAAAAAAAATTTACAGACTTTCTCGTCTTTTGTCATTTTTGTATTCTTCGTCCGCTCTTGACAAAGCCCACGTGCAATTTGGGCGAAACGTTGAGCGAAAAGGTCTTCCGCTTTTCCATTTTTAATTTCATATATATATATATATATATATATATATATATATATATATAATCTTATATATAAATAGACCTGTTTTGTATATTGTAGCTCGACAGACAAGCGCTTCATCCTGGCTTGAAATTGCAGTTTTTCGATAGAGATTCTTACTGGTAAGCCATTAGCTCAAACCGAGAGGCTGTAAAATCTTAATATTTATATAAATAATAACATCCGCTGAAGTTTTCACGAAGAGTTTTACATTATCGATTATCCACATGGTGATTTAATTTACCACAACGCCCTCTCGGCGATGATTAGGACGGATATACGTATAAAAAGAACATAGATGATAGAAATAGCCGCGTTGAAAGGAAAAGAGACGCCTGAAAGCACCTGTTATGCAAAGTAAATAATCTTTTCCTCATTAGGTAACGGCTTATTGATTTCCAAATTTTGGACTTTCACAAAACCAGAAGCCAATAAAAGAAGCTGCGCATTCTAATATGATTATCGCGTTTTCTAGCCTGTTTGGCAACAGCTTTATTTTGCGATGAACATGGAACTTATTTAACCATTCACAAATGACAATGACGATTATTCATTCTTAATCAACATATTATGGAAATTCTAGATCTTATTTTCTTCTCATATATTTATTGGTCACCCGATTTATAAAATCGGGAGATCTATGTTTTGAGGCATTTCCGTGTGTGCGTCCGTCCGTGTGTCCGTCCATCCGTCCGTCCGTCCGTCCGGATTTTTCTCCGCAACCATCCATTTAATTTCTCTTAAATTTTGCATGAAGTTGTAACTTTTGTCAGACATTCTCCGATTTTTAAAAAAAATCTGGTTAGCCCCCCAGGGGGTCAAAAGGCCCCGAAATGGCAAAAAATGTCATTTTTTGCCACATAACTTTTCATCCAGCATTTCAATTTCTCTGAAAATTGACCGAAATGTGGAGGCAATTGTTCCTAATAGAAAATAAATATCGCTGACCTTGGAAAAAATCTGGTTCGTGCCCCCAGGGGGTCAAAAGCCCCCTAAAATGGCAAAAAATTACCCTTTCCTTTCATAACGTTTGATCCATGCATTCAATTCTTCTGAAACTTGACCAAAATGTAAAGGCAATTGTTCTGGATATAAAATGAGCAGCCTTGACCACAGAAAAATTTTAGTTCTCGCCCCCAGGGGGTCAAAGGGGGTCAAAAATGCCCCAAATTGCCCAAATTGATTGCATTTTACACTCGCCACATGCGCGGCTTGTTTAATACAGTTTTCTATCAAACACATTTCTACCTTTCTTTCTTTTTCTAAATACATTCTCGCTTAACTTGAACTCGAAACACACTTGTTATTTATTTCTTAGTATTACATAGTGGCGAGTCTATAACTCTTTATAAATCTGTAGCTGGAACCGGCGTATCGTTTCGTTTGTGTCTCCTAATAATTTCCAGGATGTTAGTTTTGTATAGTAGCGTTGCTTGTATGAGAAACACATAAATAAAACAGTTAGAGGAACCAGAGAGAGCGAGAGATAAATTTAGTCTACCCGATCGATATATGATACATACAGCGTAGTCGCTAATAAAGTGGGAAATTTGAGGGTTTAAATGTTATTGTTTAAATGTTATTTTGTTAAAGTTTCATTGCGTTTTGTTAAT
This sequence comes from Sepiola atlantica, assembly GCA_963556195.1. Lineage (NCBI taxonomy): Eukaryota > Metazoa > Mollusca > Cephalopoda > Sepiida > Sepiolidae > Sepiola > Sepiola atlantica. Next base: position 30,249,427 of record OY744543.1, read on the forward strand.
TGACTACTTCGATTTGCACTGCCGACATTTTTAGTATCTCTATGTTTATTATTGAAAAACTTTATAAAAGTGATCCTGTTTACTGTTTCAGAAGTAAATTTCGCGTACAACAAAATCGTACGATAAATTTAAAAGGAAGCATTTTTTTGATTAATGAAACGGGCGGGTTGAAAAAAAAAAGGAAAATTGCTAACATTTTCCCCGAAGGCCTTATTGTCTGATTCCTTAGGAGGAAACGTCAGAATGATACATTAAAAACTAAGAAAATCGAATGAGATATGAGGGGAAAAAATGTTTAAGTTGGAGAAAAAGATTAAGAGAAAAAAAAAGAAACGTAAATCTCTCAACGTTATGGTGGATTTGAATCATTAAAGATCTCCAACTGATGCTTCAAAATCTTTTGTCTACACAGGCTCGGTCGGCAATTTTTTATAACTAACACCTCAATAATACTGAGATGGAAGTTCAACCTGGCACTGTGTAAAACAGAAAACAACCCATATATATATATATATATATATATATATATATATATATATATATATATATATATATATATATATATATGAGTGAGAGAGACAGACAGACAGACAGAGACAGAAGATGAACAAATCCCCCCACCTTCTTTATTGGTGTTTTGGGGCACGCACCGACTCCATGTGTTTAATTGCTTTGAAATGTCCTGTTCCGATGGATACTGCACGCCTGTCCTGTGCAGTTCTAGGAGGTCCACCCTCTCAGGCTTTGCCTCCTCTATTTGGGGAGGAGTAAGTTTATTGCTTACTGTCTGAGGCGCCCCTACCGGGGAATGCCGACGGGGCTGCCCAGACAATTTTTAAATGGCGAGAGTGCTCATTTCTCGAGCGCTGGCTTTTCAAGCCCCACTTTCTCGACCCGATCTTGGGTCACATCTTACTTGTGGGAGTAAGATAAAACTGGCCTTGTGCCTAACTCCTAGAGAAGAGTAAATAAAACAGTGCGAGGGAATTACGTCAGATTCCTAAGTTCTGCTTATTCGCTGCGGTCATTGTGTTATATTATGGATGGGGCTCCATATTTTTTGGAAACGATTAAGTTAGTATGAATTATGGCTAGGTTCGTTTAGACAATGAGTGCGGGTTAAGCTGACATGCACTGGAGATGATTGTTGTGAGTGAATCATTTTGGAACACGATGACAAAGTGACAAATTCGGCACACACACAGGTAATTTCGGATCGGATAAGATCAGATATGGAACGATTGTTGAATGTCGTATCTGATTGGTCGACGCGAGGCAAGTGTCTGTTAAGTCATTTGTTTTTCTCAAAAGCTGGAGTTTAGAAAGAGCACGCTTTGGGAGCTGAGAGCGATAAGACCAACGATGTAGCCGTTCGTCCTTGAAGCAAGCGGACCCATGAAAATATGGGCTAAAAGTTATGGTCTGGATCTCGAATGAGATCCGACATATATCCCCATGCATCTGTCGCACCCCACAACAAAATGTATGAATGAGACGAATGGAATGAAACGAATGGATGGAAATCCCTCCACAGCACAAGACAGATGGATAAAAGAATTGAATCTCTCGAAGAAAAACCTGTCTCCGAGTTTTGTCTCCTGCATGAAGACAAAGTTTGTCCATAGAACAAAAACGACCATACCGATCAGGGCCAGAGACGTGATGAAACCCACGACACAGATAACGACGGCGACCAGTAGATGAAGAAAAAAACTATAAGGTAACTTTTTGTGTACAATTGAACATTTTCGGGTCCTAATTTGTATAAAGTGAACAGAAAATCTGGGACAGTTAAAAAAAAGAAAAAGTGTACCATGTTTTAAAAAGAAAATAATTAAAAAATAAGTTGTTTAAAAAGAAAAGTGTTTGATGTTATTTAAAGAATGAACAGAGAAAAGTAAAAAGGTTATATACATTTATATAATTACGAGAAAAAAGTTAAGACCGATTATGAAAGAGTAAAATGTTGAGACATTGTTAAAAACTATTAATTATTTATGTATCTGTGAAAGATATTAAGAACTTTGTATCGATTTTAGGAGACGAGCCTTGTACCAGCTCTTCCGCGCGACTTGTGTTATTTCTAAACGTTCGTATTTCGAGAAGCGTTGACTGGTGCATGTTATGAAATGAAAAGCTGGAAGAGGGTCTGAGAGCTTTTCTTCTCACTTCTTGTGGAGGTACGTCACAATCACATAATATTTCCGCTTTTTGCGCCCAACTTCAATATAAAACAAACTCTTCCTCCGAACTATTTTTATTCTCATTAATTCACTTCTATAATTTACACTTTTAAAGTTTTAAATAAAAATAGTACAACAACGTATCAGTTGATTATTGCTGTCCGGTGCGAACCAGAATTCACGATATGTTCGTAAAATCTCTTAGTTGAAATGCAATACCGTCATTGATATCTTCTTAGTTTTATCTGTGTTTTATTTTCGTGTAAGGTCTGGGTGTCAAGTGTTACCTCAGCCAGACGGAGATACAAAAATAACTCAGATTGATATTTAACGAAGAAAAGCAAGTAGTTTTAATATAAGATTTGTAGACACCGTGGACAATGTCGTTTATGCATGTCTGGCGCGTAGGAACGCCCCACGAGTTTATTGTAGTTTACCAACCATAAACTTTATGTTTTTATTTGATTCGTCAAAAAATTTCACTCGACAAAATTTCGTTTGATATTAGTTTGAGACTTTGTTTAATTATATTCCTAACAAAAAAAAACAAAGAGACTGATAAACAGACACTATGTCATATTATTTATACATAATTTTTAAAGGCTCTCGCTAGATCGAACACTTTAACTAAGTTAACAACGTGTCGCCATTTACAGCGTAATGAAACACTCTAAGACCCGTCTATTGAGTGCTTTCGACATCTGAACAACAAATATGATACTCACGTTCTTTTTCTGCTTTTTCCAACTTGTTATTAGGCGTCAGTTCTCGATATTGCATTTAATATGCTCATATGAAAGATATGTGTAACGCTATGATAAACGAGATTTTAATCACTTTACAAAGTTGCATATCACATACAAACTCTTTGCAATAGAATTTGAAAAACACACCGCATATAAAATGCAACTCTTATCAAGTAAAATGTTTTGAAGAATCCAATGACTGAAATAATTTTATAGTGTTGTACAATCATATCAGTATTCTCTGCTTGTAGAGTTCTTCCCTAAATAGCAAATACACTATGTATGTGCCTCTTCACAAGGACAGAGTTTTTTTTTTTTTTTTTTTTAAACATAGTTCACCCCAGACAAGGCAGGCCGCAACTGTAGACGTAAGGGGCTACTGAGAAAAGAAAAGGGGAGAAGGAAGGGGGGGTCAACCTAACTTGGGATCTGCGCAGCGAGATGTCTGTTTACATTAGTTATAAATTTCTGCATGTCAGTACCGTTGAGGAAACAGGGGACAGGGAGGGAGTTCTAGAGGCCAGCCGCACGAAGAAAGAAGCTATTTGAGTGGAGAGCTCTCCGGTATCTGGGGGCCTTCACAGTAAACGGATGGGATTTAGTCGATTGTCGAGTTGGTCTAGTGAACTTAAGTCGAGGGGGCCCCAGAGCAGCCAATTCATCGGAGCACAATCCATTGAAGTATTTGTAAAACAAGCACAAAGATGCTACATAACGGCGATGGGGCAGGGACTGAAGCTTGGTTGACAGTAAGGGACCTATTAGGTTGGCGACTCTTTTTTTGGACCTTGTCAAAGAGGGAGAGACTAGTAGATGGTGCACCAGCCCAGATGTGGCAACAATACTCGGTGCATGGGCGGATGGTGGCTTTGTAGAGATACATGATAATGCCAGGTGTGAGGGGTTTACTAGCACGGTAGATGGAGCCAACATTCTTTGTGGCAGCCTTGGCAATGTCTTAAATGTATTTGTTCAAATTCATGTTACCTGTGAAGGTTAGGCCGAGGAGTTTTAATGATGAACTCTCAGGTAGGGTGTTATCTGCCATCGCAATCGGTGGTTGGAGCGGTAGGTCGGTTTCTAAAGTAGAGGTAATCCATCCCCATTCTGAATGCACACTGATTTAGGGAATAAATAAAAGTTGGTTCAGTTATTAAACGTAGAAACAATTGATTTTAGTATCAGAACAGATACTACATATTGATTTTTGCAAAAGGCGATATTTTATTCTATTTTTAACAAAGACATGAAACAAGATTAATCAGAACTGTTCATTAGTACTTCAATAATTGTAAATATTATTGATTCTGGGCGCTTGGCGGTACTAGGTATTTCACGTACTACACTCGGTAGAGACGCCATAGTTTGGGAGTAGATTTATTACTATTGAGTCAACACTTATCAAAGCCAAAACAACTCGAGGATACAGTTTAATGAGATGAAATGATTGTCAGCCGAGAAACGAGGAATAATCAATGATACGAACAAAGTTAAGGGGCGGTGTATTGCAAGTATTTGTTGACATTCGATTTGGATACGAATATGTTGTAATCTGCATGGAAGCAACCCCGTGATAAGAGGTTCAATAAACGAGAATCCCTTGCAAAAACGTTAATTTCAAGTGTTTCCCACGCCCTTAGTTTGCATTACTTCCAATAGCATTTTGACTCGAAGTGTTTATTCCTGTGAGTGTCTCATCTATGGGTTACACTAACATATCGCAGACATATCGAAGACATATCGAAGACTTTACTTACGAAATATACGTCTACAAACAAATTAATCTACAAATTTGAAATCATATATAAATATTAGAAGATATTAAAAACTTGAAATGGTTGATATGCTGTAATTAAAAACAACCCAGTCAAAACGAAAGGTTTAATTTTGAGAAATTTGTACTACAGGGTGATTCATAAGAAACTTCACTTAGCTATTTAAAATGGTTACCATATGAAGCACAAACATACTATGAACTTTTGATGATTGTTATCTTACTCTCTAATTACTGCTATTTGTTATTTTAAATTTGTTCGTTTATATATTTGTTTCTATATATATTTATTTCATAATCAATCAAATATGCTACAAAAAGTCGTAAATTCCTTGCAAAAAAGAATGGAGTTATGCATGCAGAACGAAGGTGGAAATTTTGAAAATTTGCTGTAATTTTAAACTCCCATTAATGAATCTGTTGAATAAACGTTGTGTTTTTATTACCGTATTTTTTAACTTTAAAATTTCAAAAATAAATAGCTAAGTGACTTATGGATCACCCTGTAGATCTGTAATAAAATTGACAGTTGAAAAAGCCATTTCTATAGTATATAATCGTTGTTTTCTTATATTAAATATTTCTTTCTTTTAATTAGGTATGTATTTGTGATTCCATGCAATATGTTCGTGTCATATCGGTCGGACTCTTAGTTAGAGAAACATATGTGGAATTCCATTATAGACGAGATAAACTAACCATATGAACTTGCACAAGCTTGGAAGCCCTTGCCAATAAACTCTGTCCAAGTGTTGACCCACCAATTAGTTGGCGTTACGTCCACGGGAATTTCGGTCCTAAGTGGTAGAACCTGTCAGAGTCACATCTATGAGTTAAAAAATATATCAAAGATATTGCTTACTAAATATACACTCACAAAACTAATTTGCAGTTTAAGACAAAATATTCAAAGCATGAATAAATAGTTCAAGATAGTAAAAATATTGAAAGACAATAACTTTGAGTATTGATTTACTCCTCTCCAGGAGTTAGGCACAAGGCCAGTTTTATCTTACTCCCACAAGTAAGATGTGACCCAAGGTCGGGTCGGGAAAGTGGGGTTTAAAAATTGCTTGGGCAGCCCCGTCGGCATTCCCCGGTAGGGGCGCCTCAGACAGTTAGCAATAAACTTACTCCTCCCCAAAGAAGGGAGGCGAAGCCTGGGAGCGTGGACCTCCTAGAACTGCACAGGACAGACCCATAAACCGGCATAAATCAAGCCCCGAAAGCCAAGACAATACCAGTCTATGGGGTGCAGTATCCATCGGAACAGATACTACACTTTGATCTTAGACAATAACTTTGAGTAAAATGATCGGATTCGGAAAATTATGGATATACAGTAATACACAACAACAACAAGACTTTGGAGGATTTGTAATAAATTTTCAAATGGTGATGACAGAAGTGGAATTACATCATAAACAAGTTTTGAATTACCCTACGAATGTCTATATCTGAAACCAGTAAATATTACAACTTCTGAAAGAAATAGAATTTGACTCCGTTATCGATTTTCTTGTGTAGGCAGGAGGACTCTCTTCATGAGTGGTTTCATCAAATCAAACAGAAAAGGTTTTCTGAGATTTGACATATTACCTATCCTGTCGAATCTTTTGACAAATCTGATTAACCGAGTTGTACAGAAGATAACAAATCATGGCCGCATATGAGGTTTTCAGTTAAAGCTTGGCCACACCAAGGTCTTCCTGATCTGCTGCAACTTCCTGGTTAAGAATGGCGGTGGTGGAGGATTTAAAGGCAGAGGCAGCTGGATATTGGGTGTTAGGGAACCGTGTTTTACTTTTGGCCGATTTTACCTACAAATTTACTTTCACTACGATGGCGGTAACTTTTACGTGCTTCCCCTTGTGAATATTTTAAGGAAAATGGAAAAAATGACAAAATTCGTAAATTGTTTGTTAATACGAATATATATATATATATATATATATATATATATATATATATATATATATATATATATATATATAAATGTATATATATATATATATATATATATATATATATATATATATATATATATATAACACTGGATGAAGTGAAAGAATAAAATAAGGTGCGAATCAAATTTTATTAGAATTCAGTGTTCAAGCAAAGTACTTTAAAGTCCTTAACTCATGAGTTTTCAAAGAAAATTTTCTCGTCAGAGGACCATTACCGCAATGACATTACTGGAGGTAATACAATTAAACTTTGAAAATATATAAACATATATATATATATAAAATATATATAAAAAATACATAAAAGTATATAAAACATCAAATATATCGGCCCAAAACATACTTTTTTGTTAAACTTACACTTCATCCAAGTCATAAAGTTTAAAACAGCTTCAAGAAAGATATCAAAGAGGTTGATAAAAAAAACAATCCAGGTGATGAGTTGTTAGTTCAAAAACGAAAAAGTTATCCAGGCTGGAAATGTGTTTGCTATCGATGCAGTAAATGACAGTGAAAAGTGTATCCAAGTTGTATGCAAATTGATAAAATGATAGAAAAAAACAAATCATATGAACAGTTCAGAAAACTCACTTGGTGTTGAATATTATAAGGCCAATTCGAATAAAATTAAACTGTCCTGATGTATTCGGCCATTTTTTTTTCCGGGTCCGATAAAGTTACTCCAGTGAAAAAAAAAGAAAATATATATATATATATATATATATATATATATATATATATATATATATATATATATATATATTATGAATTTATAAATTGTTACTTTTATATGTATTTTCTTAGATTATAAATAATTAAGAATTATTATTAAAATAAAAAAATGTATTTATTTTCGTTAAACCTACTTGCGGTTGTTGTAAGTAACACAGCGTCAATAAGCAGTTTTCTTCTCACAAAACACCAACGCGCTTACACTTTTTTAATTACTTAACCTTATATTACACGTGTTATTTGAAGAAAATGTGCAAGGCAACATTTGTACAGATGAATATATTCAAATATATTTCCGACAAGTTATAGCTATCTATACGGGCAATGCCGTGTGCATACAGTTAGTGTTTATATAAATATGTACTACTATAACTACTACTACTACTAATGCTACGAACACTACTACTACTACAACTAGTACAACTACTACTATTACTGCAACGCCACCATCATCATCGTACTTATCATCATACTAATCATCATCATCATCATGCAAGAACTCATATGTGAACAAAGTATATTTGAATGGCGAAGTACAAAGGAAACTAAAGGTTTTATCACTGCTTCATATTACTAGATACTAGTTTGGGGTTTCTAATTCTGAACTATCAGCTACTGAAAACGGTACTTTTCTTGCTGTTCTGCCCAGGCAATTTTTGATGGTCAGAGTGCTCACCTCTCGAGCGCTGGATTTTCAACCCCCACTTTCCGACCCGAGCTTGGGTCACATCTTACTTGTGGGAGTAGGATAAAAACTGGCCTTGTGCCTAACTCCTGGAGAGGAGTAAATTACTCTTGCTGTTCTTGGCCTTTTGGCTAAGATCAAAGTGTAGTATCTGTTCCTATGGATACTGCGCCCCATAGACTGGTATTGTCTTTGCCTTCGGGGCTTGATTTACGCCGGTCTATGGGTCTGTCCTATGCAGTTCTAGAAGGTCCACCCTCCAAGGCTTCGCCTCCCCTATTTGGGGAGGAGTAAGTTTATTGCTTACTGCCTGAGGCGCCCCTACCGGGCAATGCCGACGGGGCTCTCCAGGCAACTTTTAAACACTACTTTCCCGACCCGACCTTGAGTCACATCTTACTTGTAGGAGTAAGATAAAAACTGGCCTCGTGCCTAACTCCTGGAGAGGAGTAAATCAATACTGAAAACGGTACTATGTGCAAGTATACCGATTGTGTATCCCCGTCTCCACCTAAACGATTAGAAGTATCCTTTGCTATATTCCTAAATGACG
>OY744543.1:30263066-30303066 GCA_963556195.1 Sepiola atlantica
CACCAAAAGTGAACGTGTTTTGTGCAATTTCAAAGCAAGGTGTCTATGGACCGTTCTTCTTTGAAGAGGCAACTATCACTGGTGAATCCTATCTCAACATGCTGGAAGACTGGTTAATGGCTCAGTTGGAACAATTGGGAAGTCCGGTATTAATATAAAATTATATAAAGACAATAAAATAAAATAATTATGTTACTTATTTATTTAATTAATTACTTGGTACAATCAAGATAATTAAGTATTATATATATACATATGGATTGGGCAAATTAACCATAGTTGCTGATATATACTTTTATTTTAAATAATTAAGTTTAATTCATCACTATAAATAATCGAATAAAATTTACGGCTTTAAAAAAATAAGTTTAAATTCTAGATTTTCTAAAATGTAAAAAAAACAAAACAATTAATATATAATTTCAACCATAATTAAACAATTACTCATGTTCGAAAAAATTCTGCTAAAAAGGTCAGAAATTACATCGAAGGAAATCTTACAGAATATAGAAACTAAAAAGGGTATATTAGTCTTAATAATAAAACAAGCCGCGCATGCGTGGTCCCCTTCTGTATATGACTCGATGTGGCGAGTATAAAATGCAATAAATTTGGGCAATTTGGGGCATTTTTGACCCCCCTTTGACCCCCTGGGAACTCGAACCAGAATTTTTCTCAGGTCAAGGATGCTCATTTTATATCCAGAACAATTGCCTCTACATTTTGGCCATGTTTCAGAAAAATTGAATGCATGGATCAAACGTCATGGGAGAAAAGGGTCATTTTTGCCATTTTGGGGGCTATTGATCCCCTAGGGGGGCGAACCAGATTTTTCCAAGGTGAGCGATACTTATTTTCTATTAGGAACCATTGCCGCCACATTTTGGCCAAGTTTCAGAGAAATTGAATGAATGGATGAAAAGTTATGGGGCAAAAAATGTCATTTTTTGCCATTTCGGGGCCTTTTTACCCCCTGTGGAGCTAACCAGATTTTTTTTCAAAAATCGGAGAATGTCACTTTCTAATCTGACCAAGGTTACAACTTCATGCAAAATTTCAGAGAAATTCAATGGATGGTTGCGGAGAAAAATCCGGACGGACGGACGGACGGACGGACGGACAGACGGAAATGCCTCAAAACATAGGTACCCCGATTTTATAAATCGGGGGACCAATAATATCAAATAACGCTCGCTTTCACACTGCTGTCGTACTCATTCGTAAATGTAGAAAATCGAAACTATCCCCAGCAGCTTAAGCCACCAACTTTCAAAGTTATTCACACGTGACATAATTGGAACTATATGCATAAAAGATGCTGCAAAGAATCTAGGCTCACTCTGCCGGACAAACAAAAAAAAAATTCTGACATCTGTCAATAGTCTCTATCAGTATAAAGTCATCAATCAACTGTGCATGGAGCATTCTGCCACATATCGACCGCTGCACCAACTACTAGCCTTAATGGCTGAACGGCGTTCGATGCCATGCGACTGCTTACAACCACCACTCGTGCACTGATGAGGTAAAAAAAAAGCCGAAACGATAACGTCTGTAGGTAATAATCACGTTAATATTTAATTAAAAATATTCATAGTAAAAAAAAACTTTAAAGATTTAATAGTTTTTAAAGCAGCGCACCGTGAAGTTTAGATAAGTTGGTTGTCATTTTCAATAATGCGAGTTCCGCTCGAACGTTGAACACTGTTTGACAATAATAACGCTTTGCCTGACTCCACGGATAAGTGTATCGCAACTACTTAGACAAGTTGAAAAAAATGAGAGTTTCTAATCAAATATGTTTAGTACTGTCTACCAAGATTCAGTCAGTGTCGCATCGCTGTAGTATTTCATCCCTGTGCTTGTTTTACAGGTACTTCCACAGAATGTGCTCCAACGAACTTAATACACTTGTACCACCTCAACAAAAATGTTCTTGAGCCAAAGGAAACTCTCGCTCCTTACTTGTAGGGGGTCTAGCCAAACTTATTTCTTCGAACCGCTAGCCTTTACAGGACCGGCGGCACAGTTATAAAAGGGGGGGGGCTCTCCTAAAAAGTGGGGGGGCCCGGTTAAATAAATGCATATATAACTTCATTATTGATGACCGTAAAGTGGGGGGACCAAGTCAAAAAGTGGGAGGGGGGCTTGGGTTTGGCCCCCTGCCCCCCCCCCCCGGTGCCGCCTTCCATGCTTTAGGATTCCCTTACTGCCTTCTGCGTTCCCGAGTGACCCCATATTTAGAAAGGTATATGTAATAAGAGCATATTTTATTTGCGGAACTCCCTACACAATTTGGACCTCTATAAATATACCTCCTAACACAGTAATCCCTTAAGTTTCATTGGCAATATGTGTTTTATAGCGAACAAAAGAGAGAAAAAAATTATGTTCTGAGTAACTTTATATTGAGTTCCCTAACTGACAGTTTGCTAATAATTTATTCTTATTAGTCAATAACGGTTATTAACCGCTCAAAACAGGTAAACTCGATATTTCAAATTTAACGACAGCTGTGATATTTCGTCTTCTTTGTGCCCATTCCAAAATGTAAATATTATTACTTACTGCCAATAAACGATAAATTAAAATGAATTTCATCCTTCAGTTTAATTCTTGAAATCATTATTAATAAGTTTTCCCGAGCTCCGCGTCAAGAATGACGAATCCAAATCGCACTTATCGCCAAGTTGTCAAACAGAATTCTCGCTTTAAAATGGCAATTAAAATGTGTCTTGATGAGCGACTCATTTTAATTAAATGGTAGGAAGACATGTATCGGTGCAGTAAAAATTATAACTTAATACCATTGATAAAATAAAAACCTCTCTCTCTCTCTCTCTCTCTCTCTCTCTCTCTCTATATATATATATATATATATATATATATATATATATATATATATGAGTATAATTTAGAATTAATGACAAGAACACGAGCATAAGGCTGATGGCATGTGAATCAAAACGTTATTAATCAAGTAGACTTTAATTCAATATACTCATTATAAATCAAAATATACAAGTAATCATGCATTTATTAATTAATGTTACGTACATATAAAAGGGATCCATGGGCACGCGTTTTCGGCTATCATCCGACATCAGCAATGCTAACTTAGGCAAGGATCGAACCTACGATATTACTGTTTGTAGTCTGGCGTTGTGCCAATAGATCACACGCTTCTTGACAAGTGTACGATCTTTTATCGCTATAATGTTAAGTAGTTTTTTTTATATTGTTTTCACTGACGATAAAACATAGCTTTTTATTCTAATATGTTTCTACTTCCTTAACAGTAAAGAACATTGCATTGAGTCGCCCATTTTAATGATATATATATATATATATATATATATATATATATATATATATATATATATATATATATACACTATGAATATATTTTTTAAATATCAAAATATTTATTACCTCGAGACGATATCGTTTCGGGCCTTTTGCTCTCATCGGTGCAGGAGTTGTGGTTGTAGGCGGTCGCATGGGATTGAACGCAGTTCATGAATTCAGGCTAGAATTACGAGACAAAGGCTCGGGACAACACGGCTACCGATAATCAGTACCGACAATGATTGAAATTGAGATACACTTATCCGGGGAGTCAGGGAAATCGTTATTATTGTCAAACAGTGTTCAACGCTCGAACGGAACTCGCTTTGTCGCAAATGATAACCAACTTATCTCAACTTCACAGCGTATTACTTAAAAAAAACTATTACATCTTTATCGTTTTGTTTTACTAGAAATAAATTTTTAATTAAATAATTTTAATTAACGTGTTAATTACCTACATACGATATCGTTTCGACTGTTTGACCTCATCAGTGAACGGGTGGTGGTTGTAAGCAGTCGCATGATATCGAACGCAGTTCATCAATTAAGTCTAGAATTACCAGACGAACGCTTTGGAACACACGGCTACCGACAATCGGCACATGCAATGATTGAAATTAAGATACACTTATGCGAGGAGGCAGGGAAAGCGTTATTATTGTCAAACATTGTTCAAACTTCGTACGGAACTCGCTTTATCGCAAATGACCACCAACTTTTCTCAACTTCACAGTACTCTACTTTCAAGACTATTAAAGGGGCATTTAACTATATATATTTGTTATTAAATATCAAAGTGTTATTTACTAACAGACGATATTGTTTCGGGATTTTATCAGAACAGAGACGAAGCGGATAATTAGATTACGTCAGAGATAATTATTTAACAAGAATTATATCTAAGATTCATAAATTATGTTAATGACATAAATGTGTTTCGTGTTTACATGGTAAAAATATTTTTGTCCTCATAGTTACTACTATGAAGCGATATTGGCCCGACCCCCATTAATACCTTCTTACAGAGCCAAGTGTATCTGCTGACATCACAATGATCGGTTGATTTTAAAATTATTTAACAGTTCAAATATACTTTCTCCTAGGTAATAGCCGACGATTAAAAGTTTTTATTAAAACCACATTCTGAACACTAAAAATAATGCTATTTTAAAATAAAAAATAGCTATTAAAACAAGTTAAATGAACCATGAAATAATTGAGTTCATATATTTATATTTAAATAGTTTTGCATGTATATAACACTTGCATACTTTGTTATTTATTCAGTTTTTAATGATATGTCGTTTCCCCTTTTGAAATTATTTGGACTTCTATTTGCCACTGGATTACCCGACTCAATGACGACTCAAGAAATGTAGAATTGGAGGTTGCAAAATCTTAGCTTAACAATTACACGCGCACCCACCCTTAATCCAGGTTGTGTCCATTGTCTCTCAAGACTAAACGCAGGTCATGACTGTTTATTCAATTACTTTTTGTGTGTTTCCTAAATACATAATCGCAGTTCATTAGCATTTTGGATAGGATAAACATAAAGACACAATCCACCCAAAATTCTATCCCTGCATATTTTCCTATTAATATAGTCCCACTCATACTTATATATTCACTTGCTTGTTTTCGGTCCTAAAATAACGGAAAACAGTAACCAATCTATTCTTCAGAAAAGGTCGGAAGACTTTTACTAATATTCATATTTGTATTTTGTTTTCCTACTCACTACTTACTTACTAGTTAATTTTTACATCTATAAAGTTATAAATAACATTTAAATTTTCAAAACATAGGAGATATTTCAGGTACGATTGACCCTTGAGTAAATGTGGTACTGTGGGGAGTGATGATTTAAGCTAAGAGTAGGAAAGACGGAGGAAGACCAACGACACCCTTAACTCACTACACTTTTGATTGCCTTTTGTTAACTTTATGTATAATTTAAACTGTATTCTTATACTTTTTAAAAATGAAAATTGAAAGTGTAGCATATGTTTTGATACGGCACTAAACGATCAGTTAAGAAAAATTTTCTTAGAGACTTATGCAATTTTATTTTTTTTTCCCAATCAAGTGTGACACTTTTTTAACCTGAATTTTCCTCACTTAAAAGCCGAACTTGCGTCTTACTCTGGCACATAAATACGAACACACGTAATCACATACATCGGAGTCATCAGTTTTGTGACACAACAAATAGGTCGATGCTATAACTTTAAAATTTATAATCGACCTTTCTTGACATTGCCGATTTTTATTTTTTTATTTCTGCAAAGAAAACCATTATTAGATGTTTATAAATTAAATTAATACCCGAATTTTGGTTCATGAAACAATGTCAAGTAATTTACTTCAACGCAAAAACAACAGACCATTTTATTATTGTTTTTAAGTAATTCTTTATTTCATTTCATTTATATTGAAACTGAAATTTAGTTAATTAAAAAAAATGTTTTTTAATTAACTAAATTTCAGTTTCAATATAAATTGGATCAGTTTCTTTTTTTTCTTTTTCTTAAATAATTTTTTAATGTTTTTTAAAATGATTATTTCAAATATTAAAAAAAATCATTCGTTATAGACAGTCGGCCTTATCGGCCTGCCCCCTTCATCCAAAGTGGGTGACGTCATTTTCGGACGAGCAGGCTTTTTAAACAGAGGTCCTGATGTTGTACGTGTGTTTAGGAATTAGGTTAACGTTTCAAACGAGGTGAGGTTACAGGAAGTACAGAGTAGCACATAGCAGATGAAAACAAAGAGGCGCTTTCAGGAGGCTTTGAGCGTATGAATAATGGCACAATAAATACAGCTATTTGAAGCGTTAAATATTAATGTGTGTCCTTTTTTCTTTTGCAACTATTGTTTTCTCGAAAAAGTATTTCAAATGCAAACGAAAGAAGTGTACATGTCGTCACTAGGAATTACTACTACTACTACTACTACTACTACTACGAATGTAACAGTCTATTGAAGGTTACATCTTTACTACAAGCGATAATTACTAAGAGTAACAGGAAGTACCACTTCTTATTCGGGCCCACTTTCTACTCAGTGCCTATTTGATCTCCTGCAGGACATACTATTCACTCATGCACCAGAAAGATGTCTACGCGCGCATTATAAGAAACTGTTTCACCGCTGATTTCGACGGAACCCGGGAACGGCCGCTTTCTCAATCAGTGTCCATGGACCTCGCAATGGACTTCAAAGAGCTGTAGTGCACGCGGCAACAACGCAGCAATTAAATGCGGAATGTGACAGGCGCTTGGCTACTGTATACTCTTCTGTGTAAATTTCTCTGAAGCACGATTGTTTTATTTGTTGCCAAATGTATTGAATCGAATTCCACACAAACATGGCTGACGAAATCAGAACAATCTACCTCTATGGATGGTATAAAGCATTCCGTTCGACTATTAGATACGAATGTTTGGTAAGATGCACCTGAAGATGGGTGGTTATACCAGCCGAAACGTTGTGAGTATAAAAAAAAAAACAAGAGGAAAACAGTATTTCCGAATAATACCAACAATACAAAATGACACTACTATTCTTACTGTTGTGGTAATCGTTCGTAAATTTAGAATATTGATTAGAACATAAGAACGCAGCAATTAAACCCACCGAATTTCAAGGTCATTTTCACATAATCAGAATCGAAATGAGAACATAAAATATGACACGGATTTTGCTGCAAAAAAAGGTTATATATCTCTGTACCGGCCTAGAACACTTCTAACATATATCAGTATCCTATATATCTATAAAGTCATTATTCGCCCGTGAATACACGATGGTTCCCACATCTGCATCGGTGAACCAACAACTAGCATCTCACTCTTTAACAGGGTATACAAAATATTGCTATTCTGATAGCCTCCACGATCGCTGCAAAGCTCTAATCTCCGTTACATCACCAAAATATTGCTATTCTGATAGCCTCCACGATCGCTGCAAAGCTCTAATCTCCGTTACATCACCAAAATATTGCTATTCTGATAGCCTCCACGATCGCTGCAAAGCTCTAATCTCCGTTACATCACCAAAATATTGCTATTCGGATAGCCTCCAGGATCGCTGCAAAGCTCTAATCTCCGTTACATCACCAAAATATTGCTATTCTGATAGCCACCACGATCGCTGCAAAGCTCTAATCTCCGTTACATCACCAAAATATTGCTATTCTGATAGCCTCTACGATCGCTGCAAAGCTCTAATCTCCGTTACATCACCAAAATATTGCTATTCTGATAGCCTCCACGATCGCTGCAAAGCTCTAATCTCCGTTACATCACCAAAATATTGCTATTCTGATAGCCTCCACGATGGCTGCAAAGCTCTAATCTCCGTTACATCACCAAAATGCTGCATCCTTATGCTTGTTTTATAGGTATTTCTACGAAATGTGCTCCGATGAACTTTTAGCGTGTGTACCCCTCGACGAGAATGCACTCGACCCAATGAACTTGCAGCAAACTTTCATCTCTTCATCTAGATGCTGGCAGAATTTCTACTCTCATACCTTATTTGTTCTCGCGATTGCTGGATGTTTGTATACATTTCCTGCTGTCTGTTTCTCTAACAGTACAAACCTGCTGAAATCAGAATGTAATGTAAACAAACATTTTGCTGGCAAACTCTCAAGCCAGGTTTCTCTTGTAAAATATAACCCATATCACTGTAGTTTCGTAACTTTCAGTGGCAATGTACCTTTTTTTTCTCGAACAATTTTTGTTAAGTTGAAATTCTGCGCAAGTTTATGTTGCTCCTTTCCTCGAAAGACAATTTAAAAAAATGTTATTCATATTTGTCTATAATAAGTATTGCACACGAGAGACAATGGATACATCCTGTAAGGTTGACTGTGCGTATTATTGTGGAACAATAGTTGCACAGTCGCTAACTACACTTCTGTTAAGTGATCACTGCTTGATGCGAGTGGCAAGAGGAAATCCAGAACGGTTGTAAACATTACCGACATAAGCCGAAAGAAAATACAGCACCTGCTATTCCCAAAATGGTCACCCATTTTAGCACTGACCAGACCTAACGTAGCTTAACTACCGTGATTATACGGGAACCAGTGTGTCAACGTGGTTACGCCGTATAATAGGTATGGAACGCTCAAAACAGGTGACCTCAGTAATTACAACGTAATGATAGCAATGCACTTTGGAGGGCATGGGTACGTTCGTTTCGTGCCAATCCCACAATTAAAATGTAATTATTTATCGCCAATTTCGAAGATATATAAATGAATCCCTTTCATTTCTCATTTAAATTCCTGAAATTGTTATTTATAACTTTTCGTTTTCTCGGCGTCGAGAATGACGAATGCCAAGCGCGCTAGCAAACTCTTAGCTTAAGATTTAGAAACGTAAATCTCACATCTGAACAGCAATTAAAAATGTTTCTTGGTGAGCGTATCATTTTTAATTAAATAGTAGAAAAACAAGAACAGCTGTCGTAAGCAATTATTTTCTATGACGTTTATGATATAAAAGTGTATATATACGAGTATAATTTGTAATTGATTGCAAGAACACGGGAATAAGGTGATGAGATATAAATTAATACGTTATTAATCAACTAGACGTTAATTCAATATACTCATTATGGACGCAAATACGTGAGAAAACACACACTATATATATATGTATATATATATATATAAATATATATATATATATATATATATATAAATATATATATATATATATATATAGAAACTGTTTCTCGCTTCATTGCAGGTCATAATATTGTTAATAGCTTCAATAATATAAATCGCACAAGTTTGAAAGTTTGCACACTGAAAGAGTGCTCCTAAGTAGGTAAGATACGAAAATATTTTGCAAATCCATACCATATTTCTAAAGTTATAGACATTTATGCATTTGTTAGCCACTGTCACTGTTTCTCGCTTTATTGCAGGTTTGTAAAAATGCCCCAAAATCGACGTTTGGCTGCTACTGAAAGGCAAAGGGTTGTAGCTGGCCTTGCAGAAGGACTGACACTTCTGGATTTAGCCAATGAACTGTGAGGGGATAAAAGAACATTGGTTTCTTTTGTGGAGAAGCCCAACACTGCACCAAGGAAAGATAAGTGTACAAGAAGGAGCATTTCCCCTCGCGATATGCGAAAAATACGCAGACAGATCATTAGGGAACCAAATGGCACTAGCGCCTCCATTTTTTGCAAAGCTGGCGTTGTTCCGATTTCCAGGACGACCAGATGCAGTGTTGTGAATGAGATGGCCAGGAACGTGAAGCCCATTTCCAGGCCTCCCTTGAACAAAACCCATAAGGGAAAACGCATTGCGTGGGCAGAACAATACACGAAAACGGATTTCCAACATGTTCTATTCACAGATGAAGCTAGAGCCACACTTGATGGTCCGGATGGATGGGATAAAGTTTGAAGTCCTACCGGAACTGCTATCTCACATCGCGTTCGTCACCAACAAGGTGGCGGGGGAGTTATGTTTTGGGCGGATATCATAGGTGATAAATTAATTGGACCTTTCCGAGTGACAGAAGGTGTGAAACTCACAAGGCAAACATACATATCGTTCTTAGATGAGCATTTGTCATCTGGGCTGGACGACCTGCCTTTACTTCGTCTATGTCAACTGATTTATATGCACGACAATGCTCCATCTAATGCAGCAAAGGCTACGACTAGCTTCCCCGTATCTCTGGGCATCAAGGGAGAGAGTCTCATGACTTGGCGGCCTTGTTCTCCTGACTTAAACCCGATTGAGCAGCTCTGGTCAATTTTAAAGAGGAAGGTTTATGACGGAGGACAACAATTTACATCAAAAGATGCCCTCTGGAATAAAATTGTTGATGTTGCTAGTAGCATAACACTTTCCCAAATCAACAGATTGACTTCATCTGTTGATGGGAGACTGCAGAGGATAATTTCAAGAAATGGGGGATTTGTTAATATACGATTCAATTTTCTGGTGCATATCTGGTGATTTCTTCCTTACAGTAAATTCATATTTTTACTTATGATTTAAATGATTAAAATAATTTACCCTGCTGAGTCAAATTATTTTGTATCACCTATGGACTGTATTTTAACAAACCTGCAATAAAGCGAGAAACAGTAAAAATGGCTAACAAATACATAAATGTCTATAACTTTAGAAATATTGTATAGATTTGCAAAATATTTTGGTATCTTACCTACTTAGGAGCACTCTCTCAGTGTGCAAAATTTCAAACTTGTGCGATTTATATTATTGAAGTTATTAACAATATTATGATCTGCAATAAAGCGAGAAATACAGTTTATATATACACACATTTTTTCTTACATATATGTATATACGTAATATATATATATATATATATATATATATATATATATATATAATGGGGACTATATATATATATATATATGTGTGTTATGTTCACTAACATGGGTCTCAATTACTGCAGTATATAATATAACATTAATTTAAATATAAAAAATGTACAGTGCAAAGAAAGGGTTACAATATGGGGAAAAGTTAACCGTTGAAGGCGTCATGGACATTTTAGCAGCAAAGTTGAGTGGGGCGGGGTCTATACAAGTGACTGAGTTATAATAAGTGATTGGGGGCTACAAAGGTTCTATCGAAGGAAATAGGTTGTGAGCGTATAAGACTAAAATTCACTACCAGTGGTATGATAGACAATATGACCATGTACGAGACCAACACATCATCAATTGAGAAAGAAACAAGAGCCATAGCTAAGTTGCTTGATGTCGAAGAACAAAAATGGTTCGAAGCTCAACAGGAGATCACAAAGGTAAAGCTTACAGAAAAGCGCCGAAAAGCTATCCACTCAAAGGAGAGGTCGCAATTCTTCTTAGCAAAAGCAAAGAGCATAGTGGTCATTTTGCCTCAGTAGAAGGGGTTGAGAGAGCACTGAAAGAAAAGCAAAGTGAGAAAACGAAAAAAACAATGCTGAGGAATGAACTATTGTTTCGTAAACTGATTTGCAAGCACGATTTCCAGGAGAACCCAGAGCTGTACAGGGTAAATGGAATGAGTGACAGAGAGATGAAAATAAATTTGGGAATTCTTCTTTCTGGTGACCATGATGAAAATGCAGACGAAGAAGTTTTATTTCCAGATGAAAACTCTATTCTGCTTTCCTGCACGACATATAATGATAATAATGTGAGCGTTGATACTGATGAAGATGATGAAATCCTAGAAGAGTCTGATGATATTCCTCTGAATCAACTTTGTGTTGCAGTTTGGGGCACTCCACTTGGGAGAAAGTGGTACATCGGAAAAAAGGTGGACAAGAACAACCACATGGTGGAGTATCTGGAATGTTTCAACCGTGATTCTGCGAAGCGTTCATGGAGATACCCCCAGATAGATGATGAACAGAACACGAATATAATCCAGATCATTCCATGTAATGTACTCGATGCTTGGGGCATGAGTACACGCCAAATTAAGTTCGAAGTCGAGAATTGGGAAATCATTGAAGGTTTATTTCAGTCGATGTACAAGTAATTGGCTGATATCATGTGCAGTTCCCCATGGATTTCCACAACTTCAATTGACTATTTCGTGATATTTCATAGCCATTAAGGATATTTTATTAAATTGACTGCATTATCCACTATTCGGTTTAGATGATTCCAGCGGTGTCATTTGGATACGTAGTTTTTGGTGCATTTTTAACCATTTTGGCTGAAATTTGACCCCCATTTCTACCTTGTGGGGCTTCTAAACCCCCAGAACTGGTGTTAAACCTTAGTGTCTTGTCAGTTGCAAGTATCTACAGCTATGCATAACCACTGTAGAGGTTTGGAAACCAATTAGGTAGCTTAAAAGAGGATTTTGGGAAATGTTGGCTAATTTTGGCTATTTTCACTAGTTTTTGGCTATTCTATATTCATGAAAACCCTTTTACAGCCGGAAAAATGATCCTAAATTACAGTACTATATCAGATTTAACCATTCACATCCATTCATAGCTTTTGAGGATGTTTTAGGACCTGCAATGTCGCATGAAACCACTTTTTCACCGAAAAATGATGGATTTTGAGTCCCGTGGAGCCCTAACGGCTATTTTTGGCCCGCACCTTTTGAATTTTGCAAAATTTTCCAAATGTTTGATTGTTTAGTATTATTTATGTGTAAATGAACACAAAAAATACTACTCGCATGAATCTGAAATGTTTACCCATTACGTCCCACCCCTAATATAATATTATAAGGTACTATAAATGCGCTTAATACGTGCGTATTAGAAAAATATATATGGCAAGTAAACTACACATACACGTTCATGTTTAATTCCCGTAGGTAATCATGAAGTTAAATATGTTTCATTTTAAATGTATTTACTTCACTATTATATTTATTTAGTTATTCAGTTTATATTATTAATTTATTTCATTTTGCATTTTTTAATAGTAATCCCGAAGTAAAGTGTTATCTGTGCCTACAGCTAGCTGCTATTACGCTTCTACAATTCAGTAATATTGTGTTTTTAAATTATAATATATGCCTTTATGTGTAAGCATATTATACAGAGTGTTTGTATGTCCTGGTCTATAGTAATATGTTCTACTTAGTTATTAGTGAACGCACACCTTCTTAAAGCTCTGATTGTGATATTTGCAATCATTATTTTTTTTATTCAAAGTGCTTTTGTGAGTATTAAACCTAGTTTTTAATATGAATTTGCCGTAGTAAAAATAAGAAGAATACAATTAGTAGAAAAAAATGGTTTATATAACAACAACAATAAGAACAATAAAAATATAATCGCAATAAATAGTAATAACACAAATAAGTATAGCAATAACCCAACTAGAAATAAGAAAGTATAATTGAGACATAGTGAGTAACTGTAGAAATGCACATTGCCCATTACAAAATAACTTCTTAACCAAAGTCATCATTTACCAATCCACGTTTTATTTTACACGCAAACACGAATAAAATCAAATACTACATAGGAGACACAACCCTATAATGTAAAGCTTGTATAATGATCTAAAATAGCCATTTTAAGCATCAGCATCTGGCGGGTTAAACAAAGCAGACTAAGTGGAATGGTTAAGTAAATTTTAATTTGATTCTTAGTATCATCTGTACTGCAAATTAACCTTCCACCTTCAGAATACTACCACTTAGCATAAATGAAACGTAGAACTTTATCCGTTACGCCACTATCTATATGGTTGACGAAATGAAACGATGCTAACCCCCAGTGGACTTAATAAAGGGTTCAGTTTGAAATTAGTTACAGATTGTCGAGTTTGACATAAACATTTCAATTTTCAACTAGACGCACCTGAAAAAGATCGGATTTCATATAGTCTTAAACCCTATGAGAATAACATTTAAGGTGAGGATAGTAGTCCGAATAATACAGATAATACAAATTCGTTAATGTCCTCGGTAATTATCTATGGTTTTGTCAAGTTTATCATCCTCAATATTTTGTCTGTCCTTCCTTAAATAAGAGACTTTGTGTTGATGTTGGTCAAATTAAATGTAATGTTCAATGCTTAAAAATCCCCAGGGGCGAATGATGTTTTCATTCCTACTCTTGGTTGTTTACAAAACAATGCTAACATAATGCTAACATAATGCTAACACAATGCTAACAAAATGCTAACATAATGCTAACATAATAATAACACAATGCTAACATAATGCTAACATAATGCAAACACAATGCTAACATAAGGCTAACACAATGCTAACGCAATGCTAACATAATGCTAACATAATGCTAACACAATGCTAACACAGTGCTAACATAATTCTAACACAATGCTAACATAATGCTAACACAATGCTAACACAATGCTAACATAATTCTAACACAATGCTTATATAATGCTAACACAATGCTTATATAATGCTAACATAATTCTAACACAATACTAACATAATGATTACATAATGCTAACACGATGCTAATATAATGCTAAGACAATGCTACCACAATGCTAACATGATGCTAACATGATGCTAACATGATGCTAACATACTGCTAACATAATGCTAACACAATGCTAACATATTGGTAACAGTCGGTCAAACCGTGAAGCAGTCGTCATTTTACTTCTTACTCTTTCTTCTTGCTTTACATTATTTATATTGTGTGACACAAATTGGCAT
The DNA here is from genome assembly GCA_963556195.1 of Sepiola atlantica. Lineage (NCBI taxonomy): Eukaryota > Metazoa > Mollusca > Cephalopoda > Sepiida > Sepiolidae > Sepiola > Sepiola atlantica. Next base: position 30,277,585 of record OY744543.1, read on the forward strand.
ATATATATATATATATATATATATATATATATATATATATATATATATGAAGTGGTGTACTAAAACGAACTTTTAGGAAAGGTAAAACCTATTGTGAAAAGTATACAGCTCAATTTAACTTGAAACAGGAAAATTTTACTTGAATAAATTGCCTTTTTGCGGAATATACCTTGCTCTGAGCAATTGAATTCAAATTTGATTTGACTTTTGCTTCTCTTATTCCTTTCCATTCTTCTTCATATATATATATATATATATATATATATATATATATATAGAGAGAGAGAGAGAGAGAGAGAGAGAGAGAAAGAGAAGGGGGGGGCAGTAAATGGAAGGGAAGATGCAGTTCATGTCGAAGTACTAGCTGTAAATTATTGTCAAATGTAAATCAAATATCAGATCAAAAAATGGGGGTTGTTTATTGTGCTTTTTAATTGCTTCCATTGCGCCACCAAGTAACAGACACAAATAGTAAATCACAATTCTACGACTATTACTGTCAACAAAGTGAGGCGTCACTATCTTATGATTCAACTACTTATGTGTCAATGTGAGAAAGCTGGTTTCTGTAAACGAAGAGATCAGCGGTCATCTGGTGTGATCGAAAAACTCACTAATGTTACAAGCCGCTTATTTCGACGAATATTACTAGGGTTTTAACCATGTAAGCTTTTAATAAGCTGGGTTCAGCATGAATAACACAGCGAAGTTTTAGTCGCCAAAAAGATCCGAAGAAAATTCACGGAATATCCGACACAAATCCACGATCACAAGATCAACTGGTTAAAGACAGCGACATTTTAAGTAGCCAACTGTCGAGCAACTATGCACATGTCCAGACAGAAATAACTGAAGAAATGGCGTAAAGATATACGAACAATTAAAAATAACAAGTAAAAGACAATAAAAGAAAGCGAACAATAATAAGAAAAATGAATGGTTAAACATTAATAAAAGAATAGATATTTAAGATAGTTATAAGATAGAAGATAACACGTGTATTGCTCGCCTTTATGGTACTTGCAGATATTTTTTTATTTACTATTAATCAATTACTGATTAAAATTTAAAAAAAATGCAATAGCGTTAATTAGTAAACCGAATTTTTAAAAAAATTCTATTTGAAAACAAGTTATGAAATTAATTCACCGGAATGCTTTTCGATTAATTCACACATCATCAGCCATGTTACGCCATTGTCAAAAAACAATACTTTGTGATCCTTCGAAAATTGAAAATAAATTAAGAAGTATTTAAATTATCAAATCAAAATTTATCGTTGGCTTTATAATTCGTAGCGAATCCTTATATATAAAAAAGTAAGATTTTTGAAAGTTATTTTTATCATCTAATTTTAGAAATAGAGACACAAACTACATTAACAGCATAAAATAAGGTTTTATAAAAATTGTTTTATTACTAATTTCATGACTAAACAATACATTAATAATTAAACTTAACTTTCAAGGTGTTTTATATAACAGAAATAATTTGGTTTAACACGGTATATTTTAACAAAAGCGAAACAAACATGAAACTGAAAAGATTCCGGAAAGCGCCAGGTAAGTAAAGCAATATCTTTTTCATAAAACTGTATAGTGTATTGTCGACCGGCCACCTGCGTAATGTGCAGGACGCCTTTTCGGCGGCCATGTTTGCCGACGTCATCAACATAAAGAAGTGAATAAGAGATTGCACTTTGTGAAACGGGTCAAACCTGTAGAGGTAATGGAATTATATTTTTAGGCCCGTCAGTCCATTAGACAAGCGCTGGCGCGTTGGACGGTTGGTAATACGTGACCAATGGTTTAAGGTACAAATAGATATTATACATTATGGTGGCAAGTATTGTTTGACGTTAATAAACTGCGGGATTCGTCGATTTCCTATTTGGTGACATTACGGCGCCATTGTGTCTCTTCTATGTCAACGACAGACTCTGTATCTGACACATACATACATAACTAAAAACGGTATCGATAATTTATATGAATCGAAGATGGCAAGATTTCTCTCCAGTCGATTAACGACAATGAAAACATATGTGCTGATAAGTATATATTAATTTACATCAAAAGGTTTATTACAGCCTCTTATCGATATCAAGTTTATTGTTTTATATATTCTTCTTTATTTCTGATCCTGTGATATTTGCTTCAATTTTCTTTTTATATTTTTGGTTGAATTGTTTAATATTTTTCTCTCTATCCATTCGAATGTTGTATATCAATATAATATTTGGGTGTAACTATTTTACACAGTGTAGGGTACTAAACCGCGAAGAATGTCCATACAAATATAACCCGATATTTTGATATCATCAAGTGCATAAAACTACATCAAATATATAAAGTAATGTTAGATATGAGAAGGCAACCGGTTGTAGAACACTAGATCATAAGAGTAGTGTAATTATGAATTAAAGTGGGTTTGGTAGTTTGGTAGTTTTGTTTTACGGCATATCAACCCTTTTTGGGTTATTTAATGCCGAATCTGGTCTTGTTTTCTTCTCTTTTTTGTTTCTTTCCCCTTTTAATATCTGTTTCTATTTAACCCATAGTTGGGACCCTAACAGGTACTACCACTCCGGGTCAGGGTGGACCTGGGAGCAATGGTAATTAAGAGGAGGCTCCACATTCCCCAGAGTCCGTAAGCCGGATCTCACCATCGGATGTAGTTTAAGGTCATATCCAGGACCGGGAGTAGGGTAGGAAAAATAAAAATAAAAAAGGGGAGGGAGCAAGGGAGAGGGGCTGTTGTTTTTGTTTTTGGTTTTGTAGAACATAATTAAGTTTTACAAACAAAAAAAAAAAAAAAAAAAAAAAACGTCAATGTAGGTGAATTTCGTCTCAGGGAGCCACAGGGCAGCCTGATCTGGTATCACCAGGAATTAAAGTGGGAGTATAAGATGAAGACGCACTTCATGGCTAATAGTCCTAGAAATGGTTAATATTAGTTTAATTTAAATTGACTTTTATGTGGGCATCACGTAAAAAAAATCTGAACGGTTATTTAGAAAAGTTGAATCGGATTCTAGAATTGTTAAAGTTTAAGTTTTTCAAAGGGTAAAAGAACTTGAATCAGGTTTATATGCTGACCATTTTTTACCAATTGCCAATTTTAGTTTATATGCTGAAAAAAATAAAACTTTCTTGTCAATATTCTTTTTCTCATAATTCCATAATCAAAATGAAACTTCGTAGCCTCTTTATTAAACAGTTTCTCACACGAATAAAACATTTTTGGTGGAAAGAGAATATGAATATATAATGCAAGTTGATTCTACAAAAATTCTAGAAATAGAATCGTTAACAATATTTTCTGCAATCCAACTATATTTAGTACACAGAAACGTCCGCTTATGTCTGAATTTTCCACGAAGTTTCACTCGTGAATTTTAAAATGTCTTTCTTTTACGACATGCGGGATATCATTTTGATTGTCTTATCAGTAGGGGATGTGATTCTGAATTGACTTTACACTTATCAGATCTTACAATTCCTGATCATCTGTACGGTAGCCCAACTAATATTTTTCATTGAAACAATATCTTGACTATTCCTGAATTAAAGAGGGCCATCATTGCCAAATTCCGGGCAGTACTAACAGAGATATTTTCTATTCAGGCGTGCTTATAATTGAACGCAGATAAAAGAAATTCAGTTAAACAGTAATAACTGAAACCTGGTGTACAGAACGGAAGTTTATTTGTGAACATTATTTACGATCCAATTTCAGTAACATAGTGAGTGGGCATACTGATGGCGTTATCACTGTCAATTCTTAAAACAATGTCGTGCTGAATTGAAACAAATAAACACAACTAAAATAATGTTTCAATGATTTGTCGGTATTTGCATAGGAGTCGGTTTTCTATGTCGGTTAGTTAAAAATAAAAAGTAATTTAAAAACCCATAGAAGGAATCCTGAGATTCCGGCCTGACTTTAATTGACATGTTTTCAAAAGTGAAAAGGAAAGAGAGAGAGAGAGAGAAAGAGAGAGAAGGGAAGACTAAGAAGATAAGAAAGAGAAGGAAGAGAAAGCAGAGCATACCGAGTAAATTTTTGCGTTTAAGCATTTTTTTTATAAAACAAAAAACATTGTCAACTTACGACTTAAGGTTACGTTTTGTTTTTAAATCATGGCAACAAAATAGCTTTGTGACAAGGAAAGTTGGTTATCTGGTCATTATAACAAAATATTTAAGATAATCAAAATATTAGAATGAAAATGAATGTGTTCACTGGTTGAAAAGATCTTAAGATGCTGTCCTGACTTTAAGTGACATGTTTGAAAGAATTGAGAGGGAGAGACAGAGCGGGGAAGAGAAAGAGAAAAAGAGAAGAGCCCGAAGAGAAAGCATAGTTTAATAAGTACATATTTTTTATTTTAAGCATAGTATTTCAAAAACAAGAAAATTGTCAATTTGTGACTTAAGTTTAAAAAAAAATCTTAGCAACAAAATGACAGTGTGCTAAAAAATTGATTTTCAGGTCAAAATTACAAAATATTAGAGATAATCAAAATCAGTGTACAGACTTCCGGATGCCGAAACGCTGTCTACCGAAATAGCGTCTTTACGCGAACCGATGACCTTTTTAATCCTCCCTGCTCAATGTTATATCCAGAAATTAAAATGTAATGTAAACAAGAATCTTGCAGCATAACTCCCCACTTATGATGCCTCTATACGTCTGGCCTTTATTTTACAGTAGCGTTTTACGTCTTAGTGGCAGTGTGTCTTGTTTCATGGCAATAGGGGTATAAAAATACAAATAAAGAAAAAACTATGACATATTAAAGAAACAAATACGTATTTATCGAGCGCATTCCTCGAGCTGTTCCCGATAACTAATTTGCTTCAAGCTATTGGACATTATTTACATAGTAACATTAAGTGCCGTGGAATTTTTTGTGAGACTGTAATCACGATTTACTTCAAAGGTTGCTACTTAACGTTTATTGTCACGAGTCGCAGACCGTGCACTATCGTCTTCATATTAAAGGCTGTCTATCGAACTTCTGAACCCAGATTTGCCCAATCACTTGTGAATTTAATGGTGTGTTGATATTGACGTTTGGAAACACGTTGCAACAAACATTCTAGTCTGTTATTCGTTACAAATGGTTCATACGCTTTAACATTTTATTCTAAAATATACCATTGGGCATTTATAAAATAATACATATCGATTATTAGTAAATATTGAGGTTACTTCAACCAGTAAACATTTCGGGATTTCTGTTTGCAGAGATTTTAACAGATTAAGAATATGTAAAAATAGGGATGTGCCGTGTAGTTAATCTTAGAGGCGATCGTTTTCCGTGAGAAGAATAGCTTAAGGGAAATGGCAGCAGAGGACCAAAAGATAGAAACGCGTAAATTTAGTCTTGCATGGGAGGAAAACGAGAGCGGACAAAACTAAGATGACCTCAGATCAGTCACGAACGAAGTGCAGGGCCGGGATCCATATTGGAACCACTCATTCTCCTTGCCGCTGGTTATGATTGAGGGCGAACACGATCTATCTTAACAAAGGCCGATCCTCTTTTAGATCGAGAGTGTGTTCTTCATTTCTATTTGTGTGTGTTCATTCTGATTTCAAGAAAAAAACATCCGAGGTGATAGCTGTGAGTCAACACTTATAGATACCAGGTATAATTTTATATTATACACAACTGAAGTTTTTGTGGCATCCAAAGTGGCAGGCTCCTCCTGAAGTTGGGGTATATGCAAATGTAAAGGTTTATACAGGGTGGGCCAAAATAAGGGTCCTATCTTTAAATTTGAATAACTTGAATTTGAATAACTTCCACAAAATAAAAGTTAAACTCACCAAACTTTATGTGTGTGTAGACTGACCCTTCTGAGATTTTTTGAAATAAACAAAACAAATTTTAGCCGAAAAACACTTCTTAAAACTTACAAAAACTAAAGTATTGTTTTTTACACTGTTTTGAGTTTTTTAAGCAAAAATAATGTTTTCTAAATGAGGGTACGTTCCTTAGGGCTAATACAGCTCATGCTTGCTTCGGAAGGGGTCATTTACTTATTCTAAAAAAAAATCAAAAAAAAATCAATAAATAAAAAAGTTATGAATTTTAAAAAATAGGACCCTTATTTTTGCCCACCCTGTATAACACACTGAAAATAGAAACTAAATTCAACTATTTTCAAAGCAGGTCGATAACTCGGCTTATATTTTTAGAATTACTGAACATACTTAATATGATTTTCAATCGTATATTCACAACCAGTCATCAATTATTCATCATCATTAAATAACACTTCATAGGTTTAAATGTGTGTACACCTTCGGTCAAAAATGACGGAAATAAATATTTCGCCAGTGTTTGCATTAATATTCATATACAATAAGGTCTAATTAAAACAAATGAAACACCTATGAACAAAGTTACTCTCCTAAAACTCTTTATCTGTAGAAGAAGATAACATTAGTCTGCTTCCTAACGACTAAAGCATGGTTGTTCCCAAGTCTAATATAAACAGATACTTGTGGAGCCGTCCTCTTTTATAATTTCCTTATGATTTATATTCTGTCCATTCAATCCATTGTTTCTAGTCCATTCACAGAGGCGAGCATCCTCCAACTTACGCTTCCTTTAACGTTTCTCCTCGAGTGGCCCCGGGCCTTGAGAAGTGGTGACCTATCAGTCTAAATTTAAGTCATTCGTACAAACACTAAACAGTATTCTTGTTTCAGAGAAATACATTAGAAAGTAATTCTTGATATCTTCTCGATACCTCCACGGAATTTGTTTCCGGCTAAAAACAATTATGTTTTTATCTTTATTTCGACGGATGAAACAATTTTCTCTTTAGAAATAACGCCGAGAAAACACAAAATGAAATACGAAGGTCTAATAAAAGAGGAATTATAAAAATCCTTCTCGTCGACTGTTTGAAAACAAAGGTGGATTATTTTTAAACAAGGCTAAAGTAATTTTCTTTTAGAGCGATTTCTGGTAATTTCTTTGAATATTTGAAATTACCCGTCCTTAATTTAATTTCGAGGCCCATACCTTAAAGTGTTTTATTAGAAAAAAGGGAAAACGATAACAGATTTGACAACTCGCTACTCGTTGACAGAGAACAATAGATTGCGCCAAATTAATCTTCTCGGAGAGAGCAAATTATCGTGAAATTAAGAACCGACATCTTGCTTTCGTTGTTCCCCACATGATAGATAAAAATAGAACTACATAATTAAGTTTTGGAAAATACGAGCAAAAGAAGCTATTATTTTGAAGAAGTGTGCCTATAACTCAAAAACGGAATAGATTTACAGAACAAGAAACACTAAAAAAAAACTCTCTTTTGTCCTCGCCAATTTCAATCAATTAGTTTTGCGTAGAAAGGCTGTAGCGATAAGCAGGACGTCATTGGAAATATAGCTTCCTATTATTAAGCCTAAAAGAGTAAAAAAAGAACAAAAAAAAATTCAATATATGTTCTATACTGTCTAGTGAGACTAACGAATTAGATAAAAATTACATCGTTCTAATATATACAAACATGGTCTTTGTAGAAAGTCCACGGTGTTTTCTTCATTTATCAATTCGTTACAAGTTGAGACTGTTTCCCCTATGTCCTCGACTTATTAGCACCAATACGCCTGCGCAACTGTCAAGGGGTATAATTCATCAAAAATCGACGCAATTAATCCAAATTTATTTCAATATGTACAGACGATAACTGATTTTGAAGTGAATTTATTTACGAAATATTTAGCTATGAAATTTATGAATAAAGATTTGAATACAAAAAAATGTAAGAAAACCACAATTAACCACAATATTACACAATGCTACAAATTATGCTAATTTTATTTGATTTTATAGAATATTTTTCTTGAAAAACACAGTAACAAATACGTATATTTACGCCAAATAAGAAAATGAATATTTTACTTGTATGTTTACTAAAATATCAAAGGATACACTACAATCCTTATATTGCATAGTAATTAGACATTTCCAAATTGTAATTCGAATAAAGAATCAAGCGTAGAAATTTCAATGGGTCCCGCTATTTTTTACTAAGGAAATTATTGTGTATCTTTATGCATGTGCGACTCGTTTTGTGTCAATAAATTATAGGCTTATCAACATAGGAATGTGGCATCTTTAGAACTGATTTAGCAATGAAGAGTTTTAATAAGGTGTGGTCACTATCCGAGAATCTACAACTTTTCGGAGCATCATATGCACCAGATGTTTGCTATATATTTTGTTCCCTTGTTTCTCTTTCTCTCTCCCCCTCTCTCTCTCTCTCTTTCTCTCTTTTTCTGTCTCTCTCTCTTTCTCTCTCTCGTATTCCCTCTCTTTCTTTCGTCTCTCTCTTTCTCTCTCTCTCTATATATAAATATATATATATATATATATATAATTATTAATGACAATATATGTATTAGCATATACTATTAGTTCCCTTTACTTTGCAGTCTCCTTAAAAGATTCATCTCGATGACACATTAACCCAATAACCTTTTACTTTTTGTGAATTTTTCTGATGACTTTGTAGTGTTGACATAAAAATGTTGTTTGGCAAAAGACAAATGAAACAGACCGTAAAAATATATCTCATAGAAAATGTTATGTATTTGGAAATGTGAAAAAATAAGAATAATAAAATAAAACCATGGTTATTGGAATATAATATGAACTAAGTTATATATATATATATATATATATATATATATATATATATATATATATATACAGAGGGTTGAACCAACTTGTACCTACCAATATTTGATGGACTGTAACCTTGATAGACCCAGTATTCGCCTGATTAGATTATCTTAAACTCATAAAATATAGGTACACGCATTTCTTAGTTTTTACCTTCGTCATTAAAGGCGGATATCTTTAAAGATTCTATTTTGAAATAAAATATTCGAAATTTCTTAATTTGTAGTTAATGTAATAGAGTATTGGTAAGACGCCTTACTGCTGATCATGCAGTTAGGTTTCGCACTTCAACTTGAAATATTACACACGTCTAACGACACAAGAGCATGTAATGATACGACGAAACACTTGATGTGGATGTCTACATTTGCACCCGAATTGTTAGCTGAGCTCTCTGGTATGGGCATAAGCGCTTGTGACTTAGAGTAAGAAACTGATACTTCTAAAAAATAAAACACTTTCGGCAGTCGATGATGCAAATTTAAACATATGTAAGCATTATGATATCTCTGTTGACCAAGCATCCATGATTTAAACTTCAGCTTGGAATACCCTCCACCTCTAACCACACAGAAGGTCGTGATACGACGAAACAGGTTGTATGTGTATAACACACATACGCATATATGTAATTTAAAAAAATGAATCGGAAATAATTGCGTTTTATCATTCATCCAATTACATCATAGAATTTTTTTTTAATAGGCGTGCACGTCATTTATCTCGACGCGCATATAAACTTGTTGACAATAGACGTAACCAAACTCGGTAATGAGCACTATTGACAGTATGTATATCGCCGTTATTGATGTTGCAGACATATTCAAATTATTAGATTATGATATACTAGAGACTTTATAACAAACGTTTAAGATTGTTTCGTCATAACTTGATTAGAAAACCCAGAGAATAAACACGCACATAATATTCTTCAATTTGTATAGAATTATGACGTTATTGTAAAGTAAAATATGTCAAATAGTAAATGAGCTTGTGCTAGACTCAGATGATCTGAGTGACTGATGTTGTAGAAGAAACAGAGTGTGTTAAGGAAGAAACAGCTGATTATTAGAGTACATTATGTGACATGACCTTTCTAAAAAATACCGATGAGTAACGCACCGGGAGACATACGAAATTATGATAGTTGTAAATGTTCTTGTTTATAAAAGTAATTGTTGGAATAATACGCCAACATATTCCATTTTATTTTGCCTTTTGGCTAGTGGCTAGAGATCGTGTCTCTTTCTAGTGCTGCGCTTTTTTTGGCTAGTCGCTAGAGGTCGTGTCTCTTTCTAGTGCTGCGCTTTTTTTGGCTAGTGGCTGGAGGTCGTGTCTCTTTCTAGTGCTGCGCTTTTTTGGCTAGTGTCTAGAGGTCGTGTCTCTTTCTAGTGCTGCGCTTTTTTGGCTAGTGGCTAGAAGTCGTGTCTCTTTCTAGTGCTGCGCTTTTTTGGCTAGTGGCTAGAGGTCGTGTCTCTTTCTAGTGCTGCGCTTTTTTGGCTAGTGGCTAGAAGTCGTGTCTCTTTCTAGTGCTGCGCTTTTTTGGCTAGTGGCTAGAAGTCGTGTCTCTTTCTAGTGCTGCGCTTTTTTGGCTAGTGGCTAGAGGTCGTGTCTCTTTCTAGTGCTGCGCTTTTTGGCTAGTGGCTAGAGGTCGTGTCTCTTTCTAGTGCTGCGCTTTTTTGGCTAGTGGCTAGAAGTCGTGTCTCTTTCTAGTGCTGCGCTTTTTTGGCTAGTGGCTAGAGGTCGTGTCTCTTTCTAGTGCTGCGCTTTTTGGCTAGTGGCTAGAGATCGTGTCTCTTTCTACTGCTGCGCTTATCTTTTCCTTACTCAGCCGGTTAAATTTAAGGCATTTTCTTTTTATTTCCTTCCGAATCCACTTTTTGGGTGTGGGGACACGATTTTTCCGAAATTAAAAACCTTTCATGTGTCTTACTCTACCCTCGTGGGGGGAGCATTTAAATAAGGACTAGCAGACAGGTAGATATACAGACAGATATACAGACAGAGAGAAAGAAAGAAAGTGCCAGACACATTGAATAATATAAAAGAAAAAGAAAAAACAATAAATAATACAATATTCGTTTTCTAAGCTAATATTTGGTCTTGTGTCAAAGTGCAATATCTGGTCAGTCTACGCTGAGAAGAGGAAATCCTTCCAGACTAAGGTAATCTTACGTTTTGTCTTTATTCAGTATGTTCTTATTTGGAAAGCTGTATTTTTCCCACATTAAAAAAAATACTTATTTAATTTACTAGTAAACTACCGCTTATCAAGGTCCAAAGGTCATTCGAGTTGTAAGGTTAGTTCTTTTTCCAGAGAATTAGTAACGAAAGTTCGGACTGGTCTAACTTTTATTAATTTGGAGAATGGCTCAACAAGAATTTGTTAATATTAGACTTGAAAACGACCATGTTTTAGTCGGTTAGGAAGCAGTTACGTGCTATTGTGTTCCACAGACAGACAATGCTTGGAAATAAACGTTTCTCATGGACATTCGGTTTAGTTTTGGGTACACAGAGGTAGAAAGGTTGTAGCGATACGAGTTTTTGCTGTGAATTTTTTACAGGGAGAAACCATAAGTTGGAGCTATGTCGAGCACCTACTATAGAAATAACTATCAAGCAGGGAAGGACTAGCAAGCCATCTACTGCTAGGAATTAGCTGTAGGGAAGAGAAGATGACACCCCCATGAGATTCCGAATTCGGTGTTTTACTCTGTCAAGTCAGGAAAAGTTGGCCTGAGTGCACATCCCCAAATGTGGCGAGAGTACTCCATCTTTGAACGTATTTGACATTCATACAGCTACAGAATTGCGCCAGGAATTCGATACTTTCTGCCCACGTAGTGTATCAAGTAAATATCGACAGGGTAGAAAAAGTCTAACCGGCATTTGTTATTAACTTTATTCTCATCAGATTTCCCTGTTCTCTATATAAACACCTCGGGCTACAAACTTTAAAACACAGTATGTGGGGATACTAATATCTGGCCCTTTGGAGCGTAACTGCAGGTTTACGTCCATATCAGTAAACATCAAGGAGAAAAACCAGAAAACCTTTAATAACTCTACATATAAAGTCAGGTATGTCGATATGTTTATATACGTGTGTGTACAGAACTACTAGGCGTAAAGGGTCCAAATGTTTGCTATATTTCAGTTTGTTTAATTTTAAAAATGCAAAGTGAAGGTGGAAGCCATTTGTGAAAAACAGATACCTGAGAATTTTATAAAATACTCACAATTGCTATTAGATATCAGTTAATAAATATTCCTGAAATGTAAGTATGTTTGAAATATTTGAAATAGTTTTAGGGAAGAATATAATGGACACAACTTCTCATTTGAAAATTCAAATATTTCAAATTCACATAAAATGTAATCCATAGTCATTAGAAAGCAATGAACCAGAAATCTCCGTAATTTAAATGTCTGATTAAGATTCCTTAAGCTGATGACTTTAATTATAGACACTTCCTAGAACCAAACTCATGTAATGATTTTTTTTATCAAAAACTGGATGAGGATTATAGATATAAGAGTCAGTAGAATAATATGTTGATTTTAATCTTCGTAAGAGGACATACGAATGTAGCAAAACTGTTTTATCCGACGAACTAATTTTATCCGTCCTCAGACCAGTATTCTTTTACGTTTCTGTATATAGTTGTGTCGTGTTGGCTTTTCATTACGAACTATCTCGTATAAAACAGAAATGTTCACACAATAACGATCGACTTACTCTAAAAACTGTTTATAACTTATACCTAGATTAGCTGCACGGAATAATTGAAATGATATGCTTTGAAAACATGTTATTTTTTACCTGTTGTTGTTTTTTATGCTTTCAGGTCGCAGGCTTACTGATAAAGAAATATGCACTCGAACTAAGTTAAGATCAACGTTTGCAACTCTCGGCGCGAAGCTATTTGGTGTTTCTGCGTAATTCATCTGGAAGATGCGTTTCTCTGTTATTTCGCACTGACATTTGTTTTGTTTTCGTTCTTTCTGTGTTAGGCAGATAGCAGGAATATCGCAGTGGCGACCCGAAGTGCGTAATTACCCTCATGTAGATACCTTGAATAGTGACACGCGAACGGCACGTCTATACCAGTGTCAAAGACAAACAGATAAGCATGAGGTACACCTTTACATAGAATCGAACGTATCTCACCCCAGTAGAGTAAGAACCAAATAATACCTTATAAATATCTTTATGCAAATGTTCATTTATTAGAAACTAGTCGGGGTACCCGTCCCACGATGGGTTCTTTATAATAAGACGTACTTTCCCCCTTAAATGAGTACAAGTAATAAGCGTAAAATTGAAAACGTTCACTTGGTGTCGGTTTCTGGTTTTAAAATATGACATTGACAACCAGTGTTTATCAAAAAAACATTCCTTCATAATTTTATACCGCTTAGAATTTTGGCAGACGTTTTATTTGACTAGTTTCAACATTTCGTAAAGAGAATAAATATAATTAACTTTACTACTAACCCTAAGTCAAAGTGGCAACGTCGTAAAACAACACGTAATTGCAGCAACAAGTATAAATCTCCCAAAACAAAAAAGTTTGATTAACTTTGATTAAAAGAACATTGATACTAATTTTGATCAATATGATGTAAATATATAATTGTCAGAATGTGAATAAATGTTTAATAACTTAAAATTATATATTACCCTTTTTCAAATGATTGATAGATCGGTTCGAATATTATAGGCAATATCCCCGTTACATCTGACTAAACGGGATTTTTCTGAAGATGCTTTGCCTATGACTCTCGCCAATAAAACTTTTGTATATAAAAAGATAAATATATGTTTGGTGGTCCATAGCTTGCTATACATACGCGTATAAAATGAATAAAATTAGTCAAATTGTTTTGTTTATACAATAATATCCCCGTTACATCTGACTAAACGGGATTTTTCTGAAGATGCTTTGCCTATGACTCTCGCCAATAAAACTTTTGTATATAAAAAGATAAATATATGTTTGGTGGTCCATAGCTTGCTATACATACGCGTATAAAATGAATAAAATTAGTCAAATTGTTTTGTTTATACAATAATATCCCCGTTACATCTGACTAAACGGGATTTTTCTGAAGATGCTTTGCCTATGACTCTCGCCAATAAACCTTTTGTATATAAAAAGATAAATATATGTTTGGTGGTCCATAGCTTGCTATACATACGCGTATAAAATGAATAAAATTAGTCAAATTGTTTTGTTTATACAATAATATCCCCGTTACATCTGACTAAACGGGATTTTTCTGAAGATGCTTTGCCTATGACTCTCGCCAATAAAACTTTTGTATATAAAAAGATAAATATATTTTTGGTGGTCCATAGCTTGCTATACATACGCGTATAAAATGAATAAAATTAGTCAAATGGTTTTGTTTATACAATAATTGAATATATACGAATATATCAATAAACGTAATTCGTACGATTGTAGTATTACATCCTCTCTCAGAGGGTGTCTAATATCCCACAAGTCAGAATCAAAATACATGTTTTTGATCCATGCAAACACAAATCAAAACAGCACAATTCAATTCGGCCACGTGATCTCTACTTTTCTCGTGACCGGTGAACCTGAAATTATTTTTTCACAACCGTCGGAACAAACGAAGAACTCATATAATTTGAAGAAATGGCCCTTTATTAAAATGTTTGCGTTGTTTTTTTCTTCTGACAGCGGTTGGTGGAGGCATTCATATCTACAGAGAAATGAGGCCCCAGATATCTTTAGTTTATTTAACAAACTGTCTTTGCCTTTTTCAGACTCCACCTATTATAGCTATCGTCTGGTACACAGGATGTCGAGCTGACATCCGAGTACTCAAAGCTAACACCGACTGAACACTATTTCCTGTTGTCCTCAACTAGCAAAATTATACACGCTCAATATTTAACACGATTATCGTAAAATATTACGTACTTTGGTAAATACTAGATTATTTTTCGACTTATTTTAAAATGTTTGTTTTGGTTGCTATTGTGTCTGTTTCATACGAAACTGTAAATGCTTAACAATTTATGTGTACTTGTTAATGTATATCTAATAATTTCATTTTAGAGTATAATTTTGAAAAAAAAAAGACCCTTACTAATAAAATATATATTAAAAAAATTGATATACTAATTTCTTGCATTTTCAACTCAGTTTAATCAGTTTGAGCAAATTGGTAATATGAAAATCTGATAAATGGGTCTGAATGAACTTAAAATATACGGGATCACCCGGGATGATCGGAAAAAATAGTAAATAAAAAGTATAATATAAGTTGAAATGAGATGTATGTTAGGAGGGATGTGTAGGTAGACGTCGCGTTTGGAATGCGGCTGTGATTATTCTTATAATTGTCAGATTAGCAAAAAATGAAACTAAAAACATACATTGTTTGTTGTTGCAGTTTTATTGGATTGAGGAATGTACGAAGGAAAGCGATTTTCAGAATGACAATCAACGATTGAGAGAAGATCAGAAAAAAAATAAGAGCAATGCTTGAGATTGGAGTTATCAGACTTTGTCTTTTTCTCCCTCCACTAATAGCTGGGGAGATGAATGTATATATAAAGCTGAGTGTGATAAGAGAATATCGGCATTTGACTACAATCTAGTGTAGGTTATGTAGGTTTTGTGTTCCAATTCTTTATTTAGGCTGCAACAGTTTCCACAATTGATGGAACCGTAAAAGAAAGAAACATAATGTGACACAATGACTATTTTTTCTGTAAATCGCTCATTATTTTTCGAACAAACAAATCCGATATTTTTAATCTATCCCAACTTTCCCTTTAGCTACATCCGGGTGTGTCGTCAAAAGTGTGCAGCTTTGGAAAGAGTTGACCACACCTAAAGTGTTTTTTACAAAGGAATTACCGCTCATTAAAGCTGAAATACCACTGTAAGATAAGTGTGAATGATTAGTGTCAGGAGGATGATGTGCCTAACACTATGAAGATTAGAGACAATGGATTGGATTTGGGCTAAATATGAGTAGTTATTAGGACGGCTCAACAAAAACATATTAACATTGGACTTTAAATGACTATGCTGTAACCAGCTGGGAAAAATCTCTGCGATATTGCATTCCACGGATGGAAAGTTCTTAGAAAAAAACTTTGCTCATGAAAAGTTCCGCTTAATTCCAGCTACACAGAGGAAGAAATAAATATTTTTTACAGTTGTTATAGGTGGATGAGTTTGAGCTGTGAATGTTTTACATAGGGAACCACTGATTAGATGTCAGTCAAGCATCTACCATGAAAATAATCATAGAGTAAAGGAATACTGCCCACGTCTTTTATGGAGTAAAGAGGATGTAGGGATTTTTCTATTGCGCTCAGGTTCACTCCGATGAAAGGGAGGCAATTAATGGTTAAAAAAATCTACTGTTTACAGATTTACAAAATCTGACACTAACACAAAATATAATCTACGAAGAATCCATATGCAAACTATACGTGACATATTTGAAGATTTTAATAACTTGAAGCATTAAAAATCTGTTACAAGCAATATTGGATTCGACAGAAAAAGATTCTAAATTGTATAAAACAAATCACCATAAACCACACACACGCACACATTTTCATTCGCCACGAATCCAAACATTCTAACTTACTAATTCCACACATTTTTGACATAGCCAGCTGGTCAAACCCCACTACTATCCAAAAATGTCACACCTAACCATAATAAAATGCCCCCTCTCCCCCTCACCCATTTCACCCTTTCGACTATTTCTCTCACACTCTTATCTACCCACCCCCTCCCACTTTCCAACCACCCTCCTTTTTTTTCAAATCTTTACCTACACACCAAAATCACACCTCCCCTCCTCTTTCCCCACCCCTCCACTTCTTCACTAACAGCCAGCCACATTATTTCCGTTCACACCCACCCCTCCACTTTTTCACTCAAAACCATCCTCATTATTTTCATTCCATTCTACTGACTTCACTAAGCCCGGACCTCGGTCCTGAGCACCCAGTAGTGGCTACTACTTTTTCTTATCAACCCATCATGTCAACCCAATATTTTCACGTACTTGCATGACATTTTTCTTAAAATAAAATTATCATCCTGAGGAAGTCTTACAAATAAAAACGAAATGTTGATGAATATATATTAAAAAAACATCCTTTTTGGTTTTTCCTTTTTCATTTCCCAAACCTAGTATGTTTTACATTGGTATATTTGATTGAATCAGGTACTCACAAGGGGGCCACATAGATTTTGCTAACATCCCAAGTAGATGTTAATTCGACAGAACTTCAACACATAACAATGAATCGTTATTCAACGCTGCCATCGATCTTTGCATTACCACCAACCCAACCTCCCACTAATCGATATTCCTGAAGGATGTCCTTTGTACTATTCATCTGACGAAAAGGAAATAACCTTAAAGAAACAGGAAGGAGGCCTGCAAGATGGTAACCAAGATATCTCTTGCGTGTCTACAAATAATGAAATAAAGAATCTACACGGTCATATATTTCTTCTTTCGAAACAGGTGGGGATATAATTCAATTAATGTTACACAAAGTTTATAGAGAAAAGCACAAAGTAAAAAGAGGGGCTGGGGCTGAAAACAAGACACTGTCTTTTTCTGTGTTTATCTCCTCCCGGGTTGGCGCCGATAACAGATTTCGCAGCCAACTGTCCTCACTCCGTCGACTATTTCTATCTCGCAGCAAACAAGCTCCAAGACAAGGATACAGACAGCACGGGAGACGACAGTAAATCGATGCATCACTCATCTAATAACAGGGTGAGATTCCTTCACCGTTCGTCACATACAGCAATCAGATCTTAATTATTTACTCGCCTGAAATAAGAATTCTTCCAGAAATGTATCCTTTTTTCCCCAACATAATCATCCGTCAAATAAATGAATAAATTATTGACCTATACTGAACGAGATGTGTCGACTCGTATCATCTCGAGGTGACTATATGTCGATCTGAATGTGTGTCACCTTTTATCGCTATAGTGCAGTTGCCATTTCAACGTTCAGATTTTTACTATTAAACAATATGTTTTATTTGGATTATTCGGACATCTATTCTCATGGTTGTTGTCATTTGAAGAGTTCGAATACAAAACACGATAAACGACATTTTCAAAACTACAAAGCTATCACCTTACAAAAAAGTTCAATTTCAACAGTCGACCACTCCCCCAAATCATGGTTCACATAATATGATACCGGAATAATTGTTTTTACTTTCAATTAAAATAAGATGTTAACGAAGTCTTGATTTAATAGATTCCTTCTTTACTTTTTTAATGTCTCAATTTTCACCAATTGGATTTATCGCGTTCTGCATTCTATCTCAACATTTTCACAAGGTTTTGGCCGACATGAACTCCGACCTTCTTCATAGTCATATCTCCTAACTTAAAAATATTTATGTCAGACTCGGGAACCTATATGAATTTTTGAACTTAACCGTTTACTTAATCCATGGGGATAGATTATTATCGTCCCGTTAGCCATAACTGAGTTGAACTCTAAGTAAATTATATGGTATTCTTATTTATTATCGACTATAGTAAGGATTGCACGTTTTACCCTCAAAAAGACTGTCACTAAGACTATTAAACAATGCCTTTATCCGTTGTGCCACGGGTCTAGGTCGAAGGTTACACTTGACGAAACGTAGTGAAAATAACAATACACATTAGAATAGTAGTTCCCATAATCTAAATAATATCGAGTTAACAAATAATCTTGATTAGCAAATGCTTACATCTGAAACAACATACTTAAATAAAGAATGTAATTTAAAAAATAAAATGATTTCGTTTGCTTTTGAGGTTTCAGATCAAAAGCGGATTTAGTTATAATTGTAGAATCTGAAAAGCATTTACTTCGCATAATACATAGAGAAACTCTTTAGAAAGCAAACATGCCGCATCTCTAGGTGTCCACATAAACCGTGACACCTTTACACTTAACACTTCAAACGTGCATCGGTGTGCGTTCACTTCTCAGGCCGTGATCGTCCACTTGTCGTCTACGTCTTAATTCAGTGCTCGATTCTGACACAGGTGTCAATCATGTAGTCTCTATAACTACTAAAAGAAAAGGTCACTTTCAAAAAAACATCTCTCTAATATAAAAAAAGAAACGATGTTTTATTTTGAAACACATTGCACTGGTACGTATCATCTTTTTTTATTTTCTACAATTGTGAATATGAGATTGGATTTTAATCTCACTGTTAGTGTCATTATTGCCCTAACTCTAAAACTATGCAGATATAATTACATGATGAATTCCCTAATTTATTTTATATCGATTAGTTATATATATATATATATATATATATATATATATATATATATATATATATATATATATATTATATACAGAAAGAGAGAGAGATATTATTAAAATATGCATTTAAATAAACAAAGAAATATTGTAATTTTATATTGTATTTACTTACGTTCAAATTTAAGCAGGAGTTTAAATAGCACACCCACTTGCCTGCGCACTACGTCTCATTCTACGTATATATTACGTTCGTATATTCTTTACATATTTTTTTAATTGTGAATGGTCGGATGTTGTTACTAAATTCAGCAAAGCTTGGATTCGAATACGCAAGATATTTGAGTGCATCCTATTAATGCTTTTCTGAATAATTATATGCGCGTGATTGTTTTTCTTTGTATGAAATTAAGAATTAAAAATGTAGAAATTTTCTTTAACCTTTCAGTTTAGAAATAATTTTAGAATTAACCGACTCATATGCGTGTGATACAAGAAGACTAATAGAGGTGGAGTCGCGCCAATATAAAAAAAAACTCCCCAAAACAACAAAATGAAGGGTGTAATAAATAAAAATAATGCATTATTGCTTACTCAATATGATGGCTATATTCATGTTATTGAGTATTTGTACAAACATCGTTTCCCTTTATATGTCTGCCTCCATATCATATCAAACAAATAGCAATCATTCAGCGATGCATTCCACAGTAGCATTTATTCTGAATTTTGTAAAACCTAAGACTAATTCTAACCTAATCTTTGCTGATGTATGTATAGACAGTACTCCCAAAAGCAGGCAAAGAGCGGGGAAGCTCACTGCGCATAACGGACGGGCTGTATTTTTACGAAACTAATTTTCTTATTGATTGCGTACTCTTCTACAAAAGAAAACAGAACGGCATTTGAATGATGTATAGAGAACAAAAAACACTATATAATGTGGCTGCCCTGTTTATGTCGATCTGATCAGGAGGAATACGTTGTACTTTGATAGATTAGTACATACGCTAAAATCGACTTGACATCGGTACTTTCCGAGTGTTTACGTGAAGTACGTACGCCAAGTCCATTTTAGCGTGGGTCATAATCTTAATAAGCACCGGAATACTTTATATAGAAATCTCCCCACCTAAAGAGAGCTACTGAATATATATGGCCACATTCTGACAGCCGGCACATCTTACAAATGTCTCTTTGCATGCAAAGCAACGGATTAAACTTAAAAATATAAAATAGTAACTGCCATGAAAAATAATTATAGTAGAAATAACATTTATAAATGATAGAATATGTTCATTGCTATGCGTGACGATCTGCAAAATATAACTTCTGGGCAATTAAAATCCAAATGTGGTATTTTTAGCATCTATCACCGTCTGAAGAGCCCCAAGGCGAAAATTAAGTAGCCAAACGAACGTACAACATATTTTAAATCATGCATTACATATATTAATTATATACCCTTATGTTTTGTGATCCGAGTGAGGCATTTTTACGATAAAACATTATTTTTGAATATCGTATGATGTCTCTAAGAATTGTCATGTTGTTTAATAGCTAAAGACAGACACCAAATCTTCATTATAACATGACAAAAACCTTATCATTATCTCCATTTCTTTGTTCATATAAACGGTTCACAATTTTCCAAGGAAGCCACTCGATGATAAGGCTTAATGAGATTGTCAGTTCGGTGGGTGAACTGTATTATAGAAGGATTTAAAACGATGAACTATATGGGCAAAGTTTGATTCCTTCAGACATGTATTTATTGACAATGAACTTGGAAATGATCATGTCGTAGTTTGTAGCATTCCAACTTCAACGTGTTTCAAAGGTAGGAAGTTCTTGGAAAGAAACTCTGTTCATGGAATTCCGTTTGATTCTAGGTACACAAGGGAATAAGGTAGAAGTGTGTGCAGTGTTGGTAGCATGTCCTCTACTGCAGTTGATTGAATATTACTTTTGCAGGAATTGATTTTAACTGTAAACTTATCGATTTGCAATGGTTGATCGTTATAAATTTGACTTTACCTGTTTATTGATTCATTTAAGGTTTAAATCGTTACACCTTCTAAATATCGGAAACGCGCTATATAAATTATCAATGAAGTTACACGATTTTTGCATTGTGTGATATTTGTTTTTTTAACGGTAAATCTATTTCTATCTATCTATCTATCTATCTATCTATCTAATGAACGTGGTCAGATATGTGCTTCTATGAAGAAATACGTCAGTCATCTGAAACCATTGTAGATGTGTAACAAGTACCAGCTAAATAGTACATTCTTCATAGCGTCGTTTTTAGAGAGGAGATAAGACTGTCTAAAAGTCATGACGATACGTATTATAATGATTTTGGTCAAGGGAGTTCAATGAAAAGAAGATTAGATCTTCTCATGTTTGTACAAAAGTTGCAAGCGACCTAGCATAAGCCATATATTAATAATAATAATAATAATAATAATAATAATAATAATAATAATAATAATAATAATAATAATAATAATAATAATTAAACAGAACAGGACCTTTGAAAACAATGAAAACTGTTCTACAAAAACGTAAATGGAGAAAAAACAACAACAGAGCAACCGAACCCAACAGAAACAAAACAATTCTGGAGCAAGATATGGGAAGACCCAAAAAAGCACAACAAGAAGTCCCAATGGTTGAAAAACATGAGAGATGAACTGCAGGAAATCGAAGAAGGAACCGAAACAGAAATCAACAAAGAAACGATCAAGAAAACCCTAAAAAAAATGGCAAACTGGAGAGCACCAGGCCACGATGGAATACATGCATACTGGTTTAAAAAATTCACGACCCTGCATGAAAGAATAGCGCAGAAACTGAGCGGATGTATCCGCAAAACAGACGTACCAGAATGGATGACGGAAGGAAGAACAACACTAATACAAAAAGACCCCAAAAAGGGAACGACCCCCAGCAACTACAGACCGATAACATGTCTACCAATAATGTGGAAAATTCTCACAGCACAACTGAGAGAACAAATCTACCAATCCCTGGACAATCGTGGACTGCTCCCCAAGGAACAAAAAGGATGCCGGAAAGGACAAAGAGGGACACATGATCTACTATACATTGATCAAAAGACCCTGAAGGAGGTGAAAAGCAGACAAAAGAACATAACCATGGCATGGATTGACTACAAGAAAGCCTACGACAGAATCCCCCAAACATGGATAATTGAATGCTTAAAGATATACAAGATACCAGACAGGATTATTAATCTCACCCAGAAAGCGATGGAAACATGGAGACTAAAACTGACAGCCGGAGGACAATACCTGTCTGAGATAAAAATACAGAGAGGCATTTTTCAAGGAGACTATCTATCACCACTACTGTTTATAATAGCCATGATGCCACTCAACTACATACTCAGAAAGTGTGATGCCGGATACAGGTTTACGGATACAGAACAAAGAATAAACCACCTGATGTACATGGATGACCTTAAACTGTTTGCAAAAAACAAAAAAGAACTGGAAAAGCTGACAAACACAACCAGGATATTCAGCCAGTATATCCAAATGGAGTTTGGAATAGAAAAATGTGCACTGCTAGAGATTAAAAGAGGAAAACTGGAGACGACAGAAGGTATAGAACTCCCCAACCAAAGGGAGATGAGGGCGCTAGGAGAACAAGATAGCTACAAATACCTGGGAGTTCTGGAAGCAGACACAATCAAATATACAGAAATGAAAGAGAAGATTGGAAAAGAATATCTACGAAGAACAAGGAAACTCTTAGAAACTAAACTATATAGCAGAAACCTAGTAAAAGGGATAAACACATGGGCTGTATCACTAATAAGATACTCTGGACCATTCATAGGCTGGACCAAAGAAGAACTCAGGCGCCTTGACCAAAGAACTAGAAAACTAATGACTATGCACAATGCATTGCACCCAAAAGACGACACGGACAGACTCTACGTGAAAAGAAATGAAGGAGGTAGAGGACTGGTAAGTATAGAAGACTGTGTGGAAGACACCAAAAAAGAGATGGAGAAATATGTAACCCAGAACACGAAAAGACTGATCACCACAGCAACAGACACCAGCCCAACAAACAACCCCGGAAGTACTGAACCCAGAAACAAAAAGATAAGAAAGGAAAAGTGGGAAGAAAAACAACTACATGGACGCTTTATAAGACTCACAAGCGATGAAGCCAATGAAAACAGCTGGGCATGGCTAAGAAAAGGACACCTGAACAGAGAAACGGAATCTCTGCTGACGGCCGCACAGAACAATGCGATTAGGACAAACTTTATTAAAGCAAAGATAGATAAAACCCAGGAAAACAGCAAATGCCGACTGTGTGGACAAAGAGACGAAACGATAAATCATATAATAAGTGAATGCAGCAAGCTAGCACAAAGGGAATACAAGAACAGACATGACAGCATGGGGAAAGAAGTACACCGGGAAATGTGCAAACAACTGAATTTCGAATATGCAAAAAAACGGTACAAACACAAACCAGAAACTGTACTAGAAAACGAAAAACACAAAATCATATGGGATATGAATGTACAAACAGACACACCCATAACAGAAAGGAGACCGGATATGATAATAATCAACAAGAAAGAAAAATCCTGCAAAATCGTGGACTTTGCCGTTCCAGCAGACCACAGAGTGAAGATCAAAGAGACGGAAAAGAGAAGCAAATATACTGAACATGCCAGAGAATTGAAAGGAATATGGAACATGAAGAAAGTCAGTATAACACCAATAATCATAGGAGCACTAGGAACAGTCCCCAAAAACATGGAGAAAAGACTAGGAGAAATAGGAATCAAAGAGATAACTGAGACCATACAAAGGACAGTAATGATCAAAACAGCTATAATCCTGAGAAATGTCCTCGAATGCGGAAACCAACCCACATAAGCAACGAATGGAGAACAAAACAACAGAACCGGGGAAAATACAACCGCACGAATGAGGCGCAAGCATAGGCTGACGCCACAAAAATTATGGACAGAGGGTCGAGGAGGGAAAGCGCAAACCAGACCTCCACTGGAAGAGCGCGGACAGCTCTAGGACCTTGGGAAGGCTTGTTGCCACTCGGGCCCCAGAGGGGGCCGATGGCCCTTATCAGCGGGAAATCGTTGGTAGGTGGCTGTTGCGATTACCGCAAGGTCATCAGCGGTGATGAACGAAAAGAGGTGGAGCATACTGGAGGCCTGAGGAGACTTGTTGTCACTCGGACTCCAGGGAATACCACAGGTTGTCGGCAGTTGGTGACCACTGACGATGACCAGTGTGATAACTCCTAGTGAGTAAATAATAATAATAATAATAGGTAATAGACCTTAGCGCATATTGTATCTGGATGCCCTACAAATTGATAAAACTCTTGAACATTCAAAACCCTACTTAATCTGGCTAAGCAAAAACAGGAAGAATTGTTTAATCATTGATATACTCTAGCCCTTTAGATACCAGAGTGTAGGAGAAAGAACACGAAAACGTAAATAAATATAGCGATCTAAAATGGGAAGAAGTTAAACTAGGGAAATGTAAAGAAGTCAAGGTGATAATCGTTGTCATTAGAACGAGTGGAACCATAACTAAAACCATCCATAAATGGCTAAAACAGATTGATGAAACAATTTATTTTACAATTCTGCAAAAAGGGTGCTTCTTATAAGAAGGGCGAACTTGTTAAGGTACAGCTTGAATGTCAAAAGTCAATGGAATTGACTTGATGTTCAAAAAGAAATCTCAAAATAAAAATATCCAAAAGTTGAGACTTCTATTAAATACTACTACTACTACTACTACTACTACTACTACTACTACTACTTTTAGTATTCCCCTACTACAACAACTACTACTACTACTACTACTAATAATAATAATAATAATAAACGTCTTGACATAATTTCTTTTCAAATGCAATAAAGGCAAGTATTAACGAGAGCGGGTACTCACCTACGAAGTAGTATTTCTCTATAACAATAACAAGTAAATAAAGTATGAAAATACAAAAAAGAAACGACAGCAGTAGTGCAACATGCAGAAATTGTTCACTTTTCACTGAATACTATACGTCATACAAAGCAGGCACACGCATATACACATATCGATATGTGCATACGTATATATATATATATATATATATATATATATATATACAGGGTGTCTCAAAAAAATGTACTCACTCGTAGAATGACGAGAAAACTTTTACTTATGAACATAGAGTGAAATGAAATAGCATCGAATACATGAGACAGATGTAATTGAAGAATCATGTTCGCAAATGTTCAAACTGATGACCATTATTGTTCAAACAAAGCTCATAACGCGCACCAAATAAATAAAGGTTTTCTCGTCATTCTAAGAGTGAGTACATTTTTTGAGACACCCTGTATATATATATATTAATCTATATACATATATAAATCT
>OY744543.1:30305566-30315566 GCA_963556195.1 Sepiola atlantica
CGTAGAAGATATATAGCAGAAGACGTGTTTTGCAGTCCTCTTTCCTTTCGTTCTGTCACAGGGTAGAAATAAATCCTTATTTTCAGACGTCATGTTTTGTTCTTGATTTATTTTCTTACAATATTTCAAAGTTACCTATAACGTAAGCTTTCTGTCGGGGGATAAGGCGATGATAGAGCTACAAAAAAGACGTGCGGATCCAATCGTCTCGCTAGACAAAGAGATAGGTTTTTCTATTTTTTTACGCTACGTGTCACTGAACACTTCTTCTACATGATGACACATCCTAACACGTGGCTCTAATTATGATCTCTAACTCATAATCGAATTTTCCACTTTTCTACTTAATTAAACCTCATGTCGACATTTTTCGTTTTTAACACACCTATATTCAAATATTGCTAATATCCGGATCTATATCTAACTACCTAGGAATATTTCGTTATTCAAAACGTCACAGTACGTAGTAAATGTTTGTTTGGCTCCCTTAACTTTAATAATCGCTTCCATTCGTATTTGAAAGGAATACGTGTGAATCGTTAACCATCTCAGCAGGGGCGAGATGTCACAATTTGTTCATTTAATTAACTACTCTATAGGAAAGGGAAATCTCGATTTGTATTGGTGGCAGTTATCAAATTCCAAAAACATTCAATAAGTTGTGCGTCAGTTTAACGATTCAGGATTTAATTAGATCTCTCGATATTCTTCGTTCGAAAACTGTCATAATTTCTAATTGTTTCAATATATTTTCATAACGAAAATTGTCCATATCTCCAATAACCCTTGTGACATGTCTCCGTACAACTGCTATATCTAGAATAACTCTCTATATTTTATTACGTGCTATTGTTGTCATTCATTAATAACAGTCTTGATTTTCGGCATAATTTTTGCTGTAGCATTCAAATGTATCCATATTTAGTTCGATCCGAAATTCTTTGAATTCCAAAAGTATTTCTGAGAATTATGCGTCTTAGAAGTCAGAGTGTTTTTATTAATGATCGACAAATATTGTTTCCCATATTTGCCATTTCTATTCTAATATTTAAAGTAAAGTTAGTACTCCCAGAATTGCTGCTAGATAACTTTCGTGACAAAAAGAACGCTCATGTATCTGTTCATTTAGTGTGTTTGTGCACATGTCGTTCTATGCTGTTACAAAAAATTACTTTCGATAAATTTCATTGATATTAATATTTAGTCATATTCTATATTTCTTTAAATAGTTAAAGCATAAAAGAGGGTGGAGAATGTATAAAGTAAGTCGGAGGAGTTAGCACTCGACACATAAATCTACTGCCACCAACGTGCACTGAGAATACATTTTGTAAGTCATGCATTTTTATAGTATCGTTATTATTACTTTTATATTTATATCTTATAATTTTCAGTTAAATACTCTATATTTCATACGAAAAAAACACTCCCTCGACTCACACTATTCCTTTTCGAAATGCGATCACATTAGATAATCCATATAATTTCTGATACATTTTACCAATCGCTGCGTTTGTTAATTTTGCTAACCAAAATGCCTAGATTAGAGAATAATCAATAACTAATGTAGGTGTTGTCTTAAACCAAACACATTTCTAAACCAAGTTCCATTCTTCAAAAAGACAATAAGTTAGCAACACATGATCTATATTAATAGAAGGTTTATATATTTGTTTAGATGTGTTATTACAATGTTATTTAATACATTCAATTCCAACATTTAAACGTAAATAAAATCACAAAAAGGATCTGAATAAAAACGCTAGATTACGTTTTATTTATACTCGATTGACAGAATAGTAGATTTACAGATCCACAGTGTCCAGCGTAACCTAACAAACATTGATCATTTATTATATAACCTTTATATTTTTTTCCGAATGCAGCGGAGTCATTTTGTTTTTTATTTCATAATCGACCGAATCATGAAAATTGTCAATGCGTCAGGTTATTTGAAACCTACACTAAATAAATTTATTAAAAAATTCCGAAATTAAGTAGGTATTTCATAATATACTATTTTAGGAGTATTGATCTCGTTGCGCTCTTTACAATAAAGTAATTTTTATCTCGAACTACGCTGTAATCAAGTACGCAGTGGGAGTGTGTTTTCACTTAAAAACGATAACTTTTGTCTTTTTGCTTTCATTAAAGCCCGCATCTGACTTAGTAGAAACATCTCTTTCATTAACATTATTTGCAGTTTTCCTACATGGAATACTCATCGTGTTCAGCCGTTAAGATAAAAGGTGACAGTTCGAATCAGATCCCAGCGTTTGACATGAAGCACTTAGAAGAAGTTCGGAGGGTACACCAGCCGAAATATTCTGGCAACAGCATACAAGATGAGAACAGTTGTGCGAATAATCTAAATAATACAACACGTTGTTTTATTCTTTACCCTGAACTTACGCATTATTCACTAAATAAAACGCACTTTTAAAAGTCCGATTTAAAATATTATTTCATATTAAATTCACTAATTTCTGTTTCTTAGAAATCAACTCATGAATTGTTTATGAAATAAAAGATAATCAGAAAAATAATGTATATACGAAAATAATTAAGTATTGAAGTGAATCGACTAGGATGGAACATGCATTTCAATTAATTATTTCGTAAAATTAAATTTTTCTGTGTTTAAAATCTCTTTGCTGTTCCTCAGGTATAAAGATATGGACATCTTAGTTGCTATTTGCATAGAATCATTTAAGAAATACACATTTAAAATAACATTGCCTTACTTTCCGAAATACGATAGGTCGGGACAGCAAGTATATTTATAAAAATCACACTTCACTCTAGCTAATATTTTTAGTGTATGAAACAAATTTGAAATCCGCAAATGATTTATATCTCATTTGCTTTCTAGAAACAATTACGTTAGAGCAAACTCCCCTGTTTTATTTTGAGGTTTCCAAAAACATTTTTATATTAAGCACAAATGTTTCATATTGTAGTTTTTAAAAAAAGTCTAATTGCTTCAATTTATAGATAAGTTTTCAGTCAGCCAGTTTAAACAAAAATGATCCCCAACACCTTTTTTCTTTCCCTCTCAATTGTGAGTATTTTCTTTGGACAAATATATTTAGATAATTATATCGAATAAACACAAAATTCTCTTAATTCTACAATAAAACGCATAAAAAACTATCTAAATAAACTTTAGTGGAAGCGTTTGGGCTGCTTCGTAAGCTTCGCGTAAAATACCCCCTTGTAAGAAATTCTAAATAGGCGTTAGTAAACGAAATATTTCAGTGCTTAAGTAAATATATTCTATATAAACCTCAATCTATGTGTGTTTATGTGTATATGTAAAGCGTGTCTGTTCCCTATACAAAGAAAGGGTAGATAATCTACATCAAATTTAAAAGTGCATTATGTAGAATTTATAAGGGAAGACAATGAAAGTGTTCAGGAATCTCAGAGTGTAGCCTAAGGGTGCTCTGATGGCATAACCTCTGTAAAACTTCAAATATATCCAATGTTTTAGAAATTTAAATCATATGTATTAAATGTTCTGGGTAAGACAATGAAGGTGGACAAAAATCTCAAAGGGTCCTCCTAACCGGAAGGAAGCTATGGGGCTGAACCTCATTTAAAACTCAAACTGTATCCTACTATAATTAAATTTATATCATATGTATAAAGTTCTATGGAAATGGTTAAGAATCTCTACGTTAACATCTATATTCCGAATGTGTACGTGCACCTATCTCTAAGTGACTCACGGGGACAGGGCTCCCTTAAAACTCCAAATACATACATCCTAGTTTAATGGAGTCATATGTAAAAGAAGATTAGTTAGAGATTTTTAAACCTTTTTTCTTATACCGACTGTATCAGATGGTGAAACAGGAGGTAATGCAGTAAAAACAAAGAAAGTAATATGGTGTTATAGGGATAAAGTACGTAGTTACGAGTCTCATTTAATCCCGAGCAACGTCGTGTCTCTCTGCTAGTTTCTTTTAAACAAAGTATTATATATATATGCCAGAAATATATTTAAATTTATTATGTCAATATTGTATACCGAAAGTGTATCTTAATTACTTAAGAATATATCATGTACTATACTTAAAACTAGCAGGAAGCAGGTGTTTCCAGGGCAATAAGGTTATAATTATATATTAGAAGACAAAGGTTCAACACTCAAATATTTAATACTTGTTTTTAAACATTAAAAATGGGGTATTATTGCTGTGCTTAAAAGAATGACGACAAACACTGATGTATCAAAATATAATAGTTTATTTGTATTGCTCGGCGGTTTTAAATGAGTTAACTGAGAAAGGAGCGAAAGAAATACGTAAACTCTGTTCGATCCAAATCTTGGCTAGTTTATATATCAATTTTGGGCATCCATGCATACACATGTAGACGTTGTGAATGTTGTCACTTCCCCGACGGCATTTGGTTCCATTCATATTATGGTGAATTTAGCGACATGTTTATACCTATTTGCAGATACGTTTTTTTCTAATGTCCTTCGCAGGTATACTTACATCAACTCACAAGATATTTATTTTGCGCGCAGCTATGTTTCTATATACATGAACCGGATGTTGTTTTTTTTCTGTCAAAAAGGTTTTATTTATTCTTATTACACCATACCCGATATTTGATTAAATGTGCAAAAGTTAAATCATGTGTTATTATATTATTATAAACACACGTTATTCTTATACTAGATTTTATCATAAATTTCTGTGAATAAAGCGCTCCTATTGAATATCTATTAGCACTATTGGATTTCTCGTAAAACCGTACCACAAAGAGAATTGTGTTATCTTTTTTCAGGGCGTTGATATGAACAGAATTAAAAATAACAACTAGTTTTCGCTGTTTATGGGTAGCATAGCATCGGTTATTTCGGAGAGAAAAACACTAATTTCAAACTGATAACAATTTCGCCCAAGAAAAGTTATGTTATATATAATTAACTGCCTTTTGGCCAAGATCAAAGTGTAGTATCTGTTCCGATGGATACTGCACCCCATAGACCGGTGTATGTGGGTTTGTCCTGTGCAGTTCTAGGAGGTCCACCTTTCAAGGCATTGCCTCCCCTCTTCGGGGAGGGGTAAGTGTATTGCTTACTGCATGAGGCGCCCCTATCGGGGAATGCCCAGGCAATGTTTAATGGCCAGAGTGCTCACCTTCTCGGGCACTGGCTTTTCAAGTCCCACTTTCCCGACCCGATCACATCTTACCTAGTGGGAGTAAGATAAAACTGGCCTTGTGCCTAACCTCCTGGGGAAGTGAATAAATTAACATTTTATGAACAGCGAATCTTTGAACGTCGGTGGATATGTTGCAGCCACTTGTTTTGTACACCATCTTCTTTGTTCTGAATAGATAGATATGTATCAGAGTGATCGACCCACCAGCCAACTAGAAGCTCTGGCGTAAGAACGCAAAAATTGTCAAAGTACTTCTTAAAGCACCGCGCAATTTTGGGTTACGGCCTGGGCATCTGGAGCGAGTTCATCGCCTTCGCAAGACGTATTCGTTGGTTTCATTAATAAAAGGTAATGTTAACTTCAATGTCGAATGTTGTCATCAATTAATGCATCTGCAGCCAGATGAGCATTCCATTATAACCCACTAGTAGTTTTTTTTTTTAATTCCCTCCACTACATGCCATAAATTTGCTTCAATTAAGGTATTTACTGTCTCATTTAGCTATTTGTATGCAGAGTGTTAGAATCATCTTCAATGTCTATGTTTTCTATTGTTTGAATACCTAACGACTCATATTTCATGTAATACTTTTTATCGGATAAATCTTCTACGTACAAAATTAATTTCAGTTGAATAGGGCATAACATGTGAATATATTTTAGATTGACAATGTTTTAAATAAAATATTATTTTCTAAATATTGCTTTTGTTTTTTTTTCATTATTTTTTTAAAATTTATTTCGACAACAACTCGGAGTTTAGAGAAAACAAGTATCTGTAAAAATGTATAATACAAACGAGAACAAGAGTAATTGTACGTCAGTTATGACTGCCAGTATCGATTGGTTTGGTTCCAGGTACTTAATTCCTTCTCATCGCAGAAAGATGGGTAACAAGGTCGGAATGTGGGGCAGTCAAGCCAGCGCCTCTAAAGAATTAGCACTATTGCTTCTAAATAATTGCCTGGGCAGCCCTGTCTGCATTCCCAGGGTGCCTCAGGGTGCCTCAGGTAACAAGCAATATGCATACTCCACGCCAAAGACGATCAGCAAAGCCTGAAAGGGTTGACCTCCTAGGACTACCCAGAACACATGTCTCAGCACGACAGATAAAAAGTCATCAAAATGGCCCAGTTTCTGTAGAGGTAGGTGAATCTAACTGTAAGCAGCAGGTGCTACTTGTATTCATCATGGATGGAAGAGTTCAAATAGTCCGTTATAGGTAAGGTACTATAACAGTAACATTGATCACATTTTTGTTGTGTCAATTTCATCTATTTTTTAATATAATTATCATGTCGATTTAGAAAATAGCTTTTAAAGCTCTTTTGTTTTGTTTTATTTCCAAGAAAATGGGCATCATGTGTTATGTATTGGTTCGGAATTTCTTAAAACGTAATTACTTTGTACATATAGACCGTTTTCACATTTAAATAATGGCTTTCGATATTTTCTCGCAAGGCATCGATCAATTCTTAGATTGCGATAATGTCGAATTTACAGAATTCTTTAAAACACAATTCATTGACTCATCATTATTTTTAGTCACATTGTCTGCTTTTCCAAGTTCCCATTTAGGAAAATAATATTGTAAATTCTGCCAACAATTTCCAAAATATATTGAGAACCCAAGGTATTTTCATTTCGATTAAAATTATAGATCGTATTGTGAATTTATCAAACTGGCGTCACCAAAAATAAGTTTTCTTTATCTTTAAAAGCAGTCTTTCGATTAAAGTTACAATTCTTAGTAATATATCTCATAAGAGTTGCCCAGTGGTCTTTGGCGGGGAGGCTCGGGCATAAAATGTCCTGCTAGAGAACTATATAACTATTACAGGGAAAGAAAACAATTCACCCTTTTGTCAGTATAGGTCCTACGAACTTTCAGGATTAAGTTAAAAATAATATTGTCATCGCAAAACCAGCCGATTAAATGAAATCAATGAAAAGGGCGTTAAATTATAGAGTGTGTTCGATTATTCACGTATCACTATAAGTTGCTCATCCGTCAAACTGTCCGTCCTTACGTTTATTGATTTCAAATTACTTTTAAATTGATTTTAATGGCTTGACACCGTTCTTAAGAATATTATCAGTCTTTCGTCGTATGTTACTTAGAGTTTTGCGTATTTCAGAGGAATTCGATTTGTTGCTGCTGCGGCTTATTATGTGGTTCAACAAGACTTGCCGCTAATAATGACCCGTCTGTATGGACAGTTGTAAATGATTTCATTACATGTATATATAGAGATGTAAAAATAGTTTTAGATAAAGTAAGAATGAAGATAGGATGAATGAAATCCTTTTTCAGTAGAATTACAATGAATATTCTGGAATATTCTATGGGTGTCTGCATTAAAATTTCTTGTTTTACGGCATACAAATTTAGTTTATGTCGAACAAAAAATAAGCAACATTTATTATGAATGATTTATTAAATACGATCAATTGAACACACGTTACTTGTTTGGTATCAGCTGGCTACAAAATGCATATTCATAATTTTTTTCTTATTGAAAGAAATCTGGCTAGATCTGAACCTGGCATAACGGATTCAATACTCCACAACAGTATACATTTGATCAGCCAATAAACCTTTTCTAACATCAAGGGTTACATACATGATTCCTATTTTAGGGTCAATGTAGAAGCCGATATCTTTCAAGTAATACTGTTTGATGTGTGAATGAGGTCGTTCATGAATCACTTATAACGTTTACTTATATCTCATCTTCAGGCACGCCCTCTTTGATTGAAATTATTCTAATTAATTTTATTGTTTACACAGGTAAGTGAATGCACGTCTTCCTACAAAAGTATTGCAATGGTGAAGGAAATTGTTGAAATGAGCATTATGTGTTTCCGAAAAATACTCACTTAGCCAAGTAGTATTATAGAATGCTGAAAATCTTTAAGGTACTATATAGGCAGTTTATGAACTTGATAAAATATAAATTGTTAAAAGCTTTAAGAGAGACTCCTCTCTGCTGCTAATAAGACCAAACGGATTTTTCGGGGGGTTAGGTGCAAGACAAAGTAGGAAAAGCGTACTTAGCCTTGTTAGTCATTAAAGGTCTCCGAAGTCTCTAGAGATGTAGATAAGGTACTAATGATTGATGAGTTAACCAATGGGATTGTTGGAGGATATCGCAATGTTCGGCGATTTGCTAAGCTAGCAAGAAACTTTAATGGAGCGATAAGATTGAAATGTCTAGAGAAATTGCCATCCCCGATCCCTAGTCAACACGCATGCCAGTTTGGGGCCGGTTTCTACAGGAGCAGTAGATTTTCGCATCTCGTAAATTATATTGTGACAATCACTGATCCACGACGTTTATAAACCCTTATGATTTTAGTATAAATTAAGTATAAACATATGCTGCTAGAGAGAGCATTTTAGTAGTACCTGCTACAAGTATGTTACTATCCAGTAAATTAATGAAGCGAAATATTATGTTAAAATGTATTTATATACATTTTAACATAATATTTCGCTTAGTATTATAATACCAACCATATGTATTATGATACCAACCATATGTATATATATTTTATTTATATGTATATATATATATATATATCATTTATATATATATATATATATACATATATATATATATATATATATATATATATATATACCTGTCTGTGTGTATGTTATATATTTACATATGACTCTGTACACACACCTATATATATATATATATATATATATATATATATATATATATATATATATATATATATATGGGAGGTAATTTTCGAAATAATTGATACATCATTATTTGTACTGATGGTATTTTAGTAAAGCATGACGTAATAGAGCCAGGCCTGAGGAACATGTATCTACATGCTGGAATTATGGAATTCATAGAAGTAGGACTTAAAATATATTCCAGAATATATATATAAGTATATGAAGTGTGAATTGATATAATGTGAAAGTATTCTGGCTGATGAGTTTGAGGAAGGTGTATAAATATGTTGCTAGATGAATTAAAGTTATATGTGTTTTAAGATGTGAATAATATGTAATTTTAGATTATAAATTCCACTACTAGGATGGTTTAGTATAAAAGCTCTTTTGGAGAAGGAGAAAGGACCGATATCGGATAAACTACATACACTTAACAAAACGGGTGACCTTATTTGAATTTTTAAATATAGAATAAGGATTTTGTATCTATTCTTAGTGTGAGTTTCAATTTTGTCTAGGGGAAGTAACTCGTGAATTTTCAAAGGCAGGTATGTGTTCAATGTAAGAGGGATTTTGAAAATAATTTTCGTGAATATAATTACAAAGTTGAAATAACTACTTAAATATTAAATATATTTAAGTATACTTTTATTTAATTTATGTTAAGAATAACAAAATTAATCATATGCATGTGCATTTTATTGATCTTTCCGGGTGTTATGACATACAAGTTCGCACATAATAATTGTCTGCTAAGCCAATGGTTAAAGTAAGTAGTATTATAATACCAACCATATTTTCGCATTAAATTTTTTAACATATATCTTTATATATATTTTTTCTTTTGAATATTTATAATAATTCAGAAACTAGTTTTAAGGGTTTTTTAGGTGGCACATTCTTCCATAGTAATTCGACTAAGCAATTAGGGCAAATACAGGTTGCTCAGTTTCGGAATAAATTAGAAAGTATCGTTTGAATAACTGTTTCAGATCTCGGGTGTTGTTTCTTTTCTAGGGAGTCCTTCGATTTTTTCACCATTCTTCAAATACGATTTTCTCATGTATTCCGGCTTGTCATATTCTTTTTAACATTTTGAATTCTCCTGGTTTGGGAATAA
>OY744543.1:30318066-30390566 GCA_963556195.1 Sepiola atlantica
CAGCCTCTTTTCTTTTATACAAGTATCATTAAAAATAACGGACATCTTGTGTCTGGGTATTTTCTCTATGATCCTTTCCGTTTTTCTGATTAGGTTCTTAGTTTCAGACGGAAACTGGCTGATAAAATTGCCAAAGCTTCCCAAAGCAGAAAACCAAAAACAAACACAAACAAAACAGAAAAAACAGCTATTAACAAAATTAATTATACTATTAGTACTAATATACTCAAATGCCTATAAATATAAATTAAAATTAAACACAGTCCTTTATTTTCCCGCCTAAATAGAATATATATTCACTCCTAGGTCTATGCCTGGTTAACATTACTCCACTGACGATGGATCTGGAAGGGTCCGAAAGCGCTTTGGGAAGCTTTGGCAATTTTATCAGCCAGTTTCCGTCAAAAACTAAGAACCTAATCAGAAAAACGGAAAGGAGCATAGAAAAAATAACCAGACACAAGATGTCCGTTATTTTTAATTATACTTGTATGTATATATATATATATATATATATATATATATATATATATATATATATATATATATATATATATATATGGTGTATATGTAAGTGCAAGTATTTTACAGTGTAGATTGATTTTTCTGGGAGAACATGTCAAAGCAAAATGAAGCTCAATGTCAAAATTTAAATAATCATTTCAAAAGTTGTAATAGATTCATGAATCACAGATCAAATTGATATCATACATCAGTATAATAATGCCATTCAATGTCAGTTTCAGAGAAAATAAAACCTAACACGTGTTTCCTGTATAATTCAAACATACTTGAAAACATTTAAGTAGTAACACACGAATCCCGTCTTCAATGTTTGTTGCCAAATAAAAATTAAAAAATGAAATGTTGGTAACAAACGTTGATGATAGACTGTTTGTGTAAGCTATATAAAAGTAACACAAGACGTTATAATGAGGCCATGTGTACGCAATGTGTAATTAATGTGTAATCTAAATATGTAATCTCAGTGTGTAATCTCAATCATGGTAGAAGCAGACGTTATAATTCCAGAAATATGTACTCAATGTGTTATCAATGTGTAATCTAAATGTGTAATCTCAATGTGTAATTTTCACCACGGTAGAACCAGACCTTATGATGCTGGTAATGTCTAATCAATGTGTAGTCAATCTTATTTAAATCGATTTTAATGGATATGTGTAACACATGTAATTATTCGCCTCCGATATCAATCTAGTAAATATCGCTTAGACTAAATCAGTTAAATTCCAATCGTTATAAAGTTGGTCAGATAATCTATAGAATCATGTGGCCCATTAATCTTCAAAACAGGATGATTAAATATTCTGTGAAAAACCGTAAATCAAATCCAATTGTTAGTTTGGTTGTCACACTTAAATACCTTGAAAACGGACGTTAAAATATCGATCTCTTTCGGTATGAAACGAAAAATAAGATCATCTCAATAAATAACGATTGCGAAGTATTATCGATTACTTAAAAATCGATGCAGCTTCCAAGTGTTGTCTTTGCTATAACACGATGCCTCCATCACTCAAACACTCCAACACATGGAATCGGTAAAAAAATTACAATTCTACCTGAAATCCACCATATTTATTACAAATAAACTCTGGCCTTTGCTCATTAGTTTTCAACATTTTCTTCTAGCACCGTTAAATTATAACCACACTACGACACGATGTTTAAATGGTAAATAACTCTGACACACTCGTCACTTGCTTCTATCAAGAATGTTGTCGCAATTCCTCTCTTCAGTTCAGGAATAGTATGAGTTATTTTGATAGACATGATTTTTTAAATAACCCCACAGATAAAAAGGTCTGGTAAGTGTGAAGCCAATCTAAACTCAATCTCGCTTCTCATCACGAAAGTTTACATGGAAATACTGTAGGATATTCATTATTCAAAATTTGAGATCGACTTTGACAGATAGTGAAATTTATATATGGCAAATATAGTTGTATGGCAGAAAGGATTGTGAATTTTATAAACAATTCTTCAATGCAGGCATTTTTCTAATAGGAAATTCATTTTCTTAGAAACACTTATATAATTGTATAAACAATTCAATCGTGGTACTTTTTAGTATGGCATTTAATTTCTTAGAAATATATTTTAACCTTTCTGCTACTTCTTTTTCAAAAAGGTTCTTATGATTGTCTGCGTTAAATAGAGTGAATATTTTTAACATTCACCGTGATAGGGCATTGTTCTTCCGCTGGTTATAATTTCCAGCAATACTTGTAGTTTTTTATACAATTGGGCGGAATGGTAGAATGCCTGATATTCCGAAATGTTCACCCATCTAAAAATAATCTAGGCCCGACGTTGCGAAACTTCGTTAATACGACGAGAACCGCTTTTCCAATCTGATTAAGTTGGTATGTCAAGCTTGACTTGGAAATATCACGTGTTCGTGTTCGTAATGTTCATGCTAGAAAAGGTAATGTAGATGCGCCCACGCATTTTTACAAGAACCTCCGTCGGTCGGTCTGTCGGTCAGGATGAAGCGTTTATATTGTACAATAAAGCCTACTGAATTACACAAGTGAGGAGATAAAAAGAAGTAGTTTCAGAGGAGTTAACGCCTCTCTATATGCATCCATCTGTCTGTCAACCCGTTTGTGAATTTTCAAAAGAGTTATATCTCCTTGTTTCAAAGGCAGGAATGTGTTCAATGTAAGAGAGGAGTTTTTAAATTTTTTCCTGAATGTAATTACAAAGGTGAAATAACGTCTTAAATATTAAATATATTTGCGTCTAATTTTATTTTATTTATGTTAAGAATTTAAAAAGTTATCATATACATGTGGATTTCATTGATCTTTCTGGATTTTGTGACATGCAAGTTCGCACTTAATTATTATCTGCTAAGCTAATGGTTTAAGTAAGTAGTATTATAATACCAACCATATTTTCGCATTAAATGTTTTAACATGTATCTTATATATATTTTTTATTTTGAAGATTAATAATAATTCAGAAACTAGTTTTAAGGGTTTTTTAGGTGGGGTATTCTTCCATAGTAATTCGACTAAGCAATTAGGGCAAATACAGGTTGCTCTGTTTAGGATTAAATTAGAAAGTATCGTTTAAAGAACTGTTTCAGATCTCGGGGGTTGTTTCTTTTTTACAATTCCGTCCCTCTGTCTGTCACAAAATAGCATATGCATCTCAAAACGTGGCCTATCTAATCGGACAGTGGACCCTTTTTTGGCGACCAACCGACTCTAAGCATGCTGTTCGTTATTACTCTTACTACTATTATGTCAGTGAACTGCTTTTCCTTCCCTCAGCAACTATAGGCAGCTGTCGTATGAACTGACGTCAGAAAGGGGAGAGAAGTGAGGTTGCTCCCGTATTATACAAAACTCAATCTCTCTGTATCCTCTAGATC
Organism: Sepiola atlantica; assembly: GCA_963556195.1. Taxonomy (NCBI): domain Eukaryota; kingdom Metazoa; phylum Mollusca; class Cephalopoda; order Sepiida; family Sepiolidae; genus Sepiola; species Sepiola atlantica. The sequence continues at coordinate 30,321,470 of OY744543.1, forward strand.
TTGCGCGTGCGAATTCTGTTCGTAACAAAACCTGTTGCAAATAGTAATGAGTTGTATCCTCTTTCTTCGGCTACGGTAGAAGGCCGAATAGAAAGTGACGTCAGGGGCGAAAGAGCTGTTAGATTGCTTCCGACTTCTATCTATATCTTTAGTGTTTCCCAACTCTTGCCGTTGGCGAACGTGTGTCTCGATGATTGGTTCTTCTATAGTCGTAGGCTATACTTATCCCAGCCCAATGGGATGTATTTGAAATATTCAGACTCACTACTTTTTTTTTCCGGAAATACGCGACCCTTACAAAGTGTCTCTTCATTTCCTTGCCATCCGATCCGTGCGCAGTTTCTCTTCAAGGTGAATGACTGGCACAAATGAACTACAACGAGATGTCGGGGAAGCGATAATCATCATAATCGTCATGATCATATGAGAGCCGAATCAAATCACGGCGCCAACTTGCAACAGCTTGATCGGACAAACTTCGTGTTTACATATATTTTTTGTCTGTATGTCTATTCGTTAAGTAACAAATACTATTTATGTATGTCACTTTCAAGTTTCAAATAGTATTCTTGATACGTCCTGGCATATTTACTGATCAGTCGATATGTACATCAGTTTGTCACACTTGAATTTCAAATATGATTCATGCATCCCTAAACGCTTAAAGTAAATGGACGTATCTATTGCTAATGGAGATCTGGTATCCTTTGCCTGAAGCTAAAACGACATCTACTACAATTATTAATGGAGATTTGCTATACGTCTCGCCGAAGCCGGAATTCTAGATTACTTCTATTGATAATCCCCAATTCGGTTGACTATATTTCATCAGTGTTGTGGCCTCGCAATCCAGTAAATAACTATGACACAAATAGTGGTCTAGTTAAAAGGTGTATTAGCAAAAGTATGTTACAGACGTACGTGTCATAACTCTCTGACTATAATTGTGGCCAAGACCTTTAGTTGTAACTGTATTTATTCTGTTTGGGTAAGTCCATTTATTCCTAAAATAGGTAGATCAGCTTACACATTAACACCCCTTTTAAGCCTATAAGGAGTCAATGCATTTTTATTGGGGTTGACTTCCATGAAGTCAGTATATTTTCCTTTCCGTTTCGACGTCTGGCTCAGCTTGTTGGACTGGTAACTCGAACATGTTTTACACGACTTCACGAATACTTTTTTCTGTAGTTTTGTCCTCAACAGTATCGGAATATATTTTACTGATTTGTTTTAAATGTGGCTTCTGTGTAAATTTTTATTTTTTCACATGATAGAGCATACTCCTATTTTTTTTTATTAATCTACAATCCCGGTTTTCTCAAAATTACTTTTTATTCTTAAACATTCGGGGAAAAAATTATCCGATTTGACAACATCTTTTTTTACATTTATATTACGTCCCGGTAGCAGTCTGTTGAAATTGTCTCAATCTTTACTTGCGAAGATAGCTTCCGCTGGTAAAATGCCAGATGGAACGTTATCATTAGGGGTAATATTTTACACTTGCAGAAAATCCTGCATGGCTTTCTCCGTGGAAGTACCCCTCACTTTTGGAACGCTCTTTTTAAAGTATCAACAAATCTCGCCGCTAGATCATTGCTTCTTGCATAATGTGAGGTGTTACACTATTTATTTACCTCCCCAAGAGGTTAGGCACAAGGCCAGTTTTATCTTACTCCCACAAAGTAAGATCTGACCAAAGGTCGGGTTAGGAAAGTGGGACTTGAAAAGCCAGCGCCCGAGAAGGTGAGAACTCTGGTCATTAAAAGTTGCCTGGCCAGCCCCGTCGACATTCCCCGGTAGGGGCGCCTCAGGCAGTAAGCAATAAACTTACCCCGACCCAAAGAGGGGAGGCAAAGCCTGGAATTGTGTACTTCCTAGAACTGCACAGGACAAACCTAAAAACCGGCAGAATCAACCCCCGAAGGCCAAGACAATACCAGTATATGGGGTATAGTATCCATCGGAACAGATACTACACTTTGATCTTGGCCAAATTACACTAGAAACAACTGACAAAACATTTTGAATTCACTTGACGTAAATTGAGTACCGTTATCCGATACTACACAATCCACGACTCCGAAACGTGCGAACAATTAGTGACAACACCCGATTGTTTCTGTCGTTGGTGTTTTACACTAAAGTACTTATGGCAATTTAGTGAAGCTACCCACTATCACAAGATAGTAGAACCTGTTCAATGGCCCAGCAAAATCAATATGAATTCTCGACCACAGTCGATCCGTTCGAAGTCAGGGTTTGAATTTTATGGAATGTCTTTGTACTGCTAACAGACACCCTTCACACGATTTAACTGTATTATCTATATATCAATTCATGTTCGTCTAGTAGACGTAATTTCGTATAAGACTCCTCATCCGTGATATGCTTGGATGCGCAACATCAAACTCTCGTAGAATACAACTTTTTTTTTTTACATGTATATTTTGTTCCGGTTACTTTTATAGTTGGTAACAGTGTCGAACATCGTCTTGATCTTTCTTACAAACACAGCTTTTGCTGGTGAAAGGCAAGGTGAAACGCTATTATTACGGGTCCTTATATACACTACAGGAAATCCTGCATGGTATTCTCCGTGGGAGTATTCATCGCTATTTGAACGCATCGGAAGCTACAACGATCTAAGGTTCTGGATCATAATAACGTAAACATAAAGCAGACGTTAGAATGGTCTTTATTTTTCTCCAAGTGCCTCCTGTCATTCTGCCGTCGTAAGCCACTCTTTAACCTTCAATATTTTGTTTGAAGGCGCTAATACGCTGTGCGTACTTGGGAGAAATACGTTATAGTAATTAGCTAACCCAGGGAATGTCCGCAAAGACGATATATTATTTTGCGCTGGTGTATTCCTTATTGTGTCCTCTCTCTCTCTCTCTCTCTCTCTATCTCTCTCTCTATATATATCTCTCTCTCTATCCCTCTCTCTCTCATCGGGCGGGTTCTACTTTTCATTTGAAAATTTTAGAATCCGTCGTGATCGCTTTACGGAGCCCTTCTCTTTGCAAGCAGAACGATTTCGTAAAGACGTTGACATTATTTGGGGAAAGTTAGTTGGCTTTTTTTTATGCCTCTAAATCTGCCTTTTAGTCGTTTTTATTCGTTGAATTGAATTAAATCTTTTAAACGTGTATTTTCACTGGCAGTAAATTCCCCATACCTGCCTTTTTTCGTTTTTTCTCACTATTAATTTATTTCATCCTGTTTTATTCCAACGATTACTCCTGATGAAATGTTGGACGAAAGAGCTCTCGAGACACACTTACGGAGATTTACAAAATTCCGCTTATATTTAAAACTATTTATAAATTTTGTACCTCAAAACATATATATATATATATATATATATATATTTAACTATATCCCCATACCAACCCTTCCTCCTTCTCCTTTTCTCCCAATTCACAAAGCGACTTTTTAAACTACCCCGTACTTCATAACCCCCCTCCCTCCCCTCCTAACCCCAAATCTTTAACTTTTAACAATTTTTGCCTTTTTGTCTCATTTTGAGTTAAACCTTGTACGAGATTCTACTGTTTTACTAGGCCCGGAAGTAAATAAAAAAAATGGCATGTTTTCCTCTTTTCAACCTCCTTTAAGTGCATCTGGACTTACCTACACTTTGAGCACTTTCTCCAATCTGCTCCCACGCAAAGAGTTTTTCTTCACTTTCTACAATTTCACCGGACTTTTTTCAACGGAAATTTACCACCCGGACATTTTTGCTTATCTTTTTCACGGAACTTTTCCTTTCATTCAATACGTTTTTTTTTAATAACAATTCTCATATTTTTCAAATATTTGAACTTTGTTTTTTTCGAAAGCCAACTTATCCATCTGTATTTCTCTTCTGATGATAAGATTTCGATCTTTGAAAAGCCTTGGCTTAAGGAAAGAAAAATAAACACTAGTTTATTACTGATTACACCTTGCATTGAACAATTGAAATTTGAAATAAATTTAGACAATCGTCGCATATTTATCACTCTTTTTTCTTCTATCTCTCTCTCTATATATATATGTATATTACGACCAGGTAAACACACGAATTAATCAGATTAAATTCCTTACTACAAATTCAAACTAAAATAAGAACAGTTCGGGCCAACCAGAACTTCGATCTGTGGTTGAACAATTTACATCCTGGACCAACATTTGAAGATGCTGTTACCTCCATTTTTTGTCTAAACTTTCTTGTGACTTTGCAGGACTAAGTAAAAATATTTAGAGTTATGGAGTAGATCCGTATGTACCTTTTCGTTCTTCGACAATATAAGGTTCATACGATAGGTTGATTTAATTACTGGACGTAAAAAAAAAACAATAAATTGCAACATTTACTCTACAGGAAAAGTTGTTGTTCGGCGAACCGTGATATTAGTCAAAATTTCCTTAATATTTCTTTCCTCTAAGTTGTCCCCATTTTGAACTAAATATCCGCTCACATGATTTGGACTTCTGCATTGCTCCTACTATTCCAAAACGGGAAGAAACATACTCTGAATTCGAACTCTTCTTTGCTCAATTAGCAAGACTTCCACCTATATCCAACGCTAAGGTACGTGATCTTAAGACGAAATTAAATGTATCGCTCATTCATACGCACCTACACCTGTGTTTTTTAGGAGAAAAAAAATTTCGGGAATTAACTTCTAATTTTTCTGTGAGAGGGTTCAGTATATGGTCTATAGTCATGATACAATCTTCCCAAGCATTACTTATACATTAAGTTATCATGTAGTATCAGTTCTATTGTTATATGACCATGCTCATAGACATTACTTTCTCCTTTATATAATTGTGTATCTATATTATATCCGTTAAGGTTGTATTATCTATACAAGAAACATAGATACGCATCGATTATTCTTATCTGTTATAAATCTAGCAACATCACTTATACTCAATTTGTATAACATTTCTCCTAAGCTAATCTAATTTGATTGGTCGGTATTTCTGAGTTACTCTGTTGTTCTTATCTATATACTTACTGGCGTTGCTCGCACGCTAACTTTCCACAATGTTTGCTACTTGAAATAATAAATAATACACATATTATTCATAAGTTTCTTTATTCGTATCAAAGATAAACATTAACATTTTAGTAACTTTGATGAAAATTTAATTAATCTTTAAAATAAAACTACAATTGAATCAGAAAAAAGAAGAAATCAATTCGCCTGAGCGACGGTGTGCGTGAGGGGGATATGTTTTTATAAACTTCCACTTTAGTTGATTAAAATCATGTCATTTCCTCTAAAGGTGAAAAGGAGCATTTAAACACAAATGCAAACCGTATTGTCTACCGGATGAAAATAATCATTGAATTAAAAAGAAGAAAATACGGAGTCGCTAAAAAGGGATAGAAGTGTACATAGAAAAAAAAGAAAGAGAGAAAGCTAACAAGCCAGTTAGCTCGCTATCCAGCCCATCGCCCTTTCTTTTCATTTCTCGCTTATGCCTGTCGGTAAGAATTCAAGCATATGATATAAGCTTAATGTTTTACATCATTTAAGTAAGTCATCCATGTACGGTTTTTAAATCCCTTTAATGAATTACTGTAAACATCAACGAAACAATTGCATATATATAGATAAAATAGGCCAATACAATTACAATTGAATAACACTAAAAATTAATTTATTATAGAACTATTAAAAAATAATTATGAAAATTAGATATCCGAATAATTATCTTTGGACTATTCTAATATAGTATATATAGAGAGAATTTTTAAAGTCTACGTAGTATTCCATGAACAATTCCAGTATACTGAAACCATATGCCCTTAATAGAATTAAGATGAAAATTAATATACACTCAATGTACAAAAGCAAGGAAATTCCCACATTTTCACACTTTTATTGTCATTAAGGGTATGCAAACACAACAGGGTTATGTATTTTACTGGCAGGAATTTTTCTTATAAAAAATATAAGCAGTGTTACTATTTTAGCACTGTTAATATAAGCATTGCCAATAATCATTTTAACTGGTATTTTACTTACCTTTATAGTATCCTTATCAATCACGCCCGAGTGGAACCATTATTCATACGACACTAGAATCATTGTTATGTGTTAAGGAAAATCAAGGTATTCTTGTTGTATATAAGTCAATTTTTTTGTTTCACACTTTAATTTATTAGAATTAACAACTTTCACCATTTTTTTTAATATATAAACTGTTTTTACTGCATTTTTCAACAATACAATACATCTTTATACAATTCAGATTGAAGTTCCACAAACAAGAATTTTAAATCTTATAAATCAAATAATGTGAACTGTAAACCTTTGTATTTTTCATTTCTCTGAAATTTTCGTTTTCTCTGAACTAAAAACAATACTCTAGGGCTCTAATATCACAAATATAGGCAACAGAATTGCACTTTATTTCGGTTCTTAATTTGTAACTTTGCCTAAGGGTTCAACACGTAGCCTACAGCCAAAGTCTAAGTTCTTACTGGATCGACCTAGGCCCAGTCGATATTAGGTAGGTTCCATAAGAACATCAGATCGATCAGACCTGTTGTCAATTACAGAAGACGAAGAGTTCAAGCCGAATTCCCTTCGGAAAAGCGCAAGAAATTGTGTATAAACGATTAATTCTTGTTCGATGTTTTCTGAATGTTCTAGATTTTTACAAAGAACACAAATTTACTCCAAACATCAGCCACCTTACTCCAATTCGCCGCCAACCAAGACTGAGCACAGAATTGGAAAAAAGCCACGTGGTAAAATGTTATTCATTCTTTTGGAATTCTACATATCAACCAAACCATTTCCTTATCAGATCACTACAATATAAATCTCTACGCATGAGTGGAAGAAGTGCGTAAGGTGCGCTGAAGAAAAGTTCCTACCAGTAAAATACATAGTCCTGTTGTGCTCGCATACCCTTAATGACAATAAAAGTGTAACAATTTGTGAATTTCCTTGCTTTTGTACATTTAGAGGATATGAATTTTTATCTTAACCCTATTAAGGGCATATGTTTTCAGTATACTGGCATTTTTCATGGAATGTCACTACTTTTGTAACGACTATGCCTCAATACAATGCCTTCTCATAACTGATATAGTTGGTAGTTTGACTAATCAATGTTTCTTCCAATATTCACAGGTAATTTTATTTTAATTATGATGAGTGTATATTTACTCATAATACAATTCAACCTGGAACAATTTTTTTCAAACTTTACCATTGCAAACAATAAATGGTGATTCAATCATTTTACAGTCAGTGTGTTTGACAATTGACAAGGACACAATGCAATTAAATTAAAATGCCATCAACTTGAGCCTACAACCTCTATATGTGCCATAACGCAGCTGAATTAATCAAATAGCTGATGAGATATAGAAGAAAGTGTATGTGGACTAGTCATTTTTTAAGGTTTGTTGAACATTTCTGAGCAACTACGGTATAGTGGTAAACTGAAATTAGAAAGCCATCAACTAGAGCTCAGAACCTCTATCTCTGCCTAAAATCAGCTGAATCCATGAAATAGTTGATGAAATACAGAATAAACTGTATGTAGACTAGTAATTGTTTAAGGTTTTTTGGAATTTTCTGGAAAACTAAGGTATATGGTAAACTGAAATTAACACGCCATCAACTAGAAATTAGAACCTCTATCTTTGCCACAAATCAGCTGAATCCATCAAATGGTCGATAAGATATAGAATAAAGTGTATGAATACTGGTCATTTTAAAGGTTTTTTAGAAGTTTCTGGAAAACTAAGGTATATGGTAAACTGAAATTAAAATGCCATCAACTAGACCCTAGAACATCTATCTCTGCCAAGAAGCAGCTAAATCCATCAAATAGTTGATGAGATACAGAGTGGCACAGACGTACTACGTACGTACACACATATAACATGATTTACTGATTGAACTCTCTGGATCTCTGGGTTGCCTTGACTAATGATGCTGAAATTCTACACACTTATAGCACCTATCAAATAAAAATGTTGTGCAAAGTTTTAACTAATTTTGTTTATTAGTCTATGAGTTATGATTAATCAAAGAAATAAGATTTCCAGCCTAGGCCATTCTTGAAGTCTATTAAGGGATAGAGCGCTCTCGCGCCTCACATGATTATTTGTTGCATTGCAATAATCAATTTTATTAGTATATATAAGTAAAAAATAAGAAGAAACGATATTTAAATTTTAAAATAGGAGGATGTCACCATATTATAAAAAAATTGAAAAATTAAGGAATATTTATTAATTGGAAAAATTTCACAAAAATCTGAGACATCTGAATTTTCACAAAATGATTCAACCTATTCTTTGACCCCTTTGCATCGAAGTAAATTATAGTAAATATAGCCCGACTTACCCTCTTTTACGCCTTGTATCTCTGTTCTAAAATTGGCAATGATCGATTCATCGGTTAATGTGTAAATCGTATGTACAATAAGTAAACTTTATATAAATAGAGATTATTACAATAAAAACACTCACCAAGGTAGTCAAATACATGAGGTCATAGACTCGCATTTCACTTTTCTGAGATCTTTTCCGTAGAGCGCATATTAACTTAGAATGCGTAACAAGAGTAACTTCCATGCGAGAATGCGAAATTGCAACTAAGCTTCTGTCTTACACCAGAAAATCCTATAAGTGTCGCAGGACATGGGAACCACTTTGACCGACCGCTTGTTGTATATGCATGACTTCGCAACCGGAATGGCAGTCATCTAAATAGCAAACGCGCAGACTAATATGTTGTAGCAGAAATTTTACAGTCGAGTTTCAACACTTGGGCTCAGATTCATCCAACTAATCAAGAATGAGAAAAGCTTAAGCTCGGGTTCACTACTTCCTGTCCTTGGTAGTTATAACGTGTTTCCGTGGGCGTCGGTGTTATGCCTGATTGTGCTATTAAGTATCTAATCGACGAAATTATTTCATAATATATATATATATATATATATATATATATATATATATATATATATATATATATGTGTGTGTGTGTGTGTCTGTGTGTGTGTATATATACAGGGTGACCCCAAAAAAACGGGCCCCAAATCTAATTAGGTCCTGTTTCTTAGTGTTTCGTCTGAATGAAATGAATTTTGGGGCATAACTAGTTTATTATATTCACAATATTATATCAAAACACTAGGGTATTTGGCTTTTTTTCTCCGTTCTATAGCATGTGTTCTAGATGGAACCATTTTAGCTCCGTGCATTTCTTGAGGCGCAGAACGAAGTTGTCCATGACGTTCTTACATACTGAATTGGGAACAGCTCTCATCTCCTCCTTGATTGCTTCCTAGAGTTCCGTGATGGTTTTGGGTTTCCCTGCGTACATTCTGTCCTTAAGATAGCCCCAAAGGAAAAAGTCTGGGGGCTTAGGTCCGGGTTATGGGGTGGCCACTCAAAATTAGTCTTGAGACTGATCACTCGGCCTCCGAAGTTCTCTGTCAGCCAATCTCGGGACAGGTTTGAGGTGTGAGAACTTTCTACGTCTTGCTGGAACCAGAACTTGCTCATGAGCGACGGGTAGAGGGTCTGGATCTCACTCTTGAAGGTTTTGAGGACCTCCACATACCGCTCCTTGGTGACTATCACTGCTACGCCAGATTCTTCGATGAAGATTGATCCGATGATGCCTCTGACCGAGATTGCAGCCCACACCGTGCAATTTGGAGAGTGCAGGGGCTTGGTGGCTACTTCATTGGGTCTGGAGGACCCCCAGAAGACATTTGTCTTGGAGTTTTCCTTTCCGTCAAGATGTAAGTGGGCTTCATCTGAGGTGCAAAGGATGTTAAGGAAACCTGATGACTCCTTGATCTTATCGAGCATCTTGACTGCCATAGCGGTCCTCTGCTTCTTGTCTGAGGCTGTAAGGGTCTGCAGCGTCTGTATTCTGTATGGGTAAGCCCAGATATCGTTCACCAGCACTCTCCTGCCAGTCTCACGGGAGATACCGAGGGACTGATTCGCTTACGCACAGAGCGTTTCGGACTCTCCTGGAGAGACTCCCTCACACTTTCGATCAGCTCGGCTGTGCGCTTCTTGGGACGTGCCGAGTGGCTTGGGCGGTTCTCACTGGCAGCGTTGAAGTTCTCCACGGTCCCATACTTCTCGAAGTGGTCCACCCAGTTCTGAATTCTGCTTTTGGGTGGAGCCTTTTCACATCCGAACTGATGCATGAAACGGTCCTGGGTTTTCTTAAACGAGCCTGTCTTGTAGTAAAATTTAACACAGTGTATATTTTGTCCCAGCTCCCACTGGGGCTTTGGTGTACTCACGGTCGTTGATTCTACCATGTCCTGTAAAATAAGAGCAATCAGTGAATAAATAAAGAAGATATCACATAAAGTGTACACGGGGCCCGTTTTTTTTTTAGTCACCCTGTATATGTGTGTATATATATATATGTGTGTATATATATATAGATATATGTATATACATATGTATATATATGTATATATATGTGTATATATATATGTATATATATATGTATATATATGTATGTATATATATGTGTGTGTATATATATATGTGTATATATATGTGTGTATATATATATGTATATATATATATAAAAACTGCAAAGAATTAAAAATCATAACTATCGCTTATATATTTATTAACATCAGTTTTAAATAATATCTATGTTAATTCAGTCACTCACTTGCTCACTATCCAGGTTTATCGTTTATGCTCCCTTTGATAAGAGGCTCGGCGTTGATTGTCTGTCCTTTTGCTCAGTCTCCCGTGCTCACGGTTGTGGGAATTGACTGTGTCGATTTACCTCTGTGTATTGGCTTTACTGATAGTTTCTTTCCATGTTATTTTAAGTCGCTCAGCTTTCTTTTTGCTGTCTAGCCTCAGGTATCTGCATGTGCTGATATAGCCCTTGCTTCTCTCAACATGCGAATACGGTTTGCCCTTATTAAGACATAAAGTTTTGGAATGGCCAATTTCTCAAGTAGAGTACCCTACCTAATGTTCTAAATCTAGTTCGGCTTTACATTGCATATGCACCTAATCATGTCTCTGTTATTTCTCTAGAATCGAGCAAGTGAGGCCTGGGAAGAAGATCAACACTCACTGCCATACAACACCACACTTTTTACACAGCTATCATAGATTTTACTCATGGAAATAATTATGATGGCACGGGGTGTTAGGAATGGGAGAAGTTCTCTGAACTTTCCCCAAGCTGTCTTGACTCCAATTGTCTAACATAATTCGCAGCCACCTCTAGCACTCAGAATATCTCCTAGGTAGCAAAGGGGTCTACAACCTCCAGTGTGTATTTGCCTATTTAAACTTCTGTGCACTGGCGGCCCTCAATTGGGCGTGCAAATCATAGACATATCTTATATCTGAAGTCCGGATCTGGTTTGAGCTTATCATGCACTCCGCTGTGTACCAATGGAGTGCAGTGGTTACACTCTATCGCATTGCTCCTAACAACCCATTCTACATAAAGACTAATTAATCGAGCCACTAAATATCACCTTTGTCTTACCAGTATTGATCCTTAGACATTTTGCTTCCAGTTCGTTCATTGTCTCTACCCTGATGATCAAGTCTTAAGCGTACACTTGTTCCCATTGGCACCCTGTTTGTAACTAATTAGAGCGGGCCTAAAAGACAACAATAAACACAATTGGTTATAACATTCATCTGGTTGAACAACGTGTATATATATATATATATATATATATATATATATATATATATATATAATGTTAATATAGTTGTTATATAGCGTTATATATATATACATATATATATGTATATATATATATATCTGTATACACATTTCTTAAACACAAAAGGCTGATTCATAGCTCTATTGTCTACGTGTTAAGCTTTTAAATTACTAAAATATAAAAGCTAGTGAAGAATTTTCCATATATACAGAAAAAGATCAAAGTGTTTCTTTAGGTATATATGGAAATTGTTCCCCAAATAAAATACGGTCCAATATGATATATATATATATATATATATATATATATATATATATATTCATATATGTATATATATATATATATATATGCATATATATATATATGCATATATATATATGTATATATATATGCATATATATATGTATATATATATGCATATATATATATATATATGTATATGTATATATATGTATATATATATGCATATATATATATGTATATATATACATATATATATATTAATATGTATATATATATATGTGTATATATATTATATAATTTTTTATAATTCTATGTATATACACATTGTATTTTTATGAGGTTATGTAATATATTTTTAAATTATTGTCATGCTTAATAACGTGAGTAGATCTTAATCGTATAATGGCATTTAGCCTGACGATTCCATGATGGAATGAAACATAAACGTCTTATGTGGGGATTACGGAATTAAAAATAAATAAATAGCAAAGTTTAACTGTAATACCGGCTGTAGCGGTTGTAATAACTTATTTCATTATCTATGTAATTATCTATAACGTGACCGAAAACAAAGAAAAAAGGAAGGGCGAATAGTATATATATGCGTGTGTGGGTGTGTGTGGGGTGTATGTATAAAAACAGAATTATTTATTCAGCAAAAAAATAAAGGAATCTCGTAGGAATATAAGAATAGTTTAAATGCATATATAGATGAATATGATTTACAATGTTATTAACGATAAACGTATGGACGTTTAGTGGTTTAAGGAGCGAAGAAAAATAAGATAAAACACTTATATAAAACGCATTAACAAATGTATACAAATAGATGATATCTACAGAAACAATTAAGAAAGATAACGATTGTAGATTAACATATGAACTAAGAATAGTAATGGAAATACAATAAAGAAAGGAAAAGGGCAAGATAACGTTAATAGAATGAATAGAATGACGCTGACATAAAGTTACAGCAGGTTGCAGCAAAATCCGACTCTTGACAAGAAGAAAACGAAATACGAGGAGGTGCTGGGAAGTGCGAAGAAGCCCTTGATTGATGAGATCGCCGCCGGACGTCTTTACGTCTTTAAGCAACGCTCATCTCTTGCATACAAGTTTTAGTCGACGGGACGACATATTTTGATTTTGGAAAAAGTCATTTTAAAATGGGAAAAGTCAGAATGATTTCCCTGAGCGAAATCAGATTAATCACCAATCACTATGTTTGCTAATCGGAAGATTTTCTTTGTTTATGTGTGAAAGGTGATAACGTACGTACGAACGCAATGTGGGGAAGCCTGTTAATATATAGATAGGAATACGAACTGAATTTAAGAATGCGAATGAAATATAAGAAAACAAATGTATGTGCATAGAAAATGAAAAAATAAACGATATTAATTATAAGAATGGATGAATACAATTAATTCACACTATTTCATGCTAACCTGTTTACAGACCAATAAAAATGTTATTTCAAACTTAAGCGTGACAGGGCGACATGAATTGTATTTCAAAGGCAAGCTTAACAGACTGACAGACGGAGAGAGGCTTTTTTTAGATTCACGGACGCATCAAATTAAGATGCGCCTATTGAATATGAGCATATCGCTACATGAACATGCTATGTAATCCTGAAGCGTGAAAGACCAACAAACTATTTCGAACTTAAGCATCACAAACCAAAAGAAAATTATATTTTTTATCTTAAGCGTGATATTTTTTAATGGAAATCGCTCCAGACAATATATGAAGCAACTTGATGTAAGGAACTAAAGCAAATACCAGTTTACGGTGAGAACCGAGCCAACGATGAGTGTTATATGAAGAGATTCTGACCGAGGAAACAGCAATTATTACTCTTTTGTAAGAAACATCGCTCATGGAATGTGAGGACTACATGACAAAATAACGGAAGCGAGAGTTACAAGGCTGTCGAAAGTAAACCCAAAGGATGCTATTTGAAAATGAAACGTTACAGATCGGCGAAAATAATGTTTAAAATATAACCGAGAGAGACAGACCGACGGACTAAGTATCTTATAGGAGATGCTTGGACGCATTTAAAATAAGATGCGTCAATATAATTAGTGCGGTTAAGAGAAGAATTTCACTTTCAAAGTTTAACTTGAGATAAAGATAAATGCTTAGCAATGGGAAAAGTGGTTTGTCACATTTAATACCTCTAAGACCAACTTCTCTCATGAAACACGGTCATATCCTCGCTTTTTTCCGAGTTGAAATGAGTGGCTCTGTTCTTTAGAGAGACCCTTTCTTTGATAAGGTCTTAGGGCGTACCTTTGCTCGAGACCCGAAATGTAAGTCTCACATTGCTAAGCTCGCAGAAAAAAAACGCTTTAGAAAGTACATGCGACCTGACGCAATCTTCTACCCGAACAAGAGTCAGATACGTCCTAAGATAGAGTAGTGTTGCCATATCTGAGTATTGATTTACTCCTCTCCAGGAGTTAGGCACAAAGCCAGTTTTTATCTTACTCCCACAAGTAAGATGTGACCCAAGGTTGGGTCGGGAAAGTGGGGTTTAAAATTTGCCTGTGCAGCCCCGTCGGCATTCCCCGGTATGGGCGCCTCAGGCAGTAAGCAATAAACTTACTCCTCCCCAAAGAGGGGAGGCGAAGCTTGGGAGGGTGGATCTCCTAGAAGTGCACAGGACAGCCCCACAGACCGGCGTACATCAAGCTCCGAAGGCCAAGACAATACCAGTCTATGGGGTGCATTGAGTAGATGCCGCTCTGAGCACTCTTACCTACATTCGAAATCTGGTAGAGGTAATCGTTGCTACTCTTCCCTGCAGACTTTTTTCTCAGAAGAGGCTTTGCTAGCTTTTTAAAACTATGTCTTTATTTTTATACCACGTGCACGGCTGGACTGCAATCTGCGTGTTTCCCCTGTAAAACATTTACAGCTAAAAGTCGTTTAGCGGCATTCACTGTAATTTTTTTTTTCATCTTTTGTGCACCTTTTGTTCATCTTTAGCGAACAAAGTTGTTTTCCATTCATTTCTCCTGTATGGAACACGATACCACCGGGCTACTTTCCAGATGAGTACACCATGCTCGTTTTTTTACGTCCAATGTTAAGAACTTCTTGTCAGGTCTTCCACTTAAATAGTGAAATTATCACCATTTAACTTATCGTTTGCTATTCTCTCACAGGTGTTGTTCATCGCCAAGTAACAAACTCATCAGTGCTTATACGCGAGTGGCCTTCGGACCTTCATAAGTGATGAATGACTCATTAGTATAAATAATCTGAAACACCTATTTACTTTTAAAAAACGTGCATTCAATCTGAGCGGAAAGTGATGAAAATGTTATCTATATAATAATAACAATAATTGACCATGGCAATTCTATGTTCGTACGAACGTCATTACTATCCACCTGTATTTTTAAAGATGGGATCGCCTGGATGCAACTTTTTTTTTTTTAAATTAGTCTGATGAAAGTGAAACTCGAACAAGAATACACTTTATCGGTCTTCAAGTTAAGAGCAAAGTGTTAGATATACATCCTCCACTCTTCAAACTCTATTTCCTGTTATATTTTTTTTACTACAACCCAGATCCACTCCCATTTAGGGACTGACCTGCTTGTTTTCGGTTCCGAACAAACTGGAAAACAATGGGTGATCTATTATATATAAAGTGTTTGGAGGGTCTTACTAACTATTTTTCCCACTACCAGTTTCAAACTAATGAAATATTTTTAAATATTTATGTTTAGGAGCAGTAACATTTCCAATCAATGTTGGGCCATCTTTAAAATTGTGACCCTTTAGTGTAATAAGAGTATTATATACATTTTTATCACGATGGAACAAGGATGACCAACGACACCCAATATCTTCGTATTTTGATGGTCTTGTGCCTAATTGGTTTTAAATGTAGTTTTTAAATATCTTAAGCATATCGATAATTAAAAGTGTAGTATCTGTTCAGTCCATAGATTGTACAATAATATCGTGATGTCTGCGTCTCATCGGAAGTCCATAGAAATATATCATGAACTCATACAACAGTTTTTGGGATAGAACCCCATCATTTTATATATATATATATATGTATATATATATATATATATATATATATATATATATATATATATATATATATATATTTATATATATATATATATATATACGAAACTACATTAACCAGAATATTAGATAAGTATGTTTTAGTTTGAATAAAGGGGGTACAGTGATATTGTGGGATCTGCTTTCGCGTTGGACTTCCATAGAATAAAAAAAATATGCGATAAAATCCTACAACGGTATTGGAGATGGAATCCCATAACGAGATATATCCTGAGACCACATTTACTAGGGTGCTTAGATAAGTTTGTTACAGTTTGAAAAAAGGGGGTACACTAATATCGTTGGGGCTGCGTTCGCGCGGGACGTCTATAAAATGCAAATATGCCACACACTCTTTTTTAAGCAGAGCAACAATATACTACAGGTGGCAGATAAAACTGTGGAATTTCCACAGGTCCCGCTCGTGTTACACTAAAGCGTGACATACACAACAATAGACGGACAAAGTATTTCATGTAGAATATAAAAAAAGTATAATTATTTGATAATACCATAACGTCATTTATGTTAGTGTCATGGGTTTCTTAAACGAAGTATTTTTTCATAAGCACATTGGAAATAACCGGTTATCGCTGTCAACGCTATTCTAATCGCTCACCTCTTGGTCGTCCAAATCCTAGCTCTTACGACAATTTCCTCTTGAACATTATCCAGGAATCGTGCCCAAGCGGGAATTTCCGAGAACAGGTCACGATGTACGTCCACTCTCTTGTCCTCGAAGTGCCGGTTGCTTCCCTAGGCGCGCAGAATTAGACGCTATTAACTGAAGAGATATGGAAACAAGTGGCTTCTCTTCCCAAACCGGACCCGGAGGGCTCAACCAGGTCAAAGGAAAATAACCGTACTAAATAATGCGTTCCTTTTAAAAGCGGCATGTGTCGCATTTGGGATGCAACCTGTGGTTATACATTTTAGGCGGAAATTTAATGAAGTCCACTGTTGCAGCGCTACCCGGCGCGAGAAATGCAAAGTTAGGAAAATAGCATTAATGCTGTTCAAATAAGGCTATTGAACTCCTTACATCTCATAGCAATAATATGTTTCCTCCGCTTTCATATTAGTGATAGTTAATGAAATAAAAAAGCTTAGTTTTGCTAATGAGCATACGAGTATACAAATTTCTTGTTGACGTACGTTATCTCCACCAAAGGAAGGGGTAATACCTGGCAGGATAGCCTCATGACTACAAGGTTAAAATGCAGGAGAACAACAAAAACAAGATCTCTGGGTTTTAAAACTTAACCGTCGAGCTGCCAGTCGGCGCTCCTACCCCTGCGCTATAATACGACACTGACTGAATGTAGGTAATATCTCAATGTAAACATTGTCAAGTACTTGAGCTCGAATTAGTTTTATCTAATGAGCTATACCTTAAAGCTAATGACAGTGTGCGATATACTTACAAATAAGCTCTACCAAGGGAGGGAGCTTCATATAGTTATCCACATACGGACTGTTTCGCTGTATCACAGCTCTTCAGTACGGCTAGACCAGTAAACGTATAGCTTTTAAATAAATAAATAATTTCTCTGAAAATTATATAAATTTTAAAGTGACCCTCATCCTATGAATGGATCTACCAGCTTAGACAAAAATATGTAATCAGACGAAACTTTATATTTGCTAGTTTTTATTTGTAATAGATGACGGCTCGTTAAATTAATTTAATTCCTCAAAACGTGAATGATAAAAGCAGTTCGATTGTTTAGAGGAAGGAGAAAAAATGTTAAGCAAGACAAAACCAGACAAATGAATTCGAAACAGAATCCCTCACTCTATCTTAATAATGAGACGTTATTTTCTTTTTGGCACTTTTTGTTTTAAACTTTTCAGTTTCAGACGTGTTCTTTCTTAGTTAACTTCACGGATTAGAGCGTTATTATATATAGATATTAGTGCGAACACTGACGAAGAATAAATATTCCCATCACTGTGACGGAAGCTATACAGTCTTATATATATATATATATATTACCTTGGCTAAGATCAAAGTGTAGTATCTGTTCCGATGGATACTGCACTCCATAGACTGGAATTGTCTTGGCCTTCGGGGCTTGATGTACGCCGGTCTGTGGGGCTGTCCTGTGCACTTCTAGGAGGTCCACCCTCCCAGGCTTCGCCTCCCCTCTTTGGGGAGGAGTAAGTTTATTGCTTACTGCCTGAGGCGCCCCTACCGGGGAATGCCGACGGGGCTGCCCAGGCAATTTTTAAACCCCACTTTCCCGACCCGACCTTGGGTCACATCTTACTTGTGGGAGTAAGATAAAAACTGGCCTTGTGCCTAACTCCTGGAGAGGAGTAAATCAATATATATATATATATATCTGTGTGTGTGTGTGTGTGTATATATATATGTGTGTGTGTTGTCTATTAATATAAAGCTAATAGGACCGGTGTAAATAACACTAAATGATGTTTTCAACACTAATGATCTTGTTCCTAACCTATACATGTTTGAATAAAATATGATAAGATTTGATTCGTATATTTATTTTTTTTAAAACGAACAATACATAAAAGAAATTTACAAAACTTCTTTATATACATTATTTCTAGTGACGGTAATATTTCCACGACTAAACCTTACTTTGTAAATGCTTTAGATTAAATTAAATTTTGCTCCAATTCATGAGTAGCATACCAAGATTCGAAAGGTCGTTGCCTTTGATGTAAGCATAATACACAAGATAACACACACATATCGTATTAATATGTGTCTTCCCTCCCTACCTCGCTTCCCCTTCGATGTAAGTCGGACATACGTAAAAATTCTACGTCGCTAACCGTTACGACAAAGGGAAATACTAGAAAATATTACGAAAATTCGGTAACTTGAATTATTTTCCAAATCTAGGTGCGGCCCGCATGCGCAGAGCTAAGCGGAACACACACACACACGTTGTCTTACTATACTTAGTCGTAGATAGACGAGCACGTTCAAAAATAATAAGTAATTTGCATATTCATTTACAAAACAAACACTCATTAATTAACTATTCAGTTATTCTGTTTTATTATTGAACGACTGGTTTTATGTAACTATTAAACATAATTCCATTTATGCCTATTTTGTATCTTTTTCATGATTGCGCAGCCTTTAGTGTGGAAAAATTCCAGCACACACATGCATATATATATATATATATATATATATATATATATATTGGATTTAGTTAGTATCCCTGAGAATTTAAACTAGTTTTATTTTCTTTGTCTAAAATGACTCAAATCTTCTTTATACTATATATATATATATATTAATAATTATTAATGATTTAAATCCACCATAACGTTGAGAGATGTCCTTTATTCTCTCAATCGTTTTCTCCATCTTAAACAAATTTTTTCCCCTTATATTTCATTCGATTTTCTTAGTTTTTAATTCATCATTCTGACGTTTCCTCGTAGAGGGTCAGACAATAAGGCCTTAAGGAAAATTTTAGCAATTTTCTTTTTTTCCACCCGCCCGTTTCATTGATTAAAACAACGTTTGTTCTGAAATTTATCCTACGATTTTGTTGTACGCGAAATTTACTTACACACACACACATATATATATATATATATATATATATATATATATGTATATATACATATATGTGCATGTATATATTATATATATACATATATATATATGCATGTGTATATTATATATATATATATATATATATATATATATATATATATATACATGTATATATTATATATATATAGCGTTGGTGTATGTATTAAAGAAAGAAATAGTGCTCTGTGGCAAAATATGAGACCTAATATATAAACAATTTGTGTTAAAACTGTGCATTAAATACGTCAGAGACGTGCCATGGTTTCATAGAGATAGGCTGAAATCTATTATTGATTAAAATGTGATTAAAGCGCACTTCAACTGACAGCGACTCACGAAATAATAACATACATATTAATGCAGATATGATACATATTAATGTAGATGATTGCATTTTTAGTCGCCCTTACTTTTTTATGACGTATTTTCGTTAATAATTATATTAATATTCATAATGCCATCTTTTTTATTAATGTGTATCACGTAGGAAGTGAACAATCGAAATAATAGTAAGCATAGTAACATAAGCTACCATCACTAATAAAAAAAACAATTGCATAAAATACATTAAATATTTACTTTGCGGAACGATGTCAATGCACCAGTAGTTTCTATTGGTTTTCGCTTAGTTCTGCAAAGCGACATGTAATGAAAGAAACTTGTGTTTAGCGTGTATGTATAATTGTTTTCAGGAATTGTATTTTTTCGTATTTCTGGTTGTTTATTAGTAAACATAGTTAGTTCGCGTGTATTAGTTAGTCAGGTAGGGCACTGTTTATTCTTACTTCCCGATATAAGAGTTGGTTGACATCATGTGATCAGTGTAGAGTTAGGATAAAGAAGCATTTGTGATATCCTGCAACTCTGCTGGGTCCTTTTTAATCTGCACTCTATTTGATAGAGCGTGTTGTTGCTCAAGCAGTTGTTGATATTTGTTTTAGTAATGTGTATCTAATGTGGGGTTTCAATCGGTATAAGGTATTTTACTGTTTGTGTCCGGTTCTAAGTTGAGATAGCATTTTAGTACTTGGTTTTGTCGTAAAATAGTGAAATGAAATAGAAATGCTGTTTAAGAAGAGAATATCCGTTTTAATGATAGCGTTAAATGACTAATATTCTCATACATCAAATAATTATGAAGATAATTCAAAATGAGATGCATGAAAAGGAACGTAACATCAGTGAATGATTAATTGGTTCTAGCAAACTTCTGAAAATTCGACTGGAAATGCTTCGGGAAGGATTTAAAGATATGAAACAGATTATCAATCAAAATTATTCGTAATTGAGTGTACAATATCTATGGAGAACTTAATGAATAATTCTAATCTAAATTGTATGAAAATAAAAACCTACTATTTTATGAAATAATTGAATAGATAGTTCATATGATACTAGCCGAGTCATGATCCGTTTGTCATAGAAGTATAAATCAAATTTACTGAAGCGACTGTGTCATATATTTAAATAAAAAACTATCTATCACTTTTGTATTTAAATTCAAAAGTTAAAAACGTCAGTTTCATGTATACAAAGTATATACCAGACGTGTACCTCATGAATATTCGTTTAAGCAAACACCATAACTTGAATTATATTTTTTAACGAAATTACAAACCCGAAAACGGGTTTTATATGGTGACACAAAAATATCATTCATTACATCCTTAACAAAGTTGCATAGCTTTTTAATCTAATCTTGTTAAGTATAAATTAACTTGCCTATGGCTGAATTGTGCATTTGGTTTGAGTCATGAAAATCCCACAGTGTTTTTCTGCCGTTCAATGATATACTCTAATAGTGCACATTTAGATACGACGTACAAAGATGCGAAGAATTCTGACACACTTTTCTATTGGTACTGCCCACATTTAGGTTGTGATTTCCTTCTCCCGTCCAGAAATAGTCTGGCGATTGTTTTGATAAACACTATGTTTGAGATAATTCCACATATAAATATCTAGAAATATTTAAATCCGGTAAGTGTGAAACCCATTTGGAGCCAGACGTATAATGGTAGTCGACGCGGTGTCATTTTAGGGGTGCGGTACTTCCCTATACTGTTGAAACCACTGTCAATGCTTCACAACGAAAATACATTTTTAAATAGATTTTTTACGGTTTCATAAAACAGAAATAAAATTAAACAATGAACATTAGGGTAGGTCGATCATTCACTTGTTGAAAAACTTCAACTTTTGTAAGGAAAGTTGTGTATTGGTATAATAAATACTCATACAAAAAAATAGATCTCTTACTTGAACGGTTTTTGAGGAAATGGAATTAAAGATCGTCTCCATAAATGTACTGAACGATACTCATTTGTGAAACATTTAGCCGTTGAAATGGTAAGAACATGTATAAATGTCAATGTTTAAACCAGAAAAGGTTGTCGTTTGGTGTCATTAAAATGAAATAGATAAAGTACAAACAAATAAAAGATAACTAGAATTGAAAATTATCTCCCCATCCATATCTATTTACCGACATTCTGGTTTTTACCTTATTAATTAAGTAGGAACAGTGATAAAATTTTGAAAGAACATATACTTACTTTTTGTTATAAATGAGACAACAAACAAAAATGTATACTTCTGTGTTCAAAGTAGAGGATCATTTGATTCAGAAAACACAATTTTAATTTCAAAATTTCTCAAAAAACCATGGGAGAGATTTGAAAATGAAAACTAAGTAAGAAAAAATGTTTCTAATAAGTGTAAGACTGAAAATGTAAATTATGTGCAATAATACATCATAAAAGTAATTGTGTGTGTATTAAATTTATCTATATATGATCCCTTAGAAACAAATGAAGGCCTCATTTTATGACACAACACCTTTGCAAGTATATGTCTGTGTCTTGCTTCAAACTCATACATTGATTGGGAAGCTTCTGTTGTTAACTTTACTGCCCTTTCAACACTTTGAGAATGTGAGGGCAAAGCTGACAACTTCAGCTTTGTTCTATTCATGAGTGAGTCCAAAAGTTCATCTTTAGAAAATGATTCTGTAAATGCTGGTTCACAAACTCCACTTTTCGAAAGGTTAATCAATGTATACCAATGATCGGCGTTAAAGTTTATGTGTGTTATTTGTTTAACTCATTTTTATTGGCTGGCTCCCCACTCTTGAAAAAATATAAAAGTTATTTTTTTGCGTTAACTTAAAAATGTAATCTTACTTACTTTAATTTTTATGATGAAATTCGAATAGAAATTAAAAAAATGATTCGATGAATCGACGTAACCAAATTAATCAATTTTATATGAGGAAATATTTACTTACCTAATAAACAAAATGTTTCTATTGCTTCTTCCCTCCCAACCAGTTCGTTTGATTTTACCATCATATACAACACATTTTCGGCAGTAAAACAAAAGCATTATGCTGGACATTTTTAATGTAATGGGTTGTATTTCAGGTGGCTGTTTTTTTTATCCAATTGGTCATATTGAAAATATACAATTGCTGGTTATGACACTTATTATCGCGTTTTATCTCAAACCAGCTAGTATATCGAGGAATTTTAATAAGACTGTAAGGTACCGGAAGAGGTCTTACAGGCTCAAAATAATAAATTTCTGTTAAATCACTATCAGAACTGGAGTGGGAAAGAACAGCATCCTGGCCATAGGAATTTGATGCATCATTAGGTGATGAATCTAATTTCTTTTGTCGTACCAATCTTTCTGTTTTCTTTTTACATTTTTATGGCAGCTTTGTCTATTGGGCCAAGCTGGAAAGTGCTATTCGGTCCTTTTATTAGTTCTTTGATTTTTCAAATATTCCCTGTCTTCCCCTGGAACCTGAAATATCAATTTTTTTTTTACCAACACATCAATATCACAATATTATTTCAAAAGAAATTAATAAGAGTTATTTTTTTACATTTGTTTAAATATTAAATACAAGTATGGAAATCAATTTAATTTAAGATGTAAATTACTTTGTTATTCGAACATATTCAAAAAAAAGATGATCTTTTCTTTTTTTCCAAAGGACAAGTACAAAGTATGTGCTTAGTCTGGCAATGTTCTTTATTGCACTTCACGTTTTTGCGATCACAGTTTAAAATAGGCAGTTTACACGTACAATAAGCAATGTCAAACAGTTTGTCAAGCTTTTTCTGTAAATGTGTTTGCTTGGGCTGCAGGGAGAGATTTTCTATTTATTTATATTGCTTTCCGGAAACATATGATGTTCACCTTACTTGCAATAGATATTTCACTTAATAGAGGTAAACGAGGGTTTACTGCCTTCCAAATTGCAATTATGTTCTTTGCTATTAATATAGAAATAGCAAAATCTGTTAAGTATGGGCATGCATTTATAAGGAAATACCTGTATTGGATAACTTGTCGAAAAATTGGGGGGGGTCCCTTTAATTTAATGGCGCAGGTGGACCTGAAAATTGTCTGGCATCATTACTATGAGTAGAAATTGTGCGTCTTTTTCTCACCATTTTTCTTGAAATATCTTAAAAGAAAATATATTGTAGAATATCAGAAGTTACACATATTGAATTAATATTTCCAAATTAAAATGGAAAATCAAATAGGAAAAAATAGAATCCATCCATCTTTATGCTGGAGTCGCTTTTGGCCTTGGTAAATGGTGGGACATTAGTGGAACAAAAAGCAACTTTCAAAATGAAACATTACCAGTGATTTATTTGTTAATAATTAAATCTATTTTAATAAAAGACATAGATTTGATTAAAATATACTTACTAAATCCACGTGGAAAGTTTTGTGAATAACTTTTTATATGAAAAAAATACATCACCTTATTTTTAAGTAATTAAGTCTATTTACTTAAAATGTTGTACCACGAAGGTAGTGTTCAATGAAAAATAGTTTTTTTCATGTGGCGAAAATGTTGATTAGAAAAAAAAAAAATTCCCAGTCTAACAGGATCTGCTGACCGACGATAGAACAGATATACACTTTGAATTTTAAGAATAATAAACAATAACTTTGAAAATCGAAACAAATAACTGTAGTGCTTATTAAAACGTTTTTTAAAAATAATTAAGTATTGTTTTAATTAAAAAACAAAAGACATTCTATTAAAATATACGACTTACCTGGTAAACAATTCCACGTGTGAAAGAAAACGATAACTTCTTACATGAAAAAAAATACATGTTATTATTTTCTGTATATATTATATACGTTTTAATATAAGTCTATTTTTATTAAAAATATATAATATATTACATTTTTTGTATTATTGAACGATGTTTGACAACACAGCAGTATAAACAAAAGGGAGATAACTTATTACGATCCATGAAATAATTAACTTGATACAAATCTGACCAGATTCTTTCATCGTAATTTGTATTTTAGATAAACTATTTTACAGTATTTCATTTTTTTGTAACTATTCTTCTATTTATTGAGAACAGTATCAAATATTACACATATAAATATACTCTTACATATATTTACTGCATTTATTTGTTATAATGTCTGGTCTTAATTTTACGGGCTAAAAGTGTTATGTAACACCGTTACCTTAACAGAATCTTAGATTATTTCACACTTAAAGAGCAATTCCTCAAAAAACGACAAACTTTTGGAAAAAAATATCTTGTACGGTGATTATTTATGGTAAATTGCAACGTTCACATCTCTTTTCTTTTATGATTCCAACATCGACCTACCGTAATGAACATGGCAGTTAAAAAGGTATTTAAAATAAAAAGGTTTTGAAAGTTTAATAAACATTTTCTATTGGTATTTTAAGATTAAGAATAATCAAATGAAATGGAATATTAAAGTATTCGTTAATTCCAATTGCTGTTTCACAGCTGAAATACTTTTCTAGATGAAACTTTGAACACATCTATTTCTGATTTTATTAGTTATAATTAAACTTGTGCATGCATTTCATTTTGAAAATAAGACTTCAAACATGTTATTTTGTTGTTTTATTACGTATGTAGTACTTAACTCGCTCTGATTATACTCAACTCGCGCTGATCACGCTATCTAATCGACTCATTCTTTTGGATCTTAGGTTGCCAGTAAGGAATGTATGTTGCGATTTTACTCTTCTGTTCAGGAATAGACTGGCGATTCATTTGATAAACACTATATTTGAGATAATTCCACAGATACAAATATGGAAGGATCTGATCCAGTGAGCGTGAAAAAAATTTGGAGCCAGATGTCTACTGCAAAGAAGTTCACCGAATAGTCATCACAGTGTAATTTGAACTGTGTGGCGTTGCCCTATACTGTTAACACAACTGTTAATGCTTCACAACATATTTTCTGACAAGGACTATTATTTATAGCGATGTCTACATGTATGTCAGTAAACGAACTGATCCTGATACGTGACCTTGAATGACTAATCGAAGTATTCGGTATCTCCTAGCTCAGTTTTACTTTAGGACATAGATATATAACATTTTAATAATTATTTTCTTAGTTTTTTCAAATCACACAGTGATTTATCTTGAAATTCCTTTAGAATTAGAAAAGGACACTTTAATTGTAAGTAGGTGTATCAATGGCGTCTGTCTCAGTCGAGCGAATTGTCGTGTTTGCAGAGGGAACCAAAACGAAACACTTTAGAAAAAAAAAGACAGAAACCGATAAGAAGTAGCGGACGTGTTCAAATAAAGATATCCGAGTCTTTTACTTGGCCGAGAATTGAATGCAGTCAAACAAGAGCTGTCTTCACAAAAACTCGAGTGATCTGGATTCCTTGCGATGTTGCCAACTCCACTTTCGTTTCACTTGTCTTCCTCTTGTAAGCTTTTTGCTCCATTGAACGATTCGGATCTATGCTGAGGAAGATTCGTCAAGGGAAAGATACATTCTTATTACTTCTATTATCTGTTCTATTCAAATACTTTCGCACAGTGAACACAAATACAGTAAAACCTCGGGTGACGTACTTTATTGTTTTGGTTCCTGAATTTTGTTCGAGAATAAATTCGATCGCAAACTGACACTGACATTATATATATATATATATATATATTCCCGAAACAGTTTTTCATGGTAAACAACTGATGATCCCTTAAAATAGTGTTAGAAACTAACTAATATAATAACTGTAAAAAATAAATTGACTTACATGAGTGATTTTCCACTGAAAGACTTGAGACTATAAGTTTTTTTTTTGTTTTTTTTTAAAAAGTTTTTTTTATATAGTTTTAATGGTTGAGAAACTTCCGAGACTATATATATATGTATATATAGTTATATATATATATAAATAAAACATAGTTTGAGTATCAGACAATTGTTTCAGAACCTCTTCGGTTCCTCTGTCGAATACTCAAACTATGTTTATTTTAATATAACAAGCTTTAATATATAATGAGAACTTTTGAAAAGTATTGATTTTGTTCATTTTCTTAATATAAAAACTTAATTAATAGATACATATCTCTCTCCTTTTCTCATATATATATATATATATAAATATATATATATATATATATATATATATATATATATATATATATATATATATATATATATATATATTATAATATAGAATGAAGTAATAAAATAAGGTGTCAATCAAATTTGATTTGGGTTGCCAAGATCTAGACTTTAGAATTTTAAGTGAGTTTATTGAACTTTCTATATGATTTGATTTGATTTATTTATCATTGTAATAATAAACATAAACATTGGATACTTTTCACTTCATCGATTGCCGACGCATCTCGCGACTGGATAACTTTGTCAGTTATTTCAATTTCTCATATCTGGACTGATACTCATCACCTTGGTAAATCTTCAGTAAACCCTCTATATGTCTTTCCTGATTATGTTTTTCAAATTGTATGACCTGAACGGATTGTATAGATTTAAAAGAAAGTATGTTTTTGGGTTGATATATTTGATGTTATATATTTTCATGTATTTTTGTATATATTTTTATGTATTTTCAAATTTAATTTTATTACCTGTAGTGGTATAACTGTGGTAATGGTCCTCTGAGGAGAAGAATTATCTTTGAAAAAACAATGAGCTAAGGACTTCAAGATACTTTGCTTGAACTTTGAATTCTAATAATATTTGATTGACACCTTATTTTATTACTTCATTCTATATTATAATAGTAATGCTCAATCCATTATATTGAGCTTCAGTTTTTATCCGGATGTTTCACTAATTATAAGATATAAACTGACGCTTATATCTTTTGTTGAATTGCTTCATATATATATATATATATATATATATATATATATATATATATATATATATATATATATATATATATAAGTATTTGCTTGTATGTTATAGAAATCGATATGTTAAGAAAATAATTAAATACATTAAATGAGGGTTACATTTTCCCGAAATCTAAAGACTCTATTGAAATTTTTCTCAGATAAAATCTGGGGTCACTAGGGGAAATTATCTGTTAGGCTCATAAAACAACTGAAATAAACTAGAACGTCAAGAAACGAAATGCATTTTATTTAAATAGATTTTCTTTGTTTTATAAAACAAAAATAAAATTAAAGAATGAATATGACGGTGTAGAATATATTTAAACAGATTTAAATTTTTACTAAAAATATTCATGATTGTTTTCAGATTTTAAACAATTGAATAACACAGAATATTCCAGTGTTATTTAAATGTAATTTAATCTTTTACAGCTTTGGGATTTTTTTCAGATTAAGATTCCGAACGTGTTTATTGTTGGTCTTATTTTTAAAATAATACTTTAGCTCGTGCGTTATTATTATTTTTTAAACGCTGAACAGGTTAATCTGTTCTTTTGTTTTGTAGATAATCCTAAATTCGGACTGATTAAATATCACATCTACTGGTACTTTTTTGATTCTATATTATCTACACAACTGTTTCTGTTGTGATGCGATGTTTTAATGCAACCGTCGGGCAACGTCGAGAAACGTCGGGCAACGTCGGGCAACATCGGGAACTTCCGGCGCCATACTGGTTTCACATAAGAAATACAATTCTAAGGCATTAATTCGTGACTTCACACCAAACAAGAGTTTCGTTTTTAGATTTGCAGTGTATTATTTACTCCTCTCCAGGAGTTAGGCACAAGGCCAGTTTTATCCTACTCCCACAAGTAAGATGTGACCCAAGGTCGGGTCGGAAAGTGGGGGTTGAAAAGCCAGCGCCCGAGAGGTGAGCACTCTGACCATCAAAAATTGCCTGGGCAGCCCCGTCGGCATTCCCCGGTAGGGGCGCCCCAAGCAGTAAGCAATTAACTTACTCCTCCCCAAAGAGGGGAGGCAAAGCCTGGGAGGGTGGACCTCCTAGAACTGCACAGGACAATCCCATAGACCGGCGTAAATCAAGCCCCGAAGGCCAAGACAATACCAGTCTATGGGGTGCAGTATCCATCGGAACAGATACTACACTTTGATCTCGACCAAAAGCCCGAGCTCTTTTTTATACTATTCTATATCTACTTATCAAGGTCACAAGACACTCGAGGATGAGAGTTAATGAGGCAGGAATATAACAAGTCGAAATATATGTAACACTATGTGAGTAATATTATTTATCAATGGTATTATTACGCTTGATTAGTTATGGGATTGTTCGTGACAAGAATTTGTTTAAATATGATATTAAGATGACCAAGATGTAATCATCAAAGAAGCAGTCCCGCGGGATTGTGTTCAACGGGTGTGAAGGCCATGCAAAGAAGTCTTGTCCATAGAGATTAGCCTGGCGCCAGGCCCTTGGAGAGAGAAATGGAAACATGTTTTCATTGCAGTAAGTAGACGTGTTCTTGCTGTGAATGTTTTCCAAGGAAAACGCAAATATTGGAGCTGCATAAGCTATCATAACGCAATATTAGTATTCATAACACCTGACACAAAATACATGAATAAATGTCAGTTGGGGTTTCGTGATCGTAAATGAAATAATAAAATCATAAAATGATAAACAAAATGAATAATTCATTATTTTCTTAATATATGCAAAAATCGTCAATTTATGTAGAACGGGTCGGTAAAATGCAGTACGTTAGAATGTCAGTTTATCAAAAATGCATACGCACACTTCTTTTATGTTTTCATATTCCCAAATAGTATTGTCATCTATTTTTATTGCGGTGCTCAAACGTAAAAAAAAACTTACAGATATTATATAAGACAAACGACTAATTTCATGACTGTTTCTAAATATTCTGCGGAGCGGTGGGTACCAGGGGAACAACAGCGTTAGCCTGGCATTAAATAATCTCCTCTCTTCTTTTCTCCCCCCTCTCTCTGTCTCTCTCTGTCTCTCTTTCTCCTTTTCTGTATATATATATATATATATATATATATACTCGTGCTGGTCACAAAAATAGCACATATGTATAAAACTGTAAAAATCATTCCGTTTTAGATAATTTTCGGCTTTTAAATTGTGTAGGCGAAATATTCTATATGTAAATAACAATTACACCTATTTTTAATCATTTGTCATATTTGCATATATCAGACTTGATTGTCACAGAGTAGTTTATTGTCATATTAGGAAATTCAACGTTTCAATTTAATAGAACATTATTCGTTGAGTAATCTCAAACTCAAAAAATTTCTGTGTTTAAAAAGATTTTGCAAGTAATTTAATCACAATCTCTCATTCTTATTGAGGACAATCTGTGAGATGTAATTGGTGCTAAAATATTCCTATAATGCTAAACTAACTGAAATAGTTGGTTTACGATAGAAACTTTTTTTCATATCAATTGCAATATCAGTTTTTCAATATTTCGCGTTTCAAAATAATAGAACAAGACAGCTAAGAAAACAAAATAGTTTTTTTTATTAACTTAAATACAGATAAAAATTAATCAATATTTAGTAGCAGCACCTTTTGCCTTGATAACAGCATCAATTCGCCGGGCATCGAATCGACAAGCTTCTCGCAAATGTGTTCTGTATTGCAATCTTCATGGTTGCAAGGGTAGTAGGTTTTTCTTTGCGAAGCTTCCTCTTCATCTGATCCCACAAGGCTTCAATAACGTTAAAATCTGGCGAGTTCGCCGGCCATTCAAGAACAGGGATCGATTGTTCTCGGAGCCAGGAAGTTGTGGGCTTGGCAGAGTGTGTCGGTGCCAAGTCATGTTGAAAAATGATGTATGTGGCGTCACTGTCAAACTGATTATCCAGCACTTACAGTAAATTAGCTTCCATGATATCTTGGTACACTGTTGCGTTTACATTTCCTTGTATGAAGCAGAAATTACCAACACCCTTAGCACTCATACAGCCCAAAACCATGCAAGACTGCGGGAACTTCACAGACTTCTTGACGCATTCTTGGTTATACCGTTCCGTGGATCTTCGCCAAACACGTGGCCCTTGGTCGCCGAAGGAAATACAAAATCGAGACTCATCTGAAAAGATCACACGCCGCCATTCGTCTGTAGTCCAGGTTTGATTAGCAGTTGCCCATCGTAGCCTCTTCAACATCTGATTTTTGTTAAGGAGCGGTTTGGTGGCAGCTATACGATTTTGGTATCCTAGTTGCCGGAGCCTTCTGTAGGTAGTGCTTCGTGAAACGTCGGCACCAGAAGCCTGTTTCCACTTTTAGTAATGTGGCTTGTTGACTGGAATCGACTTTTCTTTGCCACCTTGTCCAGTGCCCGGTCTTGTCTTTCAGTGGTGCTTTTCTTTCGTCCGCATTTCTTGCAATTGCTGTTGGAAACACCCTTAACATCTTTCTGGAGCACTTTGATCACTACCAATTTTGAACATCCGACCTTGGTTGCGATTTCCATGTGCGTCTTTCCTACTTCCCGCAAATCGAACATTCGCTGCTTCTTAAACAAAGATATGTCTTTAGAGCGACCCATAATGAGAGATTATGATTAAATTACTTGCAAAATCTTTTTAAACACATAATTTTTTTGAGTTTAAGATTACTCAACGAATAATGTTCTATTAAATTGAAACGCTGAATTTCCCAATGTGACAATAAACTACTCTGTGACAATAAAGTCTGACATATGCAAATATTACAAATGATTAACAATAGTTGTAATTGTTATTTACATATAGAATATTTCGCCTACACAATTTAAAAGCCGAAAATTATCTCAAACGGAATGATTTTTACAGTTTTATACATATGTTCTATTTTTTTGACCAGCACGTGTATATATGAAATATAAAACATAAAAACTGAAAATTGTTTTACGTTCATTGACGTTTCGTCTTTATTTCAAGACTTCCTCAATATGATTATACATATATAATAAAAGTAAATTGGTCGCACATAGTCTAGCGTGACTCAAATACTCCATTTTCCCGCTTGCATTAGAACGAGGTGTACTCGGGCATCACCAAAACATGTTTCACCGCCTATTTCGAGGGAACCGGAGGAGCGCCCCCTTATCAACCAAGGTCACTGGACCTCGGAATGGGCTCCAGGATATGTAGTAAATGCTCGAACGACGCTACAATTCATGATAAATTACGACAATTGTTGGGCTACTGTATATTTTTTTCTGTAAACATTTCTATCACCCTTTCACTACATGGCGATCGAAGCATGCTTGTTTTATTTTTTGCAAAATCTATTGAATTGAATTCAATAGTGAAAATGTGAATACATATTTTTGTAAACATTTATACCTTTCACACATAGCCGCGCATTTCCTTGATAACACTCTCTAAATTATATGTTCGAAATAAGTATAAGTTCTTTTTATATAATTCATGAAACTATTCTCACTGCACAGTTTCCTATTAACCGCTCACATATTTATTGGCAGAATTCCCTTATGAAATCAGTAATTACTTTCATTAACTTCTCTAACCCGTGTGAGTGTGCTTAGAACACATTATCATTGGATTATGCCGTACAGGAAAAATCCAACAGAGGAAGATCTGTTGAATGAGTGTCATATGGATGTGCAGTTCTTGTCTATATTACGAACTCATTAAGATGTCTTGAAGCATTTATAGAGGTTGATTTTTTAGATTGGGATACAGCACTATCTGGAATACGCCATGTATATTAATGTGTATAGTACTATCATTAACTTATATTATTAACTTGACTATATTATAAATTTTATTATATACTATTTATCAATTACTAGTAGAGGTTTTGTATATTTCTGTCGGAAGCTTAACGTATACTATCACTGAAGCCGAATCTATACGATTAATATATTTTAATCATCAATCAAGTTTAACATAACTACTATTTCAAACTAATATATTATCGTTCAATATTAAACTCAGGGTGTAGTGTCTGTATTTTATCCTTGATACTATCGTCTCAGGAATTGCTTACTGTTTTTGGGGGGAGGGGAGACTTATATCTGTTCTGTTGTCATGATATCACCCGTCTAATAATAATCTTTTTTTTATATTTTTAGGCAAGATTTATGTAATATTTGTTCCGTTGTCATAATACCATCTTCCCAGTTATTATGTCCCCCTTGATTGGATGGGTATAGTAACGTACCTATTCTGTTGTCATAAGATCAACCTCACAGGTTGTCCAGTGATCGTTTTTTTCTGAGATTGCCTCCACCTTGGGGGAGTTATATAGTATACGTTGTTTCATGATATCATACTTTCAAGTATTACGTCCTATTTGTGGAGAGTTGTTGTGTAAAGGTAAAGGTCGCATACCCTGGACGCGCACGAGTGTCGTTGCCGATTCGATAAGATTCACCGTGTCTAGGGCACAGCATATGGAAGGCGGAACCCGTCCCTCCTCCTGCCTTGAACCTTCACTGAGTTTTAGTCAGGTGCCCATTTACTGCTGGGTGGACAGAGGGAGTTTTCAGACCTGAAAATTCGCATGCCGTGAGTGGGATCGAACCCGGGTCGTCCAGTCCAAAGACAAGTGCTATAACCACTCGTCCATTCGTTTCTTACTAAGATTGTATAATTACACTTGAGTATAAAGTTATTGATTTTGTATTTCAATAAATATTCGATTAACAGTAAAGAGATAAAAGTACATTAACTTCATGTGTAATTCACGTAGCCGATGAGGTAACCAGACGCATGCACAGGGTAACACACAGATGCACGCGAAATTATTTCATGATTTTATTAATATAGGAATTCAATTCAAAATTAGTATCTCCAATTCATGAAACTCATTTAGAGGAACACAAATGATGGTAAGAATTGTTTGTTTCTGTATTTATTCTCTAAATAAGAAGGCAACATTGTAACGCTCAATATATAACCCGTTTGATTCGCTTGAATAGGGACAAGGCTTTGGCTATTTACCAAAGAGGAAATTACTCTATTTTGTTCAAGACATTTTGCCAACATTCCGTCAAATTCTATCAGTGTTGTCGTTTACCTCTTTTGTTCTTCGTACTAAGCGTTCTATTTTTCTTCTCTGTCTGATTTGGTCACTTAAATACTACATTGACAAGTAGCCTTTCATATTCAGCGCTTCGGTAGACATAAAATAAGACCATCGTTAAAATGGACCCTTATTATGCAACGAAGTAGATTAATGTCAGGTAACGTAGATAAAGTATGTAAGAATTGTGTAACAGCGGAAAAACCGGTAAAATTGTGCAACAGAAAAAGAACATGTCAAATTCATGTAACAGAGCAAGAGAGAGAAAGAGAGAACGAGAGAGAGACAGAGAGAGAGAGAAAGAGAGAGAGAGATCCGGTTTAAAAAAGTGTAACAGATAAGGAATCTGAGAGCATTGTGTGAAAGACAAGGCACCTGTAAGAATAATATAACAGAGACGAAGCATGTTAGAAGTGTGTAACAAGGAGAGACCCTGCCATAATGGTGTAACGGACGAAAATCATGAGAAATTGTATCTCATAATTGTGTAAGTGAGAAGAAGCACGTGAGAAGTGTGTAACAGAGAGAGATCCTGCCATAATGGTGTAACGGACGAAAATCATGAGAAATTGTATCTCATAATTGTGTAAGTGAGAAGAAGCACGTGAGAAGTGTGTAACAGAGAGAGATCCTGCCATAATGGTGTAACGGACGAAAATCATGAGAAATTTTATCTCATCATTGTGTAAGTGAGAAGAAGCATGTTAGAAGTGTGTAATAGAGAGAAACCCTGCCATAATGGTGTAACGGACGTAAATCATGAGAAATTGTATCTCATAATTGTGTAAGTGAGAAGAAGCATGTGAGAAGTGTGTAACAGAGAAAGACCCTGTCATATACTTGTGTAAGGGAGACAAACCCTGTTAGAAGTGGGTAACAGAGAACGGCCTTGTCACAATTGTGTAAGGTAGAAGAATCATGTTATAATTGTGCAAGGGAGAATATATCTATTAAACTTGTGAAACTGGGATTAACTATATCAAACCAGTATAAAATACAAACCTTGTTACTATTATGTAACAGACCAGAACCTTATATGAGTGTGCAAAAGAGGAAAAAAGTTAGCATAGTGCAAGGAAAATCACCCTTGTAATCTTTTTAACAATGTTAGAAGTGCTTAACGGTTGAGAATAGTTTTATAATTGTACAATAGAGGATAACCATGTTATACGAAATTATTTTAGAGTATATGTAAATAAAAAGATAAACCAATTATTAAATAGTAATTAATAAATGAAAATACACGAATAAAAACATAAATATTGAGAGGGTGCAGAAGACTATCATAATACAAGAAGTGGAAACATCAGGTTATTGAGAAGGAATACCAAAACTACGCAATTGAAATAGTTTAGCTTAATAAATCTAACTTGATTCAGTCTCAACTTCTAAATAGTGATATAATGTGCGTAGTCGTGTTCTTTTATATATTTGAAGGTAAGATATCTTAAATATTATATCCTTTAATATGTGTGGAGGATTGGCTATAATAAATGCGGATTATATTGTTGTTTTTGTACATTACGTCAGTACGCCGGTCTATGGGATTGTCCTGTGCAGTTCTAGGAGGTCCACTCTCACAGGCTTTGCCTCCCCTCTTTGGGGAGGAGTAAGTTAATTGCTTACTGCTTGAGGCGCCCCTATCGAGGAATGCCGACGGGGCTGCCCAGGCAATTTTTAGTGGTCAGAGCGCTCACCTCTCGGGCGCTGGCTTTTCAACCCCCACTTTCCGACCCGACCTTGGGCTACATCTTACTTGTGGGAGTAGGATAAAACTGGCCTTGTGCCTAACTCCTGGAGAGGAGTAAATAAAACATTACGTCAGTCAATGGTGCAACCACCGCGCAGAATACAGACATAAATGTTTTAAATTCTTAAATAAGTCCCGTTAAATTTAGTCATGATTTTTATATTATTTTTTTTATTTGAAGTTATTTTCTGTGGGTCATATTAAATTTAATTAATTTTAACCTAAATAAGAATATACCAATCATATATATATATATATATATATATATATATATATATATATATATATATATGTATATATATATATATATATATATATGCACATCTCAATTTCTCTCTCACTCTCTCTCTCTCTCTCTCTCTCTATATATATATATATATATATATATATATATATATATATATATATATATATATATATATATATATATATATAATCCAGGCAAGGTAAACTTCCACATGATAGGTATCCAAAGAATGTCAACTTCACTCTCTATATGGCACTGGGAACTAACTGGCAATAATCAATCACCAACAGTGATTTAGAACACTATTAGAAAAAACAGTTCCTGTAACTCCTTGAACTCACTCTATTTACTTCTGCCTAACTGAAAAATAAGTGACAGTTACGTACAGTAAACTTCTAAACAACAGACAGAAACATCAATTAACTGTAGGCACTTCTTTAGTATAGCGGTCCCCAGGTGCCTTTTTACTCTAATAGCTTATTTACTCAGGCCGCTTACCTTTGGAACTCTCTCTATGCTTACTGATTCTCCGACTGTACCAACATGCACACATTTTAATGCAATGTAAACAATTATCTTGCTACATAACTTTCCACCTAGTGTGTAGCTCTTTACATCTCAGTGGCAAGATTCCTTGAACAAAAGTAATAAATTGATATGGAGTCACCGGATCGACCAGTATATTTCGACATATGTTTCATTGTACGCTTTTCCCACTATTTATTTTATATATATATATATATATATATATATATATATATATATATATATATATATATATTGATTATTTAAATTACTGAAACAGTTTTTCATGGTAAACAACTGATGATCCCTTAAAATAGTGTTAGAAACTAACTAATATAATAACTGTAAAAAATAAATTGACTTACATGAGTGATTTTCCACTGGAAGACTTGAGTCTATAAGTTTTTTTTAAATATATATATATATATATATTTTTTTTTTAATAGTTTTAATGGTTGAGAAACTTCCGAGACTATATATATATATATATATATATATATATTAGTTATAGAAATGTTATGATAATATTGGAACAGCGCTCCTATTGGGTTTGAAAGAAAGTGAGGGAGAGAGAAAACTAGATAGAAGGAGAGCGAAGGAAACGGGGAATAAGAGAGAATGAAGAAAAATAAACAGAAACAGAGCGGGAAAAGTAGAAAGAGAAAGATGGAGAGAAAAGGACAGAAAGAGAAGAAGAAAGAGAAGGAGATTGAAAAAGAATGAGAGAGTAATAGAAAATGAGAGTAAGACGGGTGAGAAAAAAGAGGAGAGACGGATAATGAGAAGTAGAAAGACAAGGAGAGAGAATAATAAAAGGGAAAAGGAAGGAAGTATAGAAATAAAAGAAGAATTAGAGAGAAAAGAAGAAAAAGAGGGGGAAGGACACAGAAAATCAGTAGGAGTAACGGAGACAGAGAAAGGAAGAGACTTAGTGAATAGTTAAAAACTCTATGGGGCGAACTACTAATCCGTTTATATAAGGATCCGATTGAATTCTGAAACCCTATACAAAAGTGTGTATGTTTTTAAATTACGCTAATAAAAACAAAATCCTGATACTGATTACATAACTTAATTGTATTTCAATAGCTTAAGAGTTGTCTGTCATAATTTATATAAAGCGCCATTTTTATTGGTGCAGCAGAAATTCGGTTCCATTTTTATCTGCGCCGTCTCTTAGAAGATGACAAGCCTAACAGACGATATAATTAGAGAAGAAATTGAGAGTAAAGAAAGCGAAAGTTGTTTATTTTTATATGTGTTTAATTTTATACAATGTTCGGTAAAAAGATGGCTAGAATATTTTATTAAGGCATTTTAAAGGTTGTAATTATTTTAAACTATTGTGATGATGATGATGATGATGACGATGACGATGATGACGATGATGACGATGATGATGATGATGATGATGTGACGATGATGATGATGATAATGGTGGTTGTTGTTGTGGTGGTGGTGGTGGTGGTGATGGTGGTGGTAGTGGTGGGGGCGATGATGATGATGATGATGATGATGATGATGATGACGACGACGACGACGACGACGACGACGACGACGACGACGACGACGACGACGACGATAGAATCAGACTGTTGCAAAGATTCCATAAAGATCGTGCCAAAAGATTGTCTCGTCTACCTGAAGTCGTCCAAGTTAGCTTTACCTATTCAGACTACTTGCAAGACTGCACGTGCTTATACCTGTTTATGCGCAGCTGTCGGCAAAGTTTTGGTAAAGAACACACAGCGAAATGGCGGGGACACATGCGCAGAAGCAACGTTGATATCCTAACTCCATGAATGTGCTTGCCACAGACGCTAAGATAGAGACGAGCAAAGCGTGATGAATATTGATGTTGACTCTTCCTGGATTTTTACCGGTGCCCTGGAAGCCGGGTTGTAACACAAAGACTAATACTGTATTTATTTTTTATAAAATAGTTCCGCGTATACGATGTATTCATTGGAAACATGTTTTGTAATCATTCTAAACCTTGCTGTTGTTCCGCACTCACGTTATTCGTACCTTTTTAACCACTTTTCTATCTCTTGTTGGAATGGCTGGATGAATGAGTTATTTACCTGAAACGAAAGGGATAAATAAATAGATATGATGCAATGATTAAATTACAAATTTTATGAGAAAACAACTTTATAACAAAACTTAGAAAATGTAACAAAATTAAAATCGGTTTTGAGTAAATACTGTTTAAACCGGTTTGTAGTAAACATAAAAGTAGATCTGTGAAACATTATGTTGGAGGTTGACAGCCGAGATTTTTGACGTTGAAAGATATTACGTAATTTGAAGAAATACGTGACAGAAAAACGAGATCGGTTCTACTATTCGGGATTTATGACGTTAAAGTAATTCCTCAAGGTATTTGGAATAGAGAAAGACGTTGGGGTACCAACGAATCGTCAAGAGTAAAAAGACAATGACAGACTGTTCAAAAGCATTTTTTCTACCAAAGCAAAGCCATGATGTTGTCGAATGCAATGGTTGTAATGCAATGGTAGCTTTGTCCAATGCGGATAAACAATACACTCCATGCCATCTATTAGATACAATATGCTTTGCAAGAAAGTTTCGACAGTTCAGACGTTCGTTACGCCAGAACAACTCCCATCAACACCCTCTGCCTGTAAATTTCATTCTTTGCGGGTGTACTACCAGGTTATGGAGTGAATGGGATGTACTGATGAAATTGTGCCATCTGAGTTGGGGGGAAGATAACAAACTTGTTTCAGTGATTACGGACAAATGCCTTGCTCTAGATACAGTGATTCAGATAATGGATTGCAACTCTTCAGAAGGATGCAATAACATAAGGTGCACCTGCAGGAGGCAGGGACTAGAATGTACAAGTGCATGGAGACATTGCGTTCACGTAAATTGTTACAATATGAAAAATGATCCAGTGGAAGATGATGATGAGAAGTTAAACGTTTTGAAATAGCACTGTGACGTAAGTGTATCAGGATGGATACAACAAAGGTAATGGGTGTAGGGGTGCCCATTGATATTGTATATGGATTTATTTGGCATCCCTGGTGATCATTTCATGTGAAAGATTGACCCTGACAACTTGGGTAAATATCCAAGATGTATTGATTTATCATGAAAACTGACCGAGTTAGTGCTTCACTTGCAAATAAAAGATGAGTTGTAAACCAAAAAAAAGTCATATTCGAAATTTGGTATTTTACAATACTCGTTAGTAGTTTTAGACAATAGCCTACATAGCACAAAACCACAAAAAAACAAAATGTTCCGATTGGAGGGTGGGGGTTCAATTAATTCATTTACCCGTCTATATTATAAATTTGAAAAACAACATTTTGTAGTAAAAATAAAACCTCCACCTCCTCCAAAAATACCAGAAAAAAATAAATATTGGGGGAATGTAACTCCCATTATAATAATAGAGCTAATAACTTCATTGGTTGTACAACTACTACCCTATCAACCCGCCTTACCATGCATCTTATAAACTCTAGCTAAATAATACATTCTGAAACCGATTGAAAAATTTAAATGCTGGAAGCTATCTACATAAAAACACAGCAACCTACAATGAATAAAATACCGTATGAAACCAGTGTCACATTTTTAAATTGTTAGTGTAATACGATTTTATTTTTTGATGCTACTCCGGTGTCGGTAAATTTATTTTGTTTACGTTGTAGCATAGTACATGAGTAAACTATTTTCTGTCGGTCTTCGTGAGTAGCAGTGAGATGTGATTCGGCTTGGCGATTATCTAATTATCGTCCTTTCATTGAACGAGATTCATACGCAATAAATCGTGTTTTGGCGCAAACATGGACTACATGATCGACATGCATCTTAAGTTCAGATCGACTCCCAAACAAACAATATGTAGATTCTGCGTTCTCTACCGCACTGACAGTAGATTAATCTAGGGACTCCAGAATTATGTTATTTCATCTTGTCTACAATACTCAACTCAAGGTACTATCTGTGTCCAGTGCCTGTCTTTTTCTTACATTAAAATTGGCGACACCGACGTAATTAAAAAATATTTATCTTCAAGTTAGACTTTTTTCCTCGTAACGGCAACCTAGGAATCTGTCCACAGAGGTATTTTTTAACATTCGCCAGTTTAAAGACTCAAGGACTACCAGGTGAAACGCACCATGCAAACGTGAAAACATTACGGTAAGTACATTTTCAATTGGGGTTTATTATTACTTACGTGTTTCATCGCATTTCGTTCACTTTTTTGTCGGAGAAAACTAGCAGTTAAGCATTCAGACTAAGTATTAACGCATAGTGATTCAATTTTGTTGATTTAGTTACAAAATACATTTTCCATTGTTATTAAATTACGATTGAATTAAGATCATTTACGATTATTAGAAGTGTAATGATAATAAAGAATATTCGGCTTTTCAGCCCAATTATTATACATTCAGCACATAGTATGCATCTAGCCCTTTCATGCTTGATTCATAATTGCTAACTCACTCTTACGTTAATCGCTTTTAAATAACTACAAGTCCAAGTCATCCTTTATTGTGTAGACTTGTTGTAAGGGGTATGCTTTCGCATTAACGTATTTTCACATGTTCAAATATGTATGCTATCTTCAATTTAGTCATTTTGCCTTTCCACATGCTATTCATACCCTCGTCTATTGCATAATTCAATTCATATATAATTTGTCTAATACAAGCTTGATTAAGTCTTTCTGGTTTTATCTCAATACATGATATCTGCCATTCACGTTAGTTGTTGCCCCCTATTTGAAGTACGGCACTATATTTTCACATATGTTTCAGATTTAAGCACATTTCGCTGCCCACGGCATATAGTGAACATGCGCCTATATACACTTCTTACGGGCTACAATTCATAAATCACACGCACTTACTCGCAACAGTACATATCCACATGCATTTCTCTTTACGCACGGCAGTAAAGATCGACGTCTACTGTTGCATACAGGCAACATCACACACTGACTTGCGCTACACGCTTGCAATGGTAGATAATCACACGGACTACTGATTCAAACCGCAGTGTGTATCTGTTATTCAATACCCACGTTAAGTCAAGTTGAACGATCCTTCAACTTGCAACTACGCAAAGACTGCGCGTGGATCTGTATCATTTCTTCCGTCACCTACACCGATATTAGGTGTTGTTTCTTGCAACAATTTGACTTAATAGTGAACATGTTTGGACGAAGACTGACATATTTTACCTGTTATTATTTCGTAGAAAATCTTCTAAACAGTTTATTAGCACTGCATTTTTATTGCTTCTGCGGCTGACCTAACTAACCTGAATTCTGAAAAAAACAAACCTGCCAATTCTACGATGCATTTATTTGAATAAAACGCTACTCAAATCTTTGCTTTTCTTTGGCGCCTCTTTCTGAAAAAGTTAAAGGCAGCCAGGCACGAATTTAACTACATGCTCCAGCCAAGTATTATTCGACTCTCATATAGTCATTTGGCCTAACCTTTACATATCGTTCCAAAGCTTTCTGGGCACTGACATCCTACAGGAGATTTCCGTCGGCTTAACTCTACTACTATTCCCGATCGTTACCCTATCTCCCATATTCAGAATTTTGCTTTCTTTCTGGCATGGTTGTAATATATTTTCAAAGTTGGATCTTGTTAAGGCTTACCACTAAATACCTGGTAATCCTGCTGATATTCCTAAGACCACTTTTACTACTCTTTGCGGTACTTTTCAATTGTTTACTATGCAATTCGGCTTACGTAATAAAGCCTGCACTTTTCAACGTTTTATGGACGAGGCGGTCCGTTACTTAGAATTCGTGTATAACTATACATACGACATTCTCATCGCTAGCCTTCAGCGGAAGAACATTAAAAACATCTCCGATTACTTTTTGAACGTGTTCCGCGTTATCATGTTGGGGTTAACCTTGTTAAATGTACTTTTCGTTCCACAAGTCTTGTTTTATTGGGACATATAATAAACTTTCAAGGTATATCGCCCCTTCCTAAAAAGGTAAAGCTCTGCTCGATGTACATCCTCCAACTTTATTACGTCAATTGCGACATTTCCCTGGATTATTTAACTATTACAGACGTGTCATTCCCCTTTCAGCTGACATACTCACTTTTCTGAAGGATCTATGTAAGTATAGAAAAAGAAAGAGGAACACAATTTCACTGAATAACTGCTAGCTGAAAGCCTTTCACAAGGAGAATAAAAAGTTAACTGATATACTATTGCTATCACATCAAAGGCCTGCTGTTGAATTTTCTATTGTCGTTGATGCTTCCAGTTTAGCTGATGGTGTAGTCTTACAGCAACATTACGAGCAACAGATTTTACCTGTGTCATATTTGTCTTGGAGATTGACTCTTACGGAAAGTCATTACAGTACTTTCGCACGTGAACTCCTGGCTATTTACTTAGCTATTGAGAAACTGTTAGCCACGCGTTGAAATTTTAGCAATTTGCTATCTATACTGATCATCATCTACTTTCGTTCGCGCTACGTGCAAAGCCGGACAAGTATTCTCCTCGTGAATCAAGACATTTTGACCTCATTGTACAGTTCTCCAGTGACACACGGCATGTATCCGGTTCACAGAACACTACTGCAGTCGCATTTTCTCGTCTACCCATCATCACTATCTCTTCAACAGATGATATTGACCTCCGGCAAATGGCTCTGGATAAGCCAGCTTTAAGGAATTCGAATCTTTCATCTCAACAATTTGTCAATTGTTAATTTCAGACGACGACACTCTTGAGCACCATGTTCAACCTACCATAACACTGTCTGAATTAACTGATACAATATCTTTAGATACATCCCAATCATGTTTACCTAATGAAATTTACACTAAACGTTCTGGTAGACTTGTTCATTGTCCTAAAAAGTTTTGTAAAACATGATATATCTAAACATTTACATTTCCTAAAGTAATTAACTTAAGTTT
Source organism: Sepiola atlantica (assembly GCA_963556195.1). Lineage (NCBI taxonomy): Eukaryota > Metazoa > Mollusca > Cephalopoda > Sepiida > Sepiolidae > Sepiola > Sepiola atlantica. The sequence goes on from OY744543.1 coordinate 30,364,900, forward strand.
GCACCTGTATGTGTAAAATTCTCTTTTTGTATGAACCCTGTTCAATTTCAAAAACACTTGTATTTCTTTAACTTTTCTATCAAATGAAAATTCACATTTTTCCAAGAAAAAAACATTTTTACCCGTTTAGACAAATAAACATGTTTACCGTTTAGACAAAAAAACAAACATTTTTAACCGTTTAGACAAATAAACATTTTTCTCTTTTCACTTCAGATTATTACATTTTTGCTACTTTTCCAGCAAAAGAGACATTTTGCCTTTAGCAGCATAACAAATAATTGTTTGTTCAAGTTTAACAATTATATAATCAATTTATTGCATTTTCATGTTGATTCTTTGCATTCTCATGTGCTGCTATTGTTCAAAAAAAATTATCTCATTTTATCGACTAAAAGCATAAGCAAATGGTCGTGAACCATTAATATGAGTGCACTATTTTTTGTCGGTGTACGTGAGTGATATGTGATTCGGCTTGGAGATTATGTAACCATTGTTTTTTTCACAGCACGAGATTCATGCGCAATAAATAGTGTTTTGGCGCAAACACAAATCACGTGACCGCAAGGAATCTTCATTTCCAGACCGACATCCAAACAGACAATACGACCGTAGATGACTCCAGAATAACGTTATTTCGTCTTGTCTATAATACTCAACTCAATGTAATATCTTGGTTCTGTTCTTGTGTTTCAAAAATCTGCACACCACATTTCTCGTGAGACTATTGTTTATTTCGTGGGGAATGGTGAACCTGTTTACTTATTCTATTTCAATCAGATTTGGCAAAACGAATTACTCTTCCGAGTCAGTTCGTCATTCTGATTTTCTTGAGATAAACTCAATACAAATATTTGCTGTCTCACTTACAACATCCTAACTGGAACGATGTTTAAATATTATTGTGCGTGCGTGTTTGCTGCTTTCTTTTAAAATGTTCTTCTTTCTCCAACTTTGTGGTTAAGTGTTGTTGACACCTGAGAGTGATTCGACAAAGAATCGTAAACGTTCGTGATACTTATAGAACATTGATTGATGTTTAAGATTTTAATGCAACAAAAACAGAAGCATTGAAAAAAAGAAAGGTAAAATGAAAGACGAATTCTGATTTTAACAATGTTTGCATTCTTTCCTCTCTCTTTCTCTCTCTCTCTTTATATATATATATATATATATACATATATATAAGTATGTATGTACACACACACACACACACATATATATATATATATATATATATATATATATATATATATATATATGGAGCTCGTCTCGTGGTTTACTCGTTTAACTATTAACTAGATTAGTGTTGGTTCAATCCTGATGCGATGCTGTCTAGCCGCACTGACGAGTTGTGATGAAACGAAACAATATTTATGCAGATGACTATATAAGCATATGCCCTCATCGGATGTATCATTGTCGTTGGTGTTATTACCAGCTACCATTACTTAGCACAATGCTAGCGTTAGTAAAAGTGCTTCATAAATAAATTACTATCTAAAAATGTATATTATAGCATTGAGATATCATTTTCAAACGGCGCCCGGCTCATGGTGTTGTGGTTACAACCGATTACTACAAATTAGATCGTTGTATGTTCGATCCTAGCTTAGGGGTGAGTCCTAGTCTAGCCGCAATGAAGTGCTGTGGTACAGCGAAACAATCTGTCTCTGGAGACACATATATATATATATATATATATATATATATATATATATATATATATATATAAAGGATAGAAGAAATAAGAGTGCTAAACATGTACGAATGTCCAAATTTATTTCAAATTTCGATTGTTCAATGCGAGGTGTATTCTGTAATAAACTAGTGTTTATTATTCTTTCCTTAAGCCAAGGCTTTTCAAAGATCGAAATCTTATCATCAGAGGAGAAATACAGATAGATAAGTTGGATGTAGAAAAGCCAAAGTTCAGATATTTGAAAAATATTATTAAAAAGTAGTGAAAGAAAAGTTCAGTAAAAAAGATAGGTGGTTTATCCAGGTGGTAAATGTCCGTTGAAAAGGTGTCCAATGAAGAGGAGAATTTGGAGAGAGCCGGAAAAATTATTTTCTCAGTGGCAGTATGGAGAAAATGCTCAGAACCTTTTTAACTATAGGTTCCATCTACTAAAAGTTTAGTTTTAGTTTATATTTTATCCTGTATATATATGTAATCAGTTAACAGAAAATCATAAGCGCACCAGTAGCAAAATAAGTATTACAATAGTAAGGAATAGACAACTGGAAATTAAGAAAAAAATAAATAAACGTGCTGCTTACAATTTCGAACCGAATTTTGTGGACCATTTTAGAAGCTAAGTAAAGTAAACTCTAATTTCAGTTTTTGTTTGTTGTTTTGGGGCATAGTATGTACATAATTTTCGGGAACCATTCCCTTCATTAAGCCTTTATGATGCGTGAGCAGAGTTCCTGAAACTGGCGAACTAAATATATATATATATATATATATATATATATATATATATATATATTTATAAATACAGATTTTAATCAGACATGGACCAGTGGTTTCTGACAAGAAAAATGGGGAATCCCCAATTCCGTCTTCATCAGCACTGTCTGAAATGGTAAAATGATGGTATTTCTTCAAAAAAACAGTTTTTACTCGTTATGAAACGCTATGCACAAATAACTTGAAATGAAGCGGCGGTGAGACGCTTAAACCGGAAAAATAGCCATTATGTAAGAGATTCTATATTTAGAAGTGAGGGAAAGGAGAAAAAAAGAAAGAGAAGGGAAAATAAATTTTTTATATTTTTATATTTTTATATTTTTATACTTTATTTTATTTAATTTTTATTGTCTCTTAACTTTCTCTTATTTTTATTTTTATTTTCCTTTCTCTTTCTTTCTTTCACCTTTCTCTCACTTCTAAATATAGAATCTCTTACATAACGGCTATTTTCCGGTTTAAGCGTCTCACCGCCTCTTCATGTCAAATTCTTTGTGGATAGCATTTCATAACGGGTAAAAACTGTCTTTTTGAAGAAATTTCATCATTTTACCATTTCAACATATATATATATATATATATATATATATATATATATATATATATATATATATATATATATATATATATATATTAATTTACATACAGCTATTTTGTGTGACTACAGAGAAAACTTACTACTCTCTAGTTTACTGTCGGCAATATAACCCATTTGGCCGTCAATCATGCGATGTATGCAAGTGAAATGTAAATTATCATACAAACATTCACAAGTAGATGAGAGAGCTCAATTTGTTGTTTACAAAGAAATCTGCATCATCACTAATGCTAGTTGGCCATACAGCTTACCACAATGCTAAACCCAAAGAGAGGTGCATATTAATAGTAATACACAGAGTTACTGTTTCGCTTCATCACAGCTCTTCAGTGTGGCAAGACAGTCAATTTCTTAAAGCCACGATCAGAACTACGACAGTGTACACGACAATAGATGCAACTAACCACATGGTTATCATTTGGCATCTGCTGAGAGTGAACGAAATCTCTATGGAAGTAGTGTCAATTACATGAAAGCTCAATTTGTTTACACGAAGATCAATGAAGTATAAGCAGTTTGTGATTTCACTTACCAAAGAGCTCAACGAAAACAAAAGCATATATATATATATATATATATATATATATATATATATATATATATATATATATATATATATATATATAGTCTCGGAAGTTTCTCAACCATTAAAACTATATAAAAAAAGATTTAAACAAAATAAAACTTATAGTCTCAAGTCTTCCAGTGGAAAATCACTCATGTAAGTCAATTTATTTTTTACAGTTATTATATTAGTTAGTTTCTAACACTATTTTAAGGGATCATCAGTTGTTTACCATGAAAAACTGTTTCGGGATTTTAAAAACAAGACAGTATTTAATTTCATGGCTTCCCAGCAGAGTTGATCAGACCCCACTTCCCTTAAAAGACAAAAACATAAACGTTCCTTATATAAAATCTACGTTTTGTTCCATATAAATGTTTTGCTAACTTATATTAGTTATTTAAGACACAAAAAAAAAAACTTATTTACCTGCGCTGTTTGTCTGTCTAATAAAATTTATCCGTTACTCACAAAAATGTTGCCGCATTTTAAAGTGTTTGGACGAATCCATGACACTATTATTTAAGTGATTAATGTATTATTTTTAGTTTTATATTATAAATATAAAAAACATCAACACATCAAAAAATAAAAGATAAATAAATAAATATATATATATATATATATATATATATATATATATATATATATATATATATATATATATATATACATACACACATACATATATATATACCTTTAGTTCCTCCTTTTCTCCCTCGTCCTACTTTGTTGTCCATCTCCCCGTTGTTGTAAACCGCAAATAAATATTAATCTTCCTATATATATGTGTGTGTGTGTATGTATAATTTAATATTAATAAAGTAGCTTTCAAAAGAGGTACTAATGTACTAAACGTCTTCCATAGTTAAATTGAAAAAAATACATATACAACCACACCCTGAAAAAATCAATAAATAAAATAAAAGTAATATAACAATACATACAAAAACACATAAATAAGCAACTATCACACACCATTTTTTTCTTTTTCTCCCGCCAAAACTATCGAAGAAGATAATTAAAAATAACAAAAACGACAACAAAAGCATAGTGAAAAAAAATCTAACGCTTGAAGATGATTACGGCTATAGTAAGCGCTTGAGATGGCCAGGAAAAGAACTCTCGGATCCATACTTTACGAAATAATATCGAGACCCGAAAACTTGCTCGTTAATCAGAGACAGTAATTAAAAAAAATTACGAAACGATAAAACTCCGTTGTCTTTCATCAGACTTGTATCAATAAAAACTAGCTGCCTAAATACACACACACACACATCAACACACACACGCAAACAGACACCCATATATATATATATATATATATATATATATATATATATATATATATATATATATATATATATATATATATACAAAAAATTATTACAGACGTCTTCTGTCATTTTTTGCATTTTTTGTTCGCTCTTGACAAAGCCCTTTTGGGCGAAACGTTGAGCTTTTTAGGTCTTCCGTTTATTCCATATTAATTTCATACCGTCGGATTATTTTATCCTTTTATCTATTCATATATGTATTAATATATATATATATATATATATATATATATATATATATATATATATATATATTAACTGTGACAGTGTAATATTAGTATTGCTTTTGTAGCCGAAAATAGCGTATTTGATAAACATTTTCCAGAATCTTTATTTATAGATAGCATTTACATGTATTCATTCGGGCGTAGCTTTAGACATGTTTCGCGGCTGTTCACCCGGGGTAGGAAAGCATAATTGGCATGGAATATAGAGTGCGTATGTCTCCAGTTAAATATGGCGCCAACAATTCTTCCAGAATGGAAACTCTCCTGAAATGTACAGATCGCGCAGTCCATGCCAATTTGGGAAGTTCAAGTTAATTTTGTCGATGTTAATAACGGTTGTAATCAGTCATATTTGTTTGCGTTTATCGAGCCACTTGTAGTGTTCAGTAGTATTTACATGTCTTTTACGGCGACGTTTAACTGTCCCTAGTCAGATATGGTTAGTCTACAAGGCTGGAGTTGGCGAATATTCTCTGAATCTTGATGAGAATTGTTAACTTCATTTGGTTGCATTTATTGAATCAATATTATATCATAAATAAACATGCGAGGAAAGTATGTTTTTACAAATAGTTACATACTATGCATATGCGACAAATATATTTATCTATACAAATATGCGAGACGTGTGTCTGTCGGGTTCAATTTTCTGCGTTATTTTACTACTACCAGGCTATAAGGCATAACAAGTAGAAATATATGAATAATTACGTGCCCATTTATCACAGAGCTTCTGAGTTCTCTAATGGATCGGGGAAAGAAGAGTTATATCTTCAGTCGTTTCATACCAAATACTTGTAGCCCCTTGCTTAACAATCAGCATTATAAGGTTATAATCAAGAGTAAGTAGAATATTCATAGAAAATAATGACGATCTCCCCTACATTTCGGCATAGTAGATAATGAAAAATGGAGGTATTTGTGTCGCCCTCGATATCGGTGGATCACTTTAATTTTGTATAGCATATCAAAGCTATTGATTTATTAGTTGTATATAGAATGTTATATATGGTTGGTGGAAGGGAAGTATTCGGAAAACGGAATAAATAGAGGTCCATCACTAGTGACGTAAGAAAAAAGTAAGCGCATGTCATAAATAAATAAATGACAGAAATGAAAAGGATAGAAGAACGTATGTATTGCGAGATAAATAAATGACATAAATAAAAAAGAAATGAAAAAAACTAAAGTAAAAGTAGTAAAAGAACAGTCGAAAGAGAAGAAGAAAAGAGGTTGACGCAAATAATTAAATGACATAAATGAAGAGGAAAATGAAAATACTATTTAAAAGACAAGTATGCCGCTCACTAGAAATCCTGCCAGGTGTTGCGCAGTAATGAATGAGGCACTACGTGTACTCTTTCTTCTGGACGCTATTATATCAGCTTATATTGTACTCTAATGTTTAGTTATTTTCCTCTTTATTTATATCATTAATTTATTTATGTAACGTTCTTATTTGTTCTCTCTTACACTGCTACTGCTACTGCTACTGCTGCTGCCTTTGTGTTTTTCATTTTGTTCTTAATTTACCTAATTAATTAACGTTATTATTTTAATATCCTTTTTTACCTCTATTTCTATCCTCCAACCACTTCTACTCCCCACATACACTCCCAACGTTTTGCACATAGATTTTATTCTATGCAATCTATTTCACACACAAGCGATATGAAACTCCGATACATTTTCTAGAATAGCAATAATTAATGAGTGTCATATTCGATGTCAAATGTATGCATTGTCAGTTGACACTTGTCTCTACAGTCTTCTGACCCTCGTTTCTCTTTGGCAAACTATTAAAAAAAACTAGTACACTCTTATAAGTATTTCATATTTATTCTTCCCTGTTTCCGTTTTTTTTTTATATTATATGTACAGCCAAAGACCGTATCGATATCGTAAAATGGTGTCTACAAGATGATACGAAAACGTTTCTTGGCTGTTACACATTTGAAGAAGGGGCAGTTACACCTAAACATCATGATAGGCTTATTTTCAATCTTGAGAAACAATGCATAATCACTGTAACCGTGTCTGCTCGAGGATGTATAGTGAAGCAAGGGTTTAACATTCTTTTTAAACCGGAATTTCTTAAGGCCAGTAGTAATGATATATACAGTAAAATAAGAAGCATATGCAGAGTAAAGCTGATGTCATTTCGGAGTGTTTGTCTCTCCTGAACTAGTTGCAGATACAAGCCTCGATAGTCTAGTCTACCATAGTTATATATCAATAGCCAGAAGAAGGATATATGGGGCCATACCTTACTTGATGCCGCTAGTAAAAGTGACACATAAGCACTGTGACTACTCGAGCAAGCGCGAACTTGGCCTTTTGGCTAAGATCAAAGTGTAGTATCTGTTCCTATGGATACTGCACCCCATAGACTGGTATTGTCTTGTCCTTCGGATCTTGATTTACACCGGTCTATGCATGGTCTGTCCTGTGCAGTTCTAGGAGGTCCACCCTCCCAGGCTTTGCCTCCCCTCTTTGGGGAGGAGTAAGTTTATTGCTTACTGCCTGGGGCGCCCCTACCGGGGAATGCCGACGGGGCTGCCCAGGCAATTTTTAAACCCCACTTTCCCGACCCGACCTTGGGTCACATCTTACTTGTCAGAGTAAGATAAAAACTGGCCTTGTGCCTAACTCCTGGAGAGGAGTAAATCAATACTCGAGCAAGCGAACACACACATACATATAAATAAGTGTATTATCACGTCAATCGCATAGCTATGTGCATAAAATATACGAAGGAATTATAAAATATATGGATAAGGGTAAATTTTGTAACATAAAAACTGAGAATAAAAATAATATAAAGATAATACAGGTTGAAATCAAGAGATCTCAACGAACAACTGTGGTTTCATTTATTTTATGAAGTGATAGACGCCCATTTTAAAATCTAATAACATCAACTTTTTCATTAAAAAATAAACTGCGAGGTAATTTAAGGGAGTTATATGTTTTGGCCATTATAATTATTTCCCAATAACTTATTGGTGTGTTGTTTTCTTTGATTAATTCATCACTACTGCTGTCACCCATGACAACCCCCCCCCCCCCATCGCACTCTTGCTTTCGTAACTTAATCACTACGGACAAATTCAAATATCTTTATCAAAAATAAATAGTTGCTCATACAATATGTAACAAGACAACTGTACAAATGAAACGTTACAATATGTTTGTCTAGACGAGTTCATGTGAATAAAAGCAAATAACCTAATATTATTTAATGTTTTAATTGTTATTTTATTTTAGCAGTGTACTTATTTCGTTTCACTGATTTAAAGTAATAAAAAAAACGAATTGCAGAGATTGATTTTTTATTGATATATTATCATTCCTCTATTTTGTGTGTATATCTAACACAAGCCTGCAGAAACTTTCTATGAACGGGTATATGTTCAGTTTACTCAAATATATCTATATAACCTTGATACGTATTTAGCTTCTTTGACACGTTTCATTCCAATTATGTGTCGTCTACTAAAAGACTTATCAATTATCAAGCTAGATGCCACAAACGGATAAAGGGTTAATGAGTTGTAATGATTTTCAGATGAAGTACGAATATATGTGGAGACGGTTCTCGATCAGAATTAGCTGATGTTGGCTTTAAAGGCGACCAGGTTGTAATCTTCAGGAAAGCAGTCCTGCAACAATATGTTCCAGACACGGTAAGGCCTTGTGAAAAAACTCTGTTCGTGTAAATTTCACTTGACACTGGGCACACTTAGGCAGAGTATTAATTAACTTCCTCTCCAGGAGGTTAGGCACAAGGCCAGTTTTATCTTACTCCCACAAGGTTAGATGTGACCCAAGGTCGGGTCGTGAAAGTTGGACTTGAAAAGCCAGCGCTCGAGAAGGTAAGCACTCTGGCCATTAAAAATTGCCTGGGCAGCCCCGTCGGCATTCCCCGGTAGGCAGTAAGCAATAAACTTACTTCTCCCCAAAGAGGGGAAGCAAAGCTTGGGAGGGTGGACCTCCTAGAACTGCACAGGACAAACCCATAGACCGGCGGAATCAAGCCCCGAATGCCAAGACGATACCAGTCTATCGGGTGCAGTATCCATCGGAACAGATACTACACCTTGATCTTGGCCAAAAGGCCAATAACCAGAGTAAAATGTGTGTCTTCGTTGTATACGACGACAAATTCTTGCTGTGTATGTCTAACAAGAAAGAACCAGAGATTTAAGATCACTCGAGAACCTTCCATGTGAATAACGATAGATTAGAGTAGAGAGAGACTAGCAAGGTCTATTTTGTGTAAAAGAATGTTTAAGGAACAGAAGGGAGCATTCCCTTGTAGATTTAGGAGTTGATTCTGAATTCGGAAATATCTAAATTTTCATCGCTTTTTATACCATTTCACTGACACTAAATTAAACTAAATATAGCTCACTTTACTGACACTTAAGCTGTGTTCCAAAATTGATAATGATCGATCAGCTATTTAAAGAGCGAATCCTGTTCATACAAATATCTAAACATTTAGTCATACTAAGTTTTTATAGATAGAGATATTGGGCATATCTCAAATACAACGTGCTGATTTTAGCCGTGACTCTAGCAAGAATAATGCTACTAAGTTCACAACGACTACTATTATTTATTCGATTTTTTTATTAACTGTGACAAATCTGTTATGACATTCTCCGTTATTTCAACTTTTGTACGACACAAACACGACATATAGCCATTAAAGTGTAATGGGCTACTGTGATGAGGGCCAGAGTAATAAGAGCAAATTTGTTTTAGAAGTTAGCAGTAATATATTAGACGCGTTACATTTACATATCTGAGTGTTGGTACTGCCGAGGAAACATAGAACAGAGAGGAAACGCTAAAACACGTTGTCCGAGAAAAGAATCTATCAGACATAGTAGACAATCTTCGAACGTATACGGAACTCTACAGTGAAGGGGTGTAATTTTGCTGTTAGTCGGATAGGTAGAGGTTATATTCGTTAATAAGGTAGAGGTGTAATAGGTTCATCTAGGCACTTTTGGGGGAAATACTTGTAAAAGAAGCATAGGGTTGCTAGACCTCTGTGACGCGATTGGGGCTGCAGGAACGATTAGGTTTGCCATTTTTTTGCATCCTATCCAAGTAGGAAAGACTAGTGTTTTCTGCACCAGACTAGATTTTGCCCAAATAACTAAAAAATAGTCAGTCTCTGTATTTCTGTACTTACTTATGGATGATATAGATGCGACGCAACTTATTTTTGCTATCTAATTTACATACGTTTTGTGTTGTGTACAGACATACATATCGAAATTAAATAGTGACGCTGAAAAAGAGCCCCTCTTTCTCTACACTCTGACAGAGTTGTTGGCAACTATTAGTAAATTGTCGAATCGACGTACAGCGAGACAGGACGAGAGAAATCCATAGATAGCTAAGTGAGAGATTGGTGAAATGTTTACTTAATTATGAATTATAGATAATTATAACAATTAAAACGTGTTTTCCTTTTCAAATATAACTCAATCCTAGGACTAATCTATATTTTAGCATGTAGTTTTTGTAATTGAATTATATCAGAGTAAGCCTGAGAGAAACACACTTTAACTAATTAAGATTTAGTATAATAATAAATATATTTCTAATTAAAAAGTGGAAGGCTGTCAGATAGACATAAGTAAAGGACCCCTTCCGAAGCAAGCATGAGCCGTATTAGCCCTAAGGAACGTACCCTCATTTAGAAAACATTATTTTTGCTTAACAAACTCAAAACAGTGTAAAAAAAAATACTTTAGTTTTTGTAAGTTTTAATAAGTGTTTTTCGGCTAAAATTTGTTTTGTTTATTTCAAAAAATCTCGGAAGGGTCAGTCTACACACACATAAAGTTTGGTGAGTTTAACTTTTATTTTGTGGAAGTTATTCAAATTCAAGTTATTCAAATTTAAAGATAGGACCCTTATTTTGGCCCACCCTGTATAATACCATAGTAATATTTGACGCATATGAATATATATGGTATGTGTGCGTTATTTGCCTCTCTACCCTCTTATTTGTCAGCAGCTACTTGCATGATCTTATTTTGTTAAACTAAGCAAGCAACCTCGTTGCATTCTTGATTCAGATCTTCGCAGCTTTTGTAGTTTTAGCTTTTTTCTTCGTATTCTTTTGTAAATGAAACGATGATCAAAACACCAGAAGTCAAGATGAAATTCCGTCTGCTTAAAGTAGTTCAGCTGGCATATTTTCTTAAGTCTGCTATTCATATTATTCATTAAAAATGCAGATGATTCTTCCTTTGTATTCGGAAATCTGTGAATTATTTATATCTTTGAATCTGTCTTTTGAAACCATGTGTCGTTGTTCTTATGTATTTATTAGTTAAAATGCAGTTTTCAAACTTAGTGTAATATATGAACGAAAAATGCAAGGTATGTTCAAAATTCGTATATCTTATACATATAGTGTTAAATATTCAGGCCGTGTGTACTGAAAGGTCATTTGACAGAGGTAGATGCACTTGACAGCGACAGGCAATTGGCTGGACGACAACAAACATAAGATGATTCGTTTTCAAAAATAAAATCATCGTTGGATATAGACACGCAACTGGCTAAGAAAAAATCGAATATGGTGGATTGTCAATAATAAAACACTTGTTGATTGAAACACACTGCAGAGGGAAACACCCTGTTGCCAAATAAAATCCCTGGGGTAACTACATTGACAGTGAAGTTTCACGGGTGTGCATTTGTATAAGTGGGGAGGTGTCACACACACACACACACACACACACACACACACACACATATATATATATATATATATATATATATATATATATATATATATATATATATATATATATATATTTCTTTGTAAGATTGTAGGACAAATCAAAACAAAGTGCTCGACTAACACCGCCTAAATATAATTTTACGATTCAAATCGAAAATACCTGCGAAAAATAAAATTAAAATAAAAACACAAACCCCACGAAACTTACTATACACCAATTTTACCGAAATACAAAATGGACGATTCAGAAAATGTAAAAAATAGTCTTATCAAGCAAAAACATTATGTGTTGTTTAATAATGTTTTCCTCTCTCTCGCTTTCTCTCTCTCTCTCTCTCTCTCTCTCTCTATATATATATATATATATATATGTGTGTGTGTGTGTGTGTGTGTGTGTGTGTGTGTGTGTGTGTGTGAACAATGACAAACGGAAAACAGGTTAAAGTGCAGGAGAAAAACAAAAACAAGAGATTTGATCGATTTCGTTCGTGCTGGCGAACATCTTCAGAAAAAGTGAAGATTTGGAAATAATTTTATTTTGAAGGCACACACATGGGAAGAGGAAAGGAAAATCCGATTGGATCATATAAGAAGACGTAAGTGACATTGAAATATGACAAGTGGGTAACACATTTTTCTTTATTTCTTATTCTTCTTTTTATATTTTTTATTTATTTTCTTTTTCACTTTCACACCTACTGCACTAGTATGGGGGAGGCGCTGGGCGGAGGGGGTAACAGGTGATAAGAGGGAAGAAGACAGAGAAACTAGCCAGGATAAACACAAATAGGAGTGGGCATGAAATTGATACACCGAATGCGAAAACCCCAAAATTAATCTGAATGTATCAGAGATAGGTCTGCTAAATTTGTCTCATATTAAGTTTTTAAAAGCAATAAAAATCTTAAACTGACAGTCTAGGAACAATCTACTTTACAGTCAAACTAATGTAAGTGATAACTTATTATATGAAAAATGTTTTTTTTGTTTTGTTTTTAAAGTGTTAATGATATGAAATGCATCTAAGAAAAATCCTTAAATAGGGTTAAGTTTGAGAGATATGTATTAAAATGATTTGATTAGCAATGAGAACTCGCTATCATCACAACATTTGTTTGTATATATATATATATATATATATATATATATATATATATATATATATATATATATATGTAATCAGGGTCGCAGTGGTATAATATATTGCATTGTTTTAGTGCAATATATCCAGTTTAAAAAATACTTTAGCCTTATGTTAGTCTCGAACCCGGATATTTACATCCTGAAAACTGCTGCCTTAGTAATGTGTACTCTGCCTATTCCTTTTTGTCAACTGATCATTTGTATTAAATTTGCGTAGCTACAAACAAACTAAAACACGATGACATTTTAATATTACAGTATTTTCTCATGTAAAACTCAAACTTTAACATGATTTCGTAGGATAATAATGATGGTTAGTTACAGGAAAAATCATGCATTATATTCAAATTGCCCTTAGAACTTGCTATATATCATTTGTCTTATTTCACCTTAAACTATCATCAACTACTCATTAATAAATTTAGTAAGCCAAAATAACTGACAACTTACATAACTTGACAGATGGGCAGAGAGACAAAAGTTTAATGATTAGAATTCATGAAGTATGACGGAGATTGGGAGCAAAATAAAAATGTTCTTTTTTCAAAATCGATGCTGCATATTTCTTTGTTAGAGGAATTGTATATACTTGAATGAAAAGGTAGGCTTGTTTTCAGTTTTGCTTTTAGGTTTATGAAAAATCGTTTAAAACTAACTTCAGGTGTTTTTAAAGATTCATATGAGGTTCATATTTATGTCTTATTGTTAAAACATTGGTTTAAGTAGACTCATTTACTTGTTTATGTTTATTTGGATAACGTGAATGCCTACAGGAGAGAACTTTAATGCCAACTAGACACTGTCCTCCAGTGTCAAAGGTCGCTCTGTACAGGGGTTTGTCAGGACCACCTGGCATGAGGATACTTTCCCCTACAAGTAAACCCTGACTAAATAGTCAAAATAGCATAGTTTTCGAAGCCCAAATAAGTTCCTCTCTGTATAGCTAGCCCACATTATCATATACGAGAAATGGTGCACCTTCCCCAAGTGCTGCTGCCTGACGTAACAACACTAAGCTTGATACTCCACCAGACCAGATGAATTGTTGCCCTGAAATCTGGTAATATCTAGAATAAGGATATATTATGACATAGTTAACTAGTTAATTGGGGAGAGGAAAATTGATGTTCTTAACTCCTTTACTGGCTCGGCGTTTGAGAGATAACGGATAACTTTAATGGAACACTCCGATTTCCATGCATGTCATATGGAGATCAAGTATTAGCCCCAATAAGGGGTCCCTTGATTTGTGAAAACTTCGAAACAAAAACATGTATTTAATATAATTTTTTTAAAGTTCAAACAAAGGTGTATGTTGTAGCTGCATGGTGTACAATACAACTAGGGCTCTTGATGTAATATCATATAAGCATAGTTATTGATAAAATATTCGATATGCCATTCAAAATATTTTATCATCAGCTAATAGTGTCTGCCCATTTCAGAAATATGCATTTTCATTATATACAAACGATCATACAGACTTAGGAAAATGGTTCATCAATGTATATTAGTCATATTCTTGCTGACCAATTTAAATGCACCCATATTCATTCAGTTTATATATTCCTTTATTGTTATTTTTTGTTTACTCATAACAAAACATTCAAAATTCATGAGATATTATGTTAATCATATCTATTTCACTTTTCCGTTCAAATTGTTCATGCTCGATCGACAAAAACCAATACGTCAAAGTGCATATATAAAAAAATAATTAATTAGCACAAGCCACAGTAGTCCACATTAATCCGTTTATTCTTATTTCCTTTCTCATAATGGTACAATTCTCCATATTGTTGCTAAAATCACTAACAAATCCCTTCCCGTCTTATCATGGATAACTTATCATTAATCTGATTAAATCCCTATTTTTTACTAATTTTTATTTTAACACTCATTCTACCATATTAAGTCAATAATTATTATATCAAAATTAACTGAAGTATTACTTCCCGTGAAACTAAATCCGAATATTGTATTCACAATTCATAATTAATACGCTTAATCATTATTACTAGTTAATATAATGTTCTAATACATTTGAGAAAATTTTATATCGATTCTAGAATAAATTAAATATCGGGTTTTTCCTTAAATAGCATTAAATCATGCTTGTATTATTTTACAATCATCGTTATAATGTTTGCTATTATAATTTTCCATTATAACCATTTTTCTCGTCAATTTAATTATAAATATTATTATCCCTATTCTTATTTGATTACTTAACTATTATTATTATTATTATTATTATTATTATTATTATTATTATTATTATTATTATTATTATTATTAGTAGTAGTAGTAGTAGTAGTAGTAGTAGTGGTATTAAAACTATACATAAAAAGAGGTTAGTATCTGCTACACTAATCGTATTCACCGTTTTAATTTACTAAGGTCCACATATTTTTATTTAAGCGTTTTTAAAATTTAATATCATTGTAACTCTTAGATGGAACAGCTTCCATCTGTAAATTTATATTCAAAAGAAACGTAACTTTCGATTTTTGTTATCTCCCTTGACCCAAAGAAATTTTGAAGAGAGTGAAGTATGTTTAATTTCTAGACAAGTTTAAATTTCCGTAAACGTGTGTCGCACAGCGACTTCAATTAATGTGTCCTCATTAATAAAGTACTTCTTCCTCAGTTATAAATATATAACAAATATTATTTATTGATCTATGCTAAATCGTTTTTTCAAGCACTTCGTCATAGTATGCCTTTATTTAAAAATATCAAGTAATTACTTAACTTGATGAATATTCAAAACAAAAACAAGAAAAACACGAAAGAAAGGATGGCGATTTCCAAGACTTTCCAGAAAAGATTTTATCAAAGTAACAAAACTTGTTTGAGGAATCAAACTCAAGATTGAAATGGCTTTGAACCAAAAATTAAAAAAAACTGACGCTAAAACAAAAAGCGTCGATACGAAAATAACCAATCATTTTGTAAATAGATCTGAAAACATTAAATAATTCGTCTATAACAGATCCTCAAGAAATTACGTTTACTGCATGATAATTGACTTATCCCATGTATTGGCTGCTTGGAAGATGCGTTTATTTAAAAGATAATTAGACTAGCATACTCGTTTCATTCATGTTATTCTTCAGAAAGAAGAATAAACGTAAGCTTCACTGACATAGTTAACTGCTTACATCATTTCTAAGCGTTTTAATAGACTAAAAGTGACAAAACATTGTGCTGGTCATGGTAACCTTGAATTGTAAAAACTACAACTGAAATATTTCACAGGGGATCAGTTTGTACCCGTTTACTTTCAAGACTGGACCCGGATAAAAACGTCACTATCAATATACTGGTATCAAAGAACATCGTAAAAATCCATACCGAACTTTATAAGGTCAATTAAAATATCGAAGTCAATATATAATATGTGGGAATTCATTGACAAGAATATGAACCAAGAACCGAGTCTCTACGATCAACAAAACCGAAGTTATCGCCCAGACTATGACTTTCACTTTTTTTGTAACCTTGATCGAAATCTCTGACCTAAATATCCCAAAATAAATTAGGTCATAAGTTAGAGCATACCCGATGCTTTTACTAAGTTTGGTGACGATTGATCGAGCGATGTCGACGCTAGGCTGTACATAAATATAGTAACCAACCGACAGACAAACTGAGCCTAAAAAAATTATCTATTGACGGAGATAATAACTCCATATTTTCTTTAAATAAATTAATATGTCCTCAGCAAGACTACTATAAAACTTGTTAGGAAATTGTACAGCCTTGAATACAAACGTCTTATTTGTATGGCATATGTTTTAAGTGAATTCGCACCATAATAACAAAGTACAATCCGGCATTTCTACCTCAGAGCACTTTGAATATGTAGCAAAGAACATCTAAATGAAGAATATAAATACATTAAACACACCCTCAAAGCACTACAGTACCCAGTGTATTTTATACAAAACTCCAAAACACAAGCTCCGCAAATTCACTCAAATCTCAAACAAGAAAACTCATCAACCAGTCCTATAATAAATAGACATATAGCTCGACCGACTAACTCTAATAACAACTCCATTTACACAAAACTTTAATAAACTAGGCATAAACATAACAGAATTAACTTCAGCAAGTATTATAAATGTAATCTAAACATCTAAACTTAACACTACGCCTAATGTACAAGCTGGCATATACTCCATCCCTTGTCGAGAATCTTATAAGTTCGAAATAGGGGAGACGCAGCGTAGTCTGGACAAGGGAATTCATGAGCATAAAAAAGCAATTAAAACCAACAACACGCTTAACGCCTTATATGCTCACACTATGAAGTATGGGAACTGTTTTGACTTTGATAAATCTACTTTAATCAAGATAATACATGATAAATCAACACGTCGACTAATTGAATCTGCACTCATAGCCCTTTCCAAAAACAAAATTAAACAGAGAATGGGCTTCTACTTTATCTCCCCTAACCTATCAAAAGCAATTATTCATGAAAACAAGATATATCTAGACACCGGTTGATTCCCTGAGTTTTGAATTAGTCTTCCTTTGGACCCCCTTTCTACTCTTTATTCTTTCTTTTCTTTTCCCTTACTAATTTGTTTTTTCCTGTGTATTTATAATTTTACTCTATACACATTTACATATCTTCCCTCCTTACATGAACCCTACCACTATATATATTTCTCATAATTTATAGACTTTCTCGTCTTTTGTCATGTTTTGCATTGTTTCGTTCGCTCTTGACCATATAAGATTTGGGCGGAAGGTTGAGCTGTTTAGGTCTTCCGCTTATTCCATTTAAATTTCATATATATATATATATATATATATATATATATATATATATATATATATATATATATATATATATATATATTTATTTATTCTGGTACAGAAAAATTAGTACAACATTCGTACCGTCGGTTTCAAGCACGGAAGGTCTTACCCATCCGGCTCTCTTCAGCTTCTGTTGTCATCTGTTTTGGAAATGTGAGGTCACATGACACTCTTGTTGGGACGCGTTATTTGCTCAGTGTGTTGTGTGTGTTTGTTTAAATTTGAATTTAGTGTCATAAGACCGTTGAGATTTAAAACACGGGAGAAGAAAGAGAATTCGAGATTAAAGGGAATAAAAAGGGGAATAAAAAAGGGGGGTAAAAAATAAAAAAATATATATATGAAAATATATATATATATATATATAAATAAATATAAAAAAAAAAAACATATATATATATAAAAACATTTTAATACTAAGAATAAAGGAATAAAAAAAGAAGAAAAGAGAAAAAGAGTATAAAAAGGTATAAAAAGAAGAAAAAAAGGGGGTTAAAAAATATATATATATATAGAGAATAAAATGTAGAGAATAAAAAAGAGCGAGAGAGAAAGAAAGAATAAAAATAGAAAGAATAAAAATATATAAATAAAATGTATAAATAAAAATAATAATAATAAAAAAAATAATAAAATTAAAAATAAAAATTAAAAATTAAAAATTAAAAATTAAAAATTAAAAATTAAAGATTAAAAAACAAAAATAATAAAAATAAAGAAAGGGTTTCTCTGAAATTCCCGTGAGCCAAATTATGAATTTGTATCATTAGCCGTTATATTTTTGAAGGTATGCGTTCTAAAAACCGTTGGTGTGTAAGAATCTTTTCTCCAGATTGGAGAGATTTTTAATGAAGAAATTCGGATCTAAGGGAGGTAACTAAGATGGAAATATGAAATATTTGAGTTTGTTAAAATGGGTTTGTATATTAATCTGGTGGTTGATAAAAGATAAAAAATAAAAAATTAAATATTTTTGCATTTTGGTGAAAGTCGAAGTTATTGCTCTTGGAATTTATGTGGATATAGTTTGTTTAAATGGATTTGTAGAGTAATCTAGTGATTGATGATTAATTAAATTAAATATTTTTGTATTTTTGTGAAGGTCGGAGTTTTTGCTCTTGAAGTTTAAGTGGATATAGGTTGATGAGGTGTTTGTTCGTTTTTATTGTGTTTATATTAGTAGAGGGGGGGGTAGTTAGACATTATAATATCTACTAATATAAACACAATAAAAACGAACAAACACCTCATCAACCTATATCCACTTAAACTTCAAGAGCAAAAACTCCGACCTTCACAAAAATACAAAAATATTTAATTTAATTAATCATCAATCACTAGATTACTCTACAAATCCATTTAAACAAACTATATCCACATAAATTCCAAGAGCAATAACTTCGACTTTCACCAAAATGCAAAAATATTTTATTTTTTATTTTTTATCTTTTATCAACCACCAGATTAATATACAAACCCATTTTAACAAACTCAAATATTTCATATTTCCATCTTAGTTACCTCCCTTAGATCCGAATTTCTTCATTAAAAATCTCTCCAATCTGGAGAAAAGATTCTTACACACCAACGGTTTTTAGAACGCATACCTTCAAAAATATAACGGCTAATGATACAAATTCATAATTTGGCTCACGGGAATTTCAGAGAAACCCTTTCTTTATTTTTATTATTTTTGTTTTTTAATCTTTAATTTTTAATTTTTAATTTTTAATTTTTTATTTTTTATTTTTAATTTTATTATTTTTTTATTTTTTTTTATTATTATTATTTTTATTTATATATTTTATTTATATATTTTTATTCTTTCTATTTTTATTCTTTCTTTCTCTCTCGCTCTTTTTTATTCTCTACATTTTATTCTCTATATATATATATATTTTTAACCCCCTTTTTTTCTTCTTTTTATACCTTTTTATACTCTTTTTCTCTTTTCTTCTTTTTTTATTCCTTTATTCTTAGTATTAAAATGTTTTTATATATATATATGTTTTTTTTTTTATATTTATTTATATATATATATATATATTTTTTCATATATATATTTTTTTATTTTTTACCCCCCTTTTTTATTCCCCTTTTTATTCCCTTTAATCTCGAATTCTCTTTCTTCTCCCGTGTTTTAAATCTCAACGGTCTTATGACACTAAATTCAAATTTAAACAAACACACACAACACACTGAGCAAATAACGCGTCCCAACAAGAGTGTCATGTGACCTCACATTTCCAAAACAGATGACAACAGAAGCTGAAGAGAGCCGGATGGGTAAGACCTTCCGTGCTTGAAACCGACGGTACGAATGTTGTACTAATTTTTCTGTACCAGAATAAATAAATATTATGCTCTTAATTTTTAACCTTGATTCTTAATTAATCGAGCACTCTGCTGGGATTTTTCCTACCATTCTACAAAGAATTTATATATATATATATATATATATATATATATATGAAGTATTGTAATCATGAAACAGAAGTAAAAGGAACAAAACAATAATTTGCTAATTAATGGTAAGTATTAATTTGAAAAAATACGTGTATATATATATATATTCAACTCAACTGCCGAATAAGCACACCATATTTAATTCACATTCTACAACAGTTTAATTCGTAACATACCTACTAATTTTTCATAGACTTCTGACCTTCGTATCGTTCTTGATTATTATTCGAATCTATTACTCTTATCGTTTCAATCGCATTTTTCAAAATATTCTACTGATACCTTCATTAGTACAATGTTTTATGTACATTATTAAAACTAATATAATTAATTAATATTTCCTAAATTTCAGTTTCTTTAAAATATTTGAAAGGTGTTATAAGGAGGCATACTATGGGCAGTTACACCTATTTGAATGTTGAAATATTTCAGATGTGCATTATATTTGTTCTATAAAAACACCAATTAAGCTAGCTTTCTATGAATTTCAGTTTTATCGCGAGTCCCTTTTAGCTGAAGCTATAATGAACATAATATAATAGATGTTTATCAAAATTGCAATAAGGATTCTAGTGATACGGTTATATGGAATTATCGATTGGTTTTAATCGTCATAAGGGTTCGCAAAATTTGGTCACCACTAGAATTCATCTTACTCGTCTAGTGGGCTTTATCGACTAGTATGTATGTATATATATATATATATATATATATATATATATATATATATATATATATATATATATATATAATCATATGTAAAAGAAGCTGACCAATAAAAAATACTGTTAGTATTTGTTGTTGTCCATCAAGTATTAAGATAAAGTTATATTTTGGAGGAGTTAGATGTAATCCAGTCGATGCGCGAAGTTAAAGGGATTTAATTCACTGAAACCCAACAAATTAGTCGCATGAATAAGCGTTAATTCATTTTATGTGAAAAGAAATTAGGCGACAACTGATGTTCTTCCAACTTTATTTAAATGAAAAAGTTTTAGCTAAAAATGCTATTAACGCAAATTTGTAGAAGGAAGATGCGTGAAAATCAAGCTATTCTCCATATCTTGTGTGATTTATACCATAACATGAAACTAGCATCTTAAATTATGACATTTCTTAACATTTTGTAGTTTCACCAGATTTTATTACAACGAGTTCTTTAAAGTAGTGCCAGTCTTATAATTATTACTATGATTATTATTGCTATTATCATTATTCTACTTCTTCTTCTTCTTCTTCTTCTTCTTTTTCTTCTTCTTCTTCTTCTTATTATCATTGGTAGTAGTAGTAGTAGTAGTAGTAGTAGTAGTAGTAGTAGTAGTAGTAGTAACGTATATTCACTTTTTAATCGGTTTAGGTACAGTAATTGGGTATGCCACTTTCCATCTTTATTTAGGTTCTACCGCTTTATAACTAATTCGAAGAAAATACTTGTGAAATTTAGTGGAAGAAATACGTTACTTAATATTTTAATGAGAGAATAAGTAACTACGATTCATGTATTTATGTGTTGTTTTTACTGACAAATAACATTAGAAATTATGTTCAGCAAAAATAATTATTTTTTAACTAATGCCGAATACTCTTTATGCATACTATTTGGCCGATTATTGCAAAAAAAATCACATAGTTTAAAAAAAAAACATCCATGTTATATGTTATTTTTTCTTTAAATTCATAGACCACGTATCCTGTTTTAAAAAGAATGTGTTATATTCGAACCCGGCAATTGACACAATAATAAATACTGCCTTAGTAATGCGTACTCTGCCCATTCCATATCTTCCGACCACTCACATGTTTCTATGAGCATACTAACAGACACACTGCACAAACACCATAACTTTAATACTATTTTTTTAAAAAGAAGACAATCGTGGCATTTTCATGAGGTCCCGGAAGTTTAAATTACAAAATTGTCAGTTTCTTTAATGTTAGTTCGTATGTCTCCATTGTCCATGGTATTATAAATAGTTAGTTGTTTATCTCTGTTGAGACGCAATAATATACTTTTTGAAAAAAAGTTTTATGGTTTGTTTTGATGTGTTAGAGAGAATCTGGTTGGCGAACTGCCTTGTAATCAATATGTCATTTGTCGATATCTGCCAAGATTATTTTTATATACGAATAAATATCCGATTAATGTCGTTATTGGCGTCTACCAGGTGATTGATTTCGCCTTTGATCGTTAGGTTCCATTAACAAAATCTAATGAAATGTCATGTACATTCAGTGCTTTTAGAGATAAAAAGGGGTCACGTATATATATATATATATATATATATATATATATATATATATATATACCTTGGCGGAAACGCTGTAGTTTCGTCTCCTTGGTTGAACATTTTACATCTAATTAGAGTTTATATCAACACGGTATTTGCGCCTCTCAATCGCGCAGCTGTCTTGCTAGTTAAGGGCTTAACAACTTCGGGTTACAACACCCAGGGTTTTTAGTTCGAACCCGTTGGTAGGCAGACCAATTGTTTGAATCTATACTGATGATTCTTCAAAAGACGAAAGACGCATGTCTATAGATAAATAAATAATGTTAGATTAATTAATAATTATTGAAATCTCCCTTTCTAAAAAGTGGGGTCTTTAGTTTGGATAAAATAATTATATTGACATCGCAGTAAAGCTATAATTCTCTCCCCTTGATTGAACACCTTAATGGTGATGTAAACTGGTACCGGTTATTATGCCAGGTACCAGCTTGTATCAGAATCGTTTTACCTTTGTCAACCTTAGCTGGGAGTCAAAGGGTAAATAAAATTAGGTTACAACACCATGGGCTTTAAGTTCACACACGTTGGTAAGTAGGCCAGTTGTTTGACTTTATATTGATGTGTTTTTAAGACAAAACAAGCTTGTCTGTAAATAATATTTAATTATGTAATCATATTATTTTATTTACTTACTATTATATATTTTATTTATTTATGAATATTCCAACGAATGTTAAGTCTGCACTATTTTGGATTTAGTTAGTTTCTGTGGGAATTTAAACTGCATTTTCCTTTTTCTTTGTCTTTTTGTTTAAAATAACTCAAAGCTTCTTTAGACAATATATATATATATATATATATATATTTAATATTACATTATTCTATAATAAATAATACCCAAACCGAGTCTTATGGTTTACTATTGTTTGAGAAACATCTCTAAAGAAAAAAAGTCCATGTCGTTTAATTAAGTAATATATACTGCATATTTTAACTCATTCTCAAATGCCTCTTATTTATTTATTTTTGAGGCGAAATTATAAACTGTGCGTTTTATATTTCAGTTATTTACATTATAAAATAATGAACAATTTCAAAATAAACTTTAACGTGAGATACTATCGCTTGAGTCGAAATTTTCAATATTCACTGAAATTGTTATTAAATTGTTTGGTTAAATTAGTCGGATTACGATATCGATTTAACATCACATTTTCAGAGTATACGATTTTTAACGTACTGTTCAATATTAAGTGTGGTATTTTGCTATATAAGTTTACTCAAAAAACAGATTTCGGATTTCTATGAGGATCATTCATCATAAGAAAATGACAAAATAGTATCCAGAAATACAATTTCATTTTTAAATGTTAACATTCAGAAAGTAACGCTATCTTTTATCAAAACAAAGCTAATCCAAATCCATATATTTCCCATTAAACATATCTTTTGAAGCAGATAACAAAATATACAAATATACGGAGTACAAAATTAGAAGAAAAAAAGATAGAGAAGAAAATTAAAAAGAAAAGCATTAAGAAAAAAGTGAAAGGGACGGCAAAATAAACAGAATACGAAATAAATGTTATCATTATAATACGTCAATTGAAATCAAAGAGAGATAACTCGCAATGTTTTCGATGTCACTTCCTATTAAGTCTACCTTATGCTGACCGTGTTAATTTTAATTCTTATATATTCAATATATTTTTTAATGTAATAAATATTTAAGTAAGGTACTAGAAATGGTAATATTAGTTTTACAAATTTCTAAAAGGTCTAATCAAAAACAAATACACCACTTTAAAAATTAATATTATAATTTTGAATCTGTTGGCAATACATCTTTTTCAAACCATAGTCCTGGGTCTATAAATTTTTCGTTCAATTCTTACAATTATGTATTTTATGTACTTTTAGTCTATCATTTATAATGTAAAGTATTTGTTTTCCTTATTTTTTATGTGTGTATTCTTACCAGAAGATTATTATTTTTTAATTAAAATGCATTGTTGATAGTTTTAAGATATTATTGTGGATTTTTACCAGAAAATTATTATTTTTTAATTAAAATGCATTGTTTATACTTTTAAGATATTATTGTGAATTATTAATTAGTCCTAAATCTCGAAAATGCGAATTTTGAACGATGCGTACAGTTTTGGAGAATTTCATGCTTTTTGTTTATTAAACCTGTGTGAGATGTTATATGTGATAAGATTTCAGAAAACAAACATTACATGTTTTTTTAATTACTCGGCAGTTTCTTATTTGTTGTACAAAATATTGACGATTTCCATCCGCATGGTCTGTTATTATTTTCTAGTTATCTAACATAGTGCATGGTTTTCAGTTATCGTTTTTATATAAATATACGTAATGTCTCTGCCTAATTTTAAAATTACATTCTGTCGCCCCTATCCATATTTTATTCCCCTGTATGACAGTATATTTACATCATATTTGAGGTAAGGAATTTGCCTAATAATTGACATTCATAATTATATTTACAATTGTATTAATGTGCGGATGAGAAAAGTTATCTAAAACTTGAACGTTGATTTTCCTTTTTATGTTAGTATGAGTAGAAGCTATTTAAGTTATATTTTTTTATCAATCAGCTATCACACGGGAAATTCCGTTCAATAATTTTATAGAACTTTTTAGCAAAATCAGTTACGTTGTTCTTACTCTATGAATATAGAATTTGTA
This sequence comes from Sepiola atlantica, assembly GCA_963556195.1. Classification (NCBI taxonomy): domain Eukaryota; kingdom Metazoa; phylum Mollusca; class Cephalopoda; order Sepiida; family Sepiolidae; genus Sepiola; species Sepiola atlantica. The sequence continues at coordinate 30,390,269 of OY744543.1, forward strand.
TTCTTATTACTATCAATTACTATCATTTGCGGGCTGCTTAAAATTAATACAGTAGAATTCAATTTAACGATGTGAATAGTGCTTAATATTGAGTACATCATAATAAATATATTGTAAGGTATCTCTCTTGGTTTCAATAGACGTATTATATCAATGCTAAATGTTAAATTTCTTTTTTTCTTCTGATTTTTTTCATTCACTGTCTGTTTTTCTTTTTACTCATTTAAAATGTTTCTTATCTTTGAAATTGTTACGTTATTCAATGTTATTTGATCGGCTTTGGAAATATATGTTTAAT
>OY744543.1:30393066-30403066 GCA_963556195.1 Sepiola atlantica
AATAATAGCATATTTTGAATCAGCAGTTTTCTAGTCTATACAGATATTTTTGGTTTTGCTTATAACATATTATTCGCTGTTTTCTGTTTTTACTATAACATATTTATAAGCCTATCAATGTACAAAGGAAAGTAATACTTTAGTCAATGTGTCTAGGTGTGATTTTATAACAAAAAGCCAGAAACTTCACATGGTGAATTTATAAACTTTACAGCACCGGATTCAGTGTTACCCAAACTAGGTTATGGTAAAAGACATACTGTAATTTCCATTCTCTTGGTGTCAGCAATGAACCAAATTGTTGCACAGTGTAAACATTACCTTTCATCCTGCTTACAGATATGTTTAAAAAACAATACTGAAATTATGTCAATTAATTAGCTTTAATATTTTTATCTTTCTCTAGTTTTTTTCTTCCCGTATTTTTCTATATTATTGACCCCTTTTCAAGAGAGAGATAGAGAGAGAGAGATAAAGATAGATAGAGAGAGAAAGAGAGGGGGCACGAGGCAACAGCAGTTGGACGGATTTATTGACCTCTTCTCCAGGAGGTCAAACACAAGGGCAGATAAGCTTTAAAAATCTAGTGCAGTGAAAGTAAACTCTGGCCAATGAAAATGTCTGAGCAGCTCCGTCGGTATTCCCCGGTAAGATGGCATAGGCGATTAGCCATACACGAACCTTTATTCAAAAAGAGAAGTTAAAGTCTGGGGACACGGACATCTTACGACTGAACATCCATACCAATCGGATAGAGGGGTATATGAAATTATTGTAGTTTTACAAGGGAGATGACACCCCACACACACACACGTTTAAACGCTTCTTTTTTGTTAAGCATGTTCCGAAGTAACCCCGGATATCCTTGTTAGTAAAAGGATGTCAGTAAGAAGAAAACAATAACTTTCTCTAATACTATCATATATAAAAGCAAATGGGTCATATTTTAATACGATAAAACACTAGCCCAATCACTCATTAAACTAAATGCATATACGCATTAACATAGGATATAACTAATCCAACTTTGAGAAAGCCTTTGCAATGGGAGAAAACTGATTCCATTACATGAAAGCCATTTTAATGAGGGATAACTGAAAGTTAATTTTGAGAAAGCATTTAACTTGCAGATGACCATAATCTTAATATGAGAAGCCCATTACAATGCGGGGTAACTGTAATATGATTATGAGCAAGCATTTAACATTTGAATAAGCGTAAGTTAATTGTAATAATACATTTAAAATAAGGATATCTGTAATTAACCCATGAGAAATTTATTAAAATACAGAAAACGGTAATTTTAATATGACAAACATATTAAAATGATGTTAACTATAATATAATGATGCAGAAGCCTGAAACATGGGATATCACTATGAGTTTATTGTGAGAAATTCTTTTTTATTCAAAGATAACTGCAATATAATTATGAAGTAGCCTTTTAAATATTGGTAGTTATAATTTAATCATAAAAAATATATTACAAAGGGAATAACTAATCTAATTAAAAGAAATGTACAAAAATTGGAGATAACTGCAATGGAATTATTAGAACTCATTTAAAATTATTGAGCATGTATAGATACTATATAGAGCTTTGTTGTCGGTTTGAACGGCGGTTTCTGATCGTCTATTGACACAAGAATCACACGAACACCAATGTTCTGTTTTCAAAAAGATGCATTTAAAAATAAGAAGGACAATCACAGAGGCAGATTATTTTCGTATGCATGAAAGAGAGAAATGACCACAGACAAAAAGCTGGCTAGCTCGTCTCGTTACATAAGCAACACTCCGCGAGCTGTGCCATCCCCTCGTTGTAGAGTGAGCCGCTTGACATGTCTTCTGCGATTGAAATCTCGCCAGCTAAAAGAGAGATGACTCCGCCCAGTTTCTAAACGTCCGGCTTGTGTCACTCGCTCATCTTTGACTCTTACAACTGTACAACTAATGAACAACAATCATTACGTAACACTCCTTCACTCCCATTTAAACATATATATATATATATATATATATATATATATATATATATATATATATATATATATATATATGTATATATATATATATATTCTCATCATTCTGCTTACCTTTTTTACTTCTATTCATGTCTCATATAATTCTATATCTATAAACCGAGCGAAAGAAAATCTATTTCACATTTTCTATGTATATTTCTTTGGGGGGGGGGGGGTCATCTTATTATCTGTAAGATACGTTTTCTACTTTCGTACCTAACGTTTCGACAGTTCCGCTTTTCAATAATGACCCGAAAAAAACTTGCTCACTCCGAACACAATGGTGTTGATCAAATCATAACCAGCTTGCAAATCGATCGGTTCCCCCTGCAGTTTTTCAGCAGCTGTTTCAAAGTCACAGGCAAAAGGTGAGGTGATCAAATCAAACTGCACTTCAATTGCCTTGAAATCAGCAAATCTTCTGATAAATTCATCTCTTAAAGCCATCAACTGGGAACTGTATTTGTCTGATAGTGCTTGCGTAACAGCTCGTGTTTTCAACAGAGGAAAATGAACAAAGTTGTGCTATTTAAGCTGCTTGGCAAAAAGTTGATGTTTCGATTGAAACGCATTCACTTCCACATACAATTCATGAGCAAATACACATTTGCCTTGCACTTTTGTGTTTAACTCATTCAGCTTTTGCATGATGTCTACAGCAAATGCAAAATCACAAACCCATTCGTCACACTCCATTTTCATTTGAAAAGTCACAAAAAATGTATTTCATATTAAAAAAACATGACAACCATTTCTTTAACGTCCCACATCTCTTCAGTACTTTTCCCATACTTAACCATCGGATATTTGTGTGGTACAGCACATCAGTAAAATCAGCTTCGATGTATTCCTAGAAGCTCCGGAATTGCCTGTGATTCAGTCCCCGTGCTCTTATTAAGTTTACTGCACACACCACTGGATCCATAACGTGTTTGAGTTATAAAGATGATCTAACGAGGCTTCCTTGGTGTATGATGCAGTGAAAACACACTGTGCGATGGAAAATCTTCTTAAATTTTATTATTCATCAAGGTCACATGATTGAAAACGAACCATCAGTTGTAATACTTGCTAGTTTATCCATGCTTCATCTAGACCTGATTAGATTGTAAGTGACACTATTGTATAACTCAGTCCGTGAAAGACTTTATAGATGAAAAATCCTCTGTGATTTCGAAGTTTTCGTCAATTCCTCTGATGTAAATGAGTACCTGGGCCGTATCCTGAATCTCATTACTCTCATCTAAAGCAATAGCAAATCACTGAAAACTAACACCGGCTGTTAACACTTGTTCTTGAATATTTATTGCAATCGCATCTATGCGACGAACAATAGCTATTCGTGACATAGATATGGCTTCCACCTTTGATAAGACTTCAGGACACACAACAGTAACAGCATCAACCATGCCATATTTAATAAATTCTGCTTCTGCAAATGAATTATTTCGCTTTGCAATTTTATTTGCCAATACAAAACTTGCCTTTGTCGCATTCCTTTGTAAAGAGGAAGGTTTCTCAAACACATTTTGTTGTTTATTCAAATTTTTCATCAGATCAGTTGCTTTCTTTTGCAGTTCTTGCTTTGATAAATTCCTTCCGAAGTTGGTGTTCTTAGTGTGAAAGCGCCGTTTCAAATTGTATTCCTTGAACACAGCAACTGTATCATGACAAATCAAACATACAGCTTTAACTCCGACATCAGTAAAGAAATACCTTTCAGCCCACTCTTTGTGCAATACTCTGCATTCGTCTTTCATTTTAATGGCTTCGAATCACTCATTTTTGGGTAAAATGTTAAAGAAATTAAAAGCTGTGCTGAAATAAAATGTCCAACGTCTTATCTCTCTGGAATCTGAAATGATTAAAATATAAGGCAATAAAATAGTTGGCGCGGTAACAAATGAATACTTAAATAGAATAATAGAATTAGAAGCTTGAAAAAAATCTATATCCGTCAGGTAAAAAAAAAACTAATAAGGAGTGAGAAAGGATGCAAATAAAATACAGAAAAAATGCAATATAGAGAGACAGATTGAGATAAGGAAGCAGAGAAAGACAGAAATATATAAATGAAAGATCAGGCAAGAGAAGAGCTGTACCGACTCGATGTTGGCCAGGGTCGATTACGCTCAAATTTTTTGTGAATAATTCGATCTTCTATATAACCACATTTTGTTTGTTATTTTCTTTTAGCATAGTTACTGTACTAAGTAATAAGAGTTATTCTTCTAGCTGATTTTTCTTTTCAGGTGTTTATTTAAGAAAAACCTCAATTTTAGCAAACTGTCGAACCAGATAAAGTATCTTTTATTAAATAAAAGTAGCAGAGTACGTTATTGTTGTACCCTGTTATTGGCAATGAACTAACAAATGAAAATAGGCTAATCAGAATCAAACTTTGGTTCCTCATCGTAAAAAGGACAGGGAAAGAAAGAGAGTGGACGAGAAGAACAGTTTGCCGATAACTTACATTCTGATTTTACAATACTGATTGTAGAATCCTTTTGGGTATTCAATATTCAATATTTTGGAGGGCCGCATGAATTATATTTTCCCACTCTTGCTTTAGATCATCTTTCATGTTTTTAGCCATTTGGTATTTTTGTTGTGTTTTTTAGGTTTTTCCCATATCTTGCTCCAAAAGTGTTTTCTCTCTGTCGGGTCCGTTTTTCCTGTTGTACTTTCTCCGTGTATGTTTTTTGTAAAACTGGCTTTCATTGTGTTCAAAATTCCTGTTCTGGTTGTGCTGTTTCGATTTGTATATATATCGTTTCCGTATTCCTTCGATTATCGCTATATTTTGTATGAGTTCTTTATGATTTTTTTGTATTACATTGCGATTCAGATTTTTGCTCTTCTATCGTTTACTGTTCTCTTTCATCCTGTTTACATTTTTAGTTTCTTTTCGAAGTTTGGTGATCTTGGTTTCTAGTCTGATTTTTCATCCAGGCTTTGTGGGGCAATTCTTTTCGCCAGACTTTTCTCTCTTTTTAGTTGTATACTTGTTGATTTTTCACCCACATATATCAAGTTGTTTAAGTCTGTGATAGTATGTTTACTTTCTCTGTTTCTACTTTTAACTTCTTCCAATCTTCGTTCCCTAGAGATAGGAAGTTTGTTTTATTCTCGGACATGAACCGTTTTATGTTTCCCACTTCTCTTCCTTCTTCTTCAGTGAGTTATGTGATTTCATAGTCTTCAACCTCTCCAGTGTCAGTGTTTATGTTTTGCCCGTATTCTCCCTGGGGGTGTTCATCGAGTGGTGTGTATTGATATGTTACGCCATTTATCTTTTGTTTGATTTCCGTTATGTCCAGCTCCGAGAACCACCCTCTCTTCAGGGTCTGTTATGCTTGACCTGCTGTCTTTCGTTCAGGTGTATTGTCGTCAGTAAAAAATTTCCCATAGAGTTTTTATTCGTTTCCAGTACCCTCTTTCTGTGGGGTGGCAGCTTCTGTAGTAGCATTCTGTTACTAGTCTGATCTCTTTTGTGGTTCATTTCTTTCTATGGCTTTTTGATTGGTTCTTTTCATTCCTCCTTTCTTGCGTTTGGTCCGTGTCCTTGTTGTACCTGGAATGAAAAGGGTTACTTACCTGTTATTGGTCTTTGATATTATTCCTGAACCTCAAGGAGCCAACATTTATTTAACTTCTTCTTTTTCTTCTTCTTATTTTTTTTTAACATAGTTCACCCCAAACAAGGTAGGTCGTCACTATAGACGTAAGGGGCTACTGAGAAAAAAAGAAAAGGGGAGAAGGTGGGGGGGGTCAACCTAAATTGGGATCTGCGCAGCGAGATGTCTGTTTACATTAGTTTTTAATTTCTGCATGTAAGTACTGTCGGAGAAACAGGGGCAGGGAGGGAGTTCCAGAGATGTTCTTCTTCTTCGTCGTCTTCTTCGTCGTCGTCGTCTTATTATTATTATTATTATTATTATTATTATTATTATTATTATTATTATTATTATTATTATTATTATTATTATTATTATTATTATTGTTGTGAAGTTGTCCAACAGTAAATAATAAATAAATGAAGTCAAGTCGAGGGTTGGTTTAACAAGTGTATTAACAAAGTAAGAAAGTGACTAGCACTTGGCTAGACAGTTACAAGACTGTGCTTTGTCTTCGGTGACTCGCACTATTTATAGTGACAACCGGTGCAGTTTCTCCTGTGTAAGAACGGCCGGTGTAACAATTATTATTATTATTATTATTATTATTATTATTATTATTATTATTATTATTATTATTATTATTATTATTATAAAAATAAAAAGAACAACAATAATAATAATAATAATAATAATAATAGCGGACACTACTGAAATCTAGAAGAGTCTCACTTAGATGGAATATAAATTGAGTCGCAACAGCCATTCAATTTATTCATGATATAACTATCATCAGCGAGAAATTAACTGTAAGCGGCTGTTACGAGAAAGTGATTTAAACCGGTTATCTTAAAAAGCAGAGAGTATTAGCATTTTGGGTAAACTAGCTGTTACTCAGACTACAAGACACACTATCTGCTGTTGCCACTGAGCAATCACTGACAATGACTCGTGTGAGAACACATAAGGCGTAGATAATACAACAAGCTATAAAGTAACTCTCAGAATACCCTTTTCTTACCTAGTATAAATAACACAAATAAAATTGATCGGTGATTAATTCTTTATTTTTAATCATTTCTTTTCCTTGAATTCTTAGAAACGTGTCAACACCTATTAATATAATTGTGCACCTCGTGACCTTAAAATATTTTCATTATTTCTTAGTCAAAATAGGCTAATTAAAAGCTTACCCAAAACTAACGGTCGATATATGCCCTTTAGCTTCTAAATGTCGACAGACAATATATTTCGTATTTTTTACCGGCCAAACGATACTGAGATATTCAAGATTAATATATTTTCTTTGTTACTTTACTGTATTACATATTTCTACATTCTCAATTCTAGGCTCGAATTAAGCAGCCGGTACGTATTATGGAGACTCACGCACCCGTCAAACGGTGAACATCTCGTCAATTCTAAATCGGTGGTCTCTAGCGGGGATTAAGATTGAGAGAGAGAAAGATAGAAGGGGACGATCAGTCCGGGTCCTGGTAAAGGCTTTGTGTTTAACCCGGGGCCTCGTCTCCAGATGAGGTTTCAGTCTTATTTGGCGTCTGGAGCAAAGAGTAATATCTATTCTGATACTACACTTTTTTTTTCTGACCTCAATCAATGAAAGACTAGAAATTCTTCTTGACTAACAAAATGCGTATTTTGCTCCAATCCGGAGTTCCCCTTCTAAGATGCTTACCCATAATAATCGGACCTTGCAACCAAACTATTTCCATGTAGAGCGGCAAGTAAATATGGATTCGGTTTAGAATATAAGGATGCACTATGTAAATTTATAGGGTTATACAAGTTAAGTAGGTATTGGTGGCATTTGAATATGATGTTTTACGTATTGCCATAAGAAAAGGACGCAGACAACGCACTATGATGATTTCCCAGACAAACCACCAATAGCTAAGAATTATAAAAGTGCACCCAATTCCTCTTATCCTTATTATTAAGTACCTCGACGATTAGTAGTCTTTAAGGAGTAAATGTCGACTACTCTTTAACATGAATAAATTCACAGCAAGCTTCATTTGTTAACTTCCGTAAAATCCTTGCAAGCGCAGCACAGATCCTCTATCCTTGTTCATTTTAAATACGTGCTTGTCCTGGTTTTTTTTTTACATTTACACATATAAACCCTCGCGTAACTGTTATGAGAGATCAGATTGATGACGAATTGCCAGTGAAAATATCTCTTCACATTACACCTAAATTTTATTTCAAGAAATTGAGAACGCAAAACGCCTTTTCATGATAATTCGCGATCCTCAGGGTAAACAAACAACTGAACGTGGCCAGAGGAACGAGGCTACCTCCGTGCTTCTATCGAAGCCATTCAAGTCTTAGAAAATCCCTCTTTTAAATGATCCCTAAATGTTCTTATGACGATATTTTAGAATATATACAGCATAATTGTGTTTTCACATCGATTCTCATTGACAGTAAGCGACGTTTAGCCTGCTCAATAACAGATGGGTAACTATCTGGGAATACCGGACGCTGTATGTTGGACAGTGGCGACACTACTCTGTAAAAGAACTAACGCCATCATCTGATATAACCTGAATGTACATGCAGCCGTAGGGGTGATTTGATATTCGCCGAGAAAGCCGGCAAAACCCACAACGTTTCCTTTTGAGAATTCGTAATGACGCACCAGGTAACATAATACTCGAAGATTTACGCAATGTCGCATTAACTCGGTTCATCTCTTTTTAAACTATAATTAATTGTAGAAGAGGGAAATGTAAATAAGATAATTCTTCTATCATTTGCATAAGAATTATAGTACGATGTTTTTTAAAGAATCAGGACAAAGCCATGCTAAACGACACATCAATGTAAAATAGTCTGATATAGAGTGCGTTTTACAATTTAAATCAGTTTGTTTTTATGTTGGGGCGTTGGCAAATACATTTGTGAATATTAAGAAAGTATGAAAATAAATATTGCCCTGTATATATATATATATATATATATATATATATATATATATATATATATATATATATATATACATAAGTTATTGTTTATTATCTATGTATGTAAACGTTTCGTCCTTAATAATCGGGACTGATCAGCATAGAGATATGACTATACACTACCGGTCATGTGATTCGAAACCCCGGATTACGAGTATTTTGCATCTCAAATCCGACGCCTTAACCACACGGCCAATTTTAAATTGAATATTTTGATCATTTTAACACTTTATCGGCTTATATATATATATATATATATATATATATATATATATATATATATATATATATATATATATATATATAGTCTCGGAAGTTTCTCACCATTAATTAAAAAAAAAACCCAAAAAAAACCCTTAAGTCCCAATTCGTTCAGGGGAAAATCACTCATGTAATCAATTTAGTTTTTACAGTTATTATATTAGTTTGTTTCTAACATTATTTAAGGGGTCATCAGTTGTTTACCATGAAAAACTGTTTCGGGAATTGTATTATATATATATATATATATATATATATATATATATATATATATATATATATATATATAGGAAAGTATTTTTTTATTAAACCATTAAAATGGGTTATTCCTTAAATATTGAATAAATTTATCGTATTTGGAAGTTTTTTATGCTACATTTGAAAGATAGTTATAAAGATACTCTTTAATGATATGCATAACTATACATAAATATAGATATTTATGGGTGCGTGTATGTGTTTATGCTTTCTTGAGAATACATTTCTATACCAACAGAGAAAAAAACGATTAAATCAACGCTGTTTATGCACACGTCTTACATGCATGCACTTCTGTGTACCATGGGTTGATATTTATCGCTTAATAACGCCCGTAAAACCCATACAATCTCGTAATTTATATGCATCGAAGGCTATAAAAAAAGAGACGGATATATAAACATCAGAACTGGAGAGGTTTCCCGATCCTAGATCTTATCTTTGCAACATCCTATGTAAACGTGCGGTAAGATTGTATGAGTACTGGTAGATATTGATCAGGTTTATGGAAAAATGAAAATTTAGAAAATCGAAAAATAAAAACATCAAACTTCGTGAAGGCGAGCGCTTGAAGCATAATAGATGATGACACATGTTATTGAATTGTTTCGTCGAGTTAATCTCTCATAGGAGTACATGTTCGTTCTGTTACGTGTTAATAGATTGCGAAAAGCATAAACACTTGGATACACCGTTAGATGGTATAGTTAGCTATATTCAATTATTTGTTTACAACTGACATTGACTTTTGGCGTAGGAACAGATGGCGTAGAAAACGCAAAAAAAACTCGATATGCCATGAATCTAAAGTAAAATTTCTGAACGTAGAATTACTGAATTAAAATCTATAATA
>OY744543.1:30408066-30443066 GCA_963556195.1 Sepiola atlantica
GTTAATCACGTAATCACTTGCAAGGAAGGAAGATTAGGAGATTCATTCTGTGGCTCTTATGTTTGAATTCAAATCCCTTAAGCTTGTAACAGCTACATTTTATCGTGCGATGTTCTTTGTTGGCTTCCAGGCAAGAACTGATTAAATCTCAATTTAACTTTCTCACAGCGGAAAACTGACGTCACGAAATCTCGTGATTAATACGCCAGGTGTGACCTCAACTCTTAAGCCCAAGGTTACGTCACTGTCTCCGCAAATCGTGGGAAACACATCGCCCAGATTTGCACGGGATGACTCCGCTACAAGTCGCGTAAGTAAAACCCGTCTCAAATAGATGCGTCCATCCTCATAGTCATTATCCAAAACTTATAGATGGGGAACATTCCACAAAATATCAATTATTCACTCAGGTCACAAATAACTATTGTTTTTCAGGAGGAACTGTAGAAATATTACCACAGACCCAGCCGTACGATTCATCACAACCATCAGACCATATTAAGGGTCGGCGATCCACTTGTTCGACACATTCTCCATTTTCCTAAACAAAGGAAGCCATTTCCTCTTTTGTATGTGTTCTAGTCAAATACAAGGAACACATGTGCTTAATTTCTCACTAGATCAAAGTGTGTTATTTCATTGAATAAAGCTATTTAGCCCGGTATAAATCTCATGGGAGACTTGTTAAAACTGTTTTTATTGTTCTGTTTTCAATACGAACATGTTGCTGTGGGATATCCAAAAAGCTTCATTGAGAATAGAATTGTCATCAGAAGAAGATAACAAAAGAGTTTCGTTTTTTTGGGGGAAACTTTGTTATTGACACTGTTCCCTAATCTTTTGATTAAATACCTCCACATTTATTTAAAACTCTGTGATAACGCATCACGACTCAATTTACACGAAGAACAAGTGTACTCGTATACTCAAGAATTATTTTTATGTGGATAACCTGGTTAAGACCTATAATTGCGCTCAGAAGCAGACATCCTTTTACTCTGCGTCCGGTTAGAGGTTGTTTGAAAGTAATTTTATAATTCCATACTTGTAACACCAAATATCGTAGACTGATGAAGATCATTCGAAATGAGGTTACTATTGTGAAACATTAATCTTCTTGGTGAAAAGGTCCTGGATTATAAATAAAATTCTTACGTAAATATATTGTACGTTTCCCATCATTTCAATGACCCCCGAGGCTTCTACCAAGAAACTATATCATCTGACATACCGAGCAACTACGACCCTCTACTTTTCTACCTTCCTGTTATAATTAGAGGCCCTATTGCAATTAGCGAATAACCCGAGAGATATTGTTCAAGGACTTATCATGTCTAAGCACTCTGAATAGATGAAGCACAACAAGCATCAACAGGGTACTTATGCTGTAGCAATATATTGCAATTATTTTCTTTATATTGGGACATTAAGAAAACTGACAGGAAGAGGTTTAGGATTGCAACAAAAATTCTCTGAACGTGATTTCTAACACCTCTTGCGCCAATTAGGAGAGCGGTGCTAGTATACCACGTGACTATAAAAGACACGAATGTATTTACTTCTTTTATTCCCAAGGTTGTCGCCTATAAATATGTAATTCTTATATATATAGAAGTCGACACACGAAACGGCCCATTGAGTATGTATAACAAAGTAATAAAGGTTTAATCTCTCGCTGATTTATCGTGTTATTTAAAGTGGTCGTGTGGGTTATAGCGTCGAAATTTTAGTTAATAACGTAACTCGTGATTCGGTGTCTGAGTACGGCGACCGATATAGATAATAAACTCTACACTGAGGGTTCCTGAAAGGATAAAACGTATACGTATGTAGATAAATCCAAACCTTCAAAAGTATATATATATATATATATATATATATATATATATATATATATATATATATATATATATATAATCATAATAATCCGGGTAAATATCCGCAGGGTAGTAATCCATAGAATTTCAACCGGGGTTATAAAAAGTGCTCAATATACAAATAGATCTGTTATATATGATTATTTTTATTTACACAAACATGTACAAAATCTGCGACACTGGCATGTCGATGTTATCGATCAACAGCTATTATAAACTTAGATCTCATCAGGCAGAGTTAGAATCCGATCATAACCTTAGATCATATTTGGAAAGAAGGGGTTATGGGGTTTGTATTGTTGATCGGATTCTAACTTTTCCTGATGAAATCTCAGTTTATAATAGCTGTTGATCGATAACATCGACATGCCAGTGTCGAGATTTTGCACATGTCTGTGTAAATATAAATAACCATATATATATATATATATATATATATATATATATATATATATATATATATCGAGAGAGAGAGAGAGAGATTTTGCATCCAGAGGGTTCACGTATTTTTAAGTTATATATAATCGATATTTGCAAGTCATACATAGTAAATTAATCATTTGAGTATTTTATTCGCGAATAGTGTAATGTTACTCAATGCTCCTCGATGCTACCGGAATATTGTGTTTGGCTGATAATATGAACAACGTAAAAAGGAAAGGAAACTTGTTTTCCATATCGTAAATCAAGTTTGCTCTTCCGATAAAAGTAAGAATATTATATTGCAAACCTGATAGATTTTACAAATGATCACGTTTTGAGAGACTTCGTATGACCGGCAGTTTACGCTTCTACATGACTTTTACGTGGCCTCCCGTGTTTACACTGTACATTTTTACGATATCCCACATGAACCTTGTTACAAACGCTATCGGCTATTCTACGTTAGCCTACAAGAATTCGGTTATGCGTCTTATTTCTTTCATTAATGCACGTCCACGCTTCTCGTTTGGTCGGGTGTTCTGTAATGTAATATGACCGTGTTTTTCCATTTCCCCTAAAATGATACAAATGTCGCAACATAAATGTCAGTCTCTCATATATTCAATCCTACGAACCATTCTTCTCTCTTCCTCAAAAGTATTAAAAATTATAATAAATGTATAAGTAATTAACCTGAGCTTTCAGTTTAAAAGTTATGACTCCTAGGAAATGTCGATATTATTGTGGTCCCTCTAAACCCTTAAATCAATAATATAACTCAGAAATTTACCCATGCTTTCAGTTTTAAATTTGTTTCTCCCGCGTAACGCCAAGTTTCTTGTTTCAAATTTTTCTCCTCAATGCCACAAGGAAACACCTATTTTACGTAATGTATTCCTGGGATACGCCGTGTTTTTGTCTACCATTGTCTCACTTCGACACTATAATTAAACACATGTTTGATAAATGTACTTCCGGGCAAAACCGAGTTTTGTGCATCCCCCCTCTCTCTCTCTCTCTCTCTCTCTCTCTCTCTCCAGCAACACTATAATAAAACACACATATGTGTTAAAGTATTCCCGGGCGATTTTTAGTTTTTTTTCTTCATTGTCTCTTCTACTCTCCTTCAATACTATAATGAAACACATTTTTTCAATGTATTTCCGGTCATCGCATAGTTTATTTTCGTATCGCTATCCACCTCAAAAATATAATTAAACACATGTCTTTGTAATGTATCACAGGCAACCCCAGGTTTAAATTTGTTTCTTTCTCGGTCTTAACACTATAATGAAACACATATTTGTTTTAATGTATTCTCAGACGACGCAGACTTGTTTGTCTATTTCTACCACCTGAACACTATAAGGAAACACGTGATTGATTTAATGTTTTGCCGAAATACTTATGTGTCTTTCACCCTAACACTATCATGAAACGTATGCCTTTTTATTGTATTCCCTGGCAAAGCCGAGTTTCTCACCTTGAGCCACTCTCCTAAACATACCGATTAAACACATGCTTCATTTAATGTTTTATTTTCGTAGTAATGCATACGCCTTCTTTATCAAGAGTATTGAGGACTTTCAGATTGAGCATACCATACTTGCCAAGTGTAATGCTGTGAAATTATACAAAGTAGAGTATTGAACACATGCTAAATTAGCGTATAACACTTACAAAGTGCAATATTGTATTATTAGTCTATTTAACACATTCATGTTTAGCATACAGCACGTATTAAGTATAACACTAAATTATTAGATACACACTTGCTAGATATATATATATATATATATATAGTATGGGCCACTATCAGATTCAGCATTTATAAATTACAAAGTGTAATACTTTATTATTTAACATACTTACTCTCTTTCTTTGTTTTATACGCCCAGTCGCGTTCTAACAAATAATCTGAAGTGAAATGATGTCGATAAGGGCAATTTTTCTAAAATAATGTTATTGCCGAGCCTTGAATTTTAAAGTTTGTCACCTCTGAGCAATGCAGAGATTGAGTTATTGCTATTGGAAAACACCGAGATTCTTGTCTTCGTATTCTACTCCTCAACAATATGATTAAACACATTTTCGTTTTAAATAAATTAGGAATTAACATGAGAGTTCAGTGTTCCAGGGAATGCCGAGTTTCTAGGTTGTACTTTCTTCCTTTCTCTCATTTTGTGGTGGGTGTTAATTAGTTATTCATTTATACGTACAATTGAAAATAGTGTATTTACTAATCGAGTATAAACGTCTGGAAAGGTAAAAGTAAAAACAAAATATTAAATTGTCACGATATATTTTGAACTGTTTACTACATGTGAACAGGTCCTAGTAAAAGAAGGAAAAAAAGAAGATATACAAATTAAATTAATACGGTTGCATTTTAGTTTTTTCTTCGGCCTGATTTTTGCGAATGTACATTAATGAAGCTTTTTCGTAAGTTCTTTTGATATTTTGTATATCAAAAAAAAAATATATTTCCGGAATGAGAGGAAACTATTTTCTGATGATAATTTGTTTTCGAAATCTGGAATGAATTCTAGATTAATTATTTTTCATATCATATACATTATGACCGCCTGTCGTATTTTACGCAATGTAACTATTACATAAACGTTTATCTAAACTTGATAAAAGTTTATATATATATATATATATATATATATATATATATATATATATATATTGTAGAGAGTAGCGGTTCCAACGAGAGAAACATGTATATTTAAAGAAGTGAGGCTACCAACATTTGTGAATTTAAAAAGAAAATGTAAATGTTTATGATTTTATTATTTAATAATTTAATAAATGTATGATTTTATAACGCGTTTCGAGCATATTGGCTTTCTTCAGATATTTTTTTTCATTTGAAAAAATGTGTTTTATAACGGTTTTGCGAAAGTTTCCAAGCCCTACCCAAGCAAAACCATTATACAACAATCCCTACCTACATAACATTACGCAACAATACAAACCCCACAACCTCTTCCAGCATCGGCAAATACTGTCAAGATACCCCAACTAAAAACAACAAACGGACAATAGCAATACATTCAGGTATATCAAAATAAACCCTTATAATTACACGCGCAACACCAATTTTCCCCAAAACAAACATAATACTCTAAAACACACAAAATATATCGAAAGTAATCACCCTTTAAAAATTCCTAAAACACCGAAACGAACAGAACTCCTCCCCAAAAAGCAATCCCAGATTAGAGAACACAAAACTCAAAAGCATCAATTTATCCACATACACGTTAACAAAGTAGGTTTGTAAAAGTTGAACAAAAAGCGTTGGACATCAATTAATAAATATTACCCAAATTTCAGTTTATCTTAAGTATATGAAAGTGTTCATAGGGGACACAGTGCGGGCATAGCCTCCGAAATATTTCAGATTTACATTAAATATATTACATTCTCATTAGACATAAATTAAGCAAACTTCATTTCCATACAATTGTTTCTTAAGGCGCTCAAAACGTTAAGCCATTTTATTTTATCACAACCACATAATAGATTTTGATCAAAATTAGAATAACGATTAATAACATTATATCTTTATTTTAATTTATTGTAAGGGAGAAAAATTAACACAAAACTGTTCTTTTTTGATGAATGACTTTTACACGTCTTCTCATGAGTATAGTTCTAGTGATTTTATATAAATATTTATGCGAACAATGGCGAAGCATAGTATTTTTTCGGCAATTTGGCGGAGATTGTAAGCTACTGATATGATATTGGACAAAAAAGGATACTGCATTCAGGGAGAGTTTGCTTGATGCAAGTCACGTGGTGGAATAATTACATTTTCTTTTCAGCTGTGCTAGAGAGACGAGTTTCCAGTGTGCATGTCTTAAAATAAATAACCGGATATTACGGTCCAGTTGAGCATCTTCCAGTTGAATAAGAAGGTAGAGAAACACTAGCAACGTCTTTTCTGTGATTAAATGTGTTTTATGGGAGGAAAGAGATCATCTCTCCAACTAGATTGCTAAGACGATTGTGTTTCCTGTTCTACTAATAAGGCGCCACTTCTCAAATTCAGAAGCAACTCAAGGATAAGCTGCAACAAAATGGATAGATTGTAAGTTTAATGATGAAGGATATTTTGAGATGATTGAAAATGATTCAGGGTATGAACAAAGTTTTCTTATTCATGGAGATACTTTATTCCAAGTATTTGTTTTTTTTTTTAATGGCAATCGCTCCAGACCAAAACATGAAGCCATTTGATGTAAGGAGCTAACAAGAACAAAATATTATTATCGCAAAGACAGAAGATATACATTGGCCTTAGTCTTGAAAAGAGTCAAGTTATATGTAGGAGGAAAACAGTCAGAAGGAAGAGAGTTCCATAAGCCTACAGTTCATGTAAAGAAGCTATTGAAACAGGGATTTACAGACGACTATGTTGTAGTTTGCAGGGAATCAACCATGTGGTTTAGTCGTCGATCAGTCTTTTACGTTTAAGCTTGAAACAGCAGGTTCATTGGCGCAAATAAAATAGATGATTTTTAAGAATCGTGTCTTCTTGGAACATCGGCCTATTGTTTAATATATGAAATTCTACATTGAAAAGTTGGCATTCTTCTATTTGCATCTTCTTTAATCTTTACGAAAAAAATGTAAATTTTAGTACGCACTTGTTAATTTGCTTTCTATAGGCATAACATATTCAAGGATGTTTGCATGATAAAACACAGAGTAAGATAAACGAATCGGAAAGTCGACATTCAATACAAGTTTAATGAGGTTGTCTATTTGTAATGTCGCATCTTCTTTCATATGTAACATTTGTAAAACATTGTAGACAAGATTGTGTCAATGCTTTCTCTATCTCTGTCACGTTTTTTGTGCGCTGTGTTTTCTTCAGTTTCGTGTTCTATATAAAACTAGCTGGCTTCGCCGGCTCGCTGCCGTTTCGCAAATTAAAATAAGTAAAAGAATTGAAATCAAAATGTCAATTAATAAACATTTAGTTTATAATTTTGTTGTAAACACGAAACAAACAGTATCCTATTCATTGACATAGATAGATAGATAGATAGATAGATAGATAGATAGATAGATAGATAGATATTAATTATTAGATACGTCTGATACAAATTTATTTATCTTTATAAAATGACCGTAAAAGAAAAACGCAAAAAAATATTTGCCTGAGCGATGGTGTGGGGACGATTTGTTTTTAACTTAGAAATAGATCGCAACTTGTTGTAAACCACATATCCCCTTAGAGTTAAAAGGAGGTACGCAAATACTAATTTTGTGTCCACATAATAAATTATATGACTACACGGACGTATTTTTATATTAAAATCAAAACAAGCATTGTATTTGAAACTAATAACAAATAATAAGTGTTTTATAAAATGTTCTTCAAGACTAATATGCAAAGTATTTAATCCTTCGACTTACATCGCATATACATAAGCAGTATACAAAAGAATGGTGAGTATATTGTTAAATTAACGTGACAAAGGTAATTTTGACTTTAACTGTAGTGTGTGAAATGAGACCAACTTTCGTATTTATTCACGTAGACTATAAGAGTAACCGTCCCAAGATGGATAAAATGAATTCCTAGACCAGAACAATTTACACCACTTTTATGCGTCATGTAAACGATTAAAATGAAATTCTTATGTTACTAAAACTTTTTGTTTAGTTTCCTTATTCCAATTTTGTAAGAATGTGATTCTATAAAATGTCGAAAATTTAAGCTTAAGTTGTGCTAAGAACAAATCAAAATCTATTGAATCTTTCTTGATTGATGTCTAATAATTATAGATCAATATTAATGCAAATCTGAAATAATTAATTTTAAATTGGAGATTAGCCCACATTATTCAACCTTAAATCCCTTTAAAACACTAAAAAAAACCCTGAAATTTGGAAAATACTTTTAATTGATATCCAATACCTAGTGGTAAAATATTTTCTTTTTAATAAGAGGTATTATAATGTTAACGAAAGACTTCCAATTCTTTTTACACCTGTTCATAAACTAATTTTACCAAAATACAGTCTACATTAAGATCCATTTACGCCTAGAAGCTTTTTTTCAAACTTCATAACAGTCAGTTAAGTAGTTTAGGAGTGAATAATCCGCATCGAATATATGAACATATACACATAATATAAACTCTATATAAATAGATATATAAATTGTGGACGTCCGAAAAATCCATTGTCTCTATGCTAATGGATATATTTCCACAGTGTTTGCGACTATTAGCCAATCGATTTGAGATTGTTTTCCCTTCAGGTATTTTCCCGGCCTTTCATCAAATCTCGCGAGATTTTTATAAAGGTGTCCAGGGTTTCTCTAATGCACTTAATCCTTTACAATCAGGATCTTTTACCTTTTTCTTTTCCGCTGTTTTTACTTACTAAGGCGACAAAAATATTTCCAGGATGACAGTGGAGTGTAATTTTGTAGGGATGTCAGGGTAATTCATTTTTGTTCTTTTTCTCAGACTTGAAGAAAATGTGTATGAGAGAGAGAGAGAGAGAGAGAGAGAGAGAGAGAGAAAGATGTCCTTTTGTGAGAGAAACTGCCTATTTAAGAAAGAAATGGAGCAAAAAGATGATTTTTTTTCTAGAACGACCCTAGAATCTTTCGTCTGAAATTCAATGTAACAAGTAGTAATACAGCCCACGATATTAAACTGTTGCCACACATGGATGAGATTTTTTTAATATAGTTCACCCCAGACAAGGCAGGCCGCCACTGTAGACGTAAAGGGCTACTGAGAAGAAAGAAAATGGAAAAGGTTGTGGGGGGGTCAACCTAAATTGGGATCTGCGCAGCGAGATGTCTGTTTACGTTAGTTTTTAATTTGTGCATGTAAGTAACGTCGGGGAAACAGGGGGCAGGGAGGGAGTTCCAGAGGCCAGCCGCACGAGAAAAGAAGCTATTTGAGTAGAAAGCTCTCCGGCATCTGGGGACCTCCACAGTGAATGGATGGGATTTAGTTGATTGTCGAGTTAGTCTAGTGAATTTACGTCGAGGGGGCACCAGAGTAGCCAATTCATCGGAGCATAATCCATTGAAGTATTTGTAAAACAAACATAATGATGCTACATTGCGGCGATGGGACAGGGACTGGAGCTTTGTTGACAGTGAGGGACCTATTAGGTTGGCGACTCTTTTTTGGACCCTGTCAAGGAGGGAGAGACTAGCAGATGATGCACCAGTCTATTATCGAGTTAGTCTAGTGAACTTACGTCTCTCAAGGTATCCTTTTATGTCTCCACAGAGTACTAAGTCGACTTCGCAACCTGATTACTTCTCTCCACTACAACCCCTTTCTTATGAAAGAGAGATTTCTAGTTTTCCTCTATTCTATCAGTATTTCAAACTACCAACTTGCCTTCTTGCCAAACTGAACACAACTCTCCATCCCCTCTGTGTGTTCCTTACATCAAACCGAACTTCCACTAACAGAGTTTCTTTTCAAGAACCTGCCAACTGTTGAACAGGTTATTGCGATACTGTTTCTCTACAGAGTACAGCAGAGTCGATTTCAAGTACAATCTAAATAAATATCTATCGAATCATCCTCTGAATCAATCAAACATCGTCCCCAATCGGTTCATACTACCGTTCTATCATCCCACTTACCGTTTCATTAACCCCTATCCCCGAGTAGCATTTGGCCTTAGAAAGTTCTGAACCATTATAGTATGAAAACGAAAAATAATAATTGCCAGGGAATGTTGTGTAAATCCAACGTAAAATATAAGGATCGGTTCATTATAGAAAAGAGATTTCACGCAGTAGCGGAAATTCCCAGGCGAGACACAAATGACGCGTAGGCAAATTGCCAAAAGTAACAGTAAAATCATCCAGTCCCTGGCTCGAAGATTTCATAACGATCTTCAAATTAACCATTGGGGCACATTCTATAGGAAATGTAATATCATCAGCGGGATCCGTGGAAATTCCACAGATGTATCCTGCATCTGTTGCATATTGCTGCCTTGCTTAAACTATTTCCATTCTATGGGCGTCCGGTGTGAATGACGCCCCACTGTATTATTATACCACCTTTGTTCAAACTAAAAGACTCTGGTTAATGCAGTTTCAGAATAGATCCGGTGACATGAGTCTATCTCCAAATCAATTCTAGGAGTGTGTGCCATCTTTCCATTTCGTAAATATACGGCGCAAACGCAGACTCTACGATATTGTTGTATTTTTACAATCTTCGGACATAACAGATACATAATTTGTATATCCTAGCTCGAAAGCTAAGTAAATTCATCTTGTTCGAGTGTCACATTCGACACAACAGCGTAATAAGAAGAATTAAAAAAAAAATAAGGTCTGTTGTATGACATCTTTGGCGATTGAAAGATCCCATCTGTTAAAATATAAATGATGTGTGATTAAATAGGTACTAATATAAAATTGTCTTAGCGTATTACTACGCAGATCATCATATAATATTACATTCATGTCAAGCTGAACTTATTTAAATATATTAAGGAGATCAATACATTTAAACATCGCACTCTCACTGTAAACAAACATGTATACATTCTTTATACTGAAGGGTCAGCGCCTATAAAAGAACAGGGGTATTCGAGAATAAGAGTTAAAAGGATTGTTGGTTGGACGATCATCGCTGTAACAAGAGGATTGGAAGCAGTGAATTAAATGGACAGAAGATTACTTCTTCTTCTTCTTTCGTGGGAATCAGATGATTCTGGTGTTGGCATTAGGTTCCCCGATGTTTTTCTAGTTAGAAAGTATTCTGGAAAGACATCGGGTACTTACAGGAAGGACCACGAGAAGGCTGCCAACATTCCTAAGTGAAAGTGATACTGTGGAACCGACTGGATTCGAACTTGGAACACCCAGGTCTTCAGTCCGTGTCGATATCCACTTAACCACTGTCACCTCCCAGAAGATTACGTAAGATGACTTGATTCTCTAAGAGAACGACTCGACAAGTATTATCTTGTTCTACAGATGAAATGTTCAAGAAGATAAACTTGTTCATGGAGGTTCCGCTTTGTTTTTGGTACTAAGAGAAAAGAAAAGTTATTGCTGCGAGTGTAGCCACGCGAGTTCTTGTTGTGAATATTTTACAAGGAGCAGAGACTGGAGCTCAGTCGAGCACTTGCCATGAACATACAGCAGAGAGAGGCTAGCAACATATTTTCTGTGTGAAAGAAGCTGCAGGGACGAGAATCTGTCATCCCCAAGTAGATTGCGAAGTCGATTTTGTACTATCTATAATTTTCAATTTTATTTTATCAAATAAGATAAATAGATATGAAGTATAATTCGCATATTTTAGATTTTATATGTGTATTTCTGCGAAATTATGTATCGTGTGGAATTTTTTTTAGAACAATTGTAGTTTCGTATTTAGGTGTCTTTTGAATATAGGTTTCTCTGGGGCGAAGCTTATATTTACTAATCTATATATTAATACGATAGCGTGTGTGTTCGTGTGTCACGCTTCCGGCAAAAGCTCTGCGTCCTGCACCTAGATTTTGAAAAAAATTCAACTTGCCTAATTTTCGAAACATTTTTAAATATTTCCCTTTGGCGCAACTGTTAGCGACGTAGTATTTTTGACTTCGGCCCGACTGGTTTATAGTTCGATCCCAACCAACCTCTAAGATTTTTTTTCTACATTTCGAGGGGAAGTTGAAGAGAGGTAGTGAGGGGACGACCGGGAAGACACATATTATTACAATAGCGTGTGTGATTTTGTGTGCCATGCTTACCTCAAAAGCAACGACCTTCTGAATCTTTGTATGCTACTCATGAATTGGCTTGGCCTTTTGGCTAAGATCAAAGTGCAGTATCCGTTCCGATGGATACTGCACTCCATAGACTGGTATTGTCTTGGCCTTCGAGGCTTGCTTTACGCCGGTTTATGGGTCTGTCCTGTGCAGTTCTAGGAGGTCCACCCTCCCAGGCTTCGCCTCCCCTCTTTGGGGAGGAGTAAGTTTATTGCTTACTGCCTGGGGCGCCCCTACCGGGGAATCCCAACGAGGCTGCACAGGCAATTTTCAATGGCCAGAGTGCTCACCTTCTCGAGCGCTGGCTTTTCAAACCCCACTTTCCCGACCCGACCTTGGGTCACATCTTACTTGTGGGAGTAAGATAAAAATGGCCTTGTGCCTAACTCCTGGAGAGGAGTAAATAAATATTCATGAATTGGAGCCAAATTTAATTTAATCGAAAACATTTACAAAGTAAGGTTTAGTAGTCGAAATATTACCTTCACTAGAAATATTGTATATAAAGAAGTTTTGTAAATTGTTTCATGTATTGTTCATTTTTTTAAATAAATATACAAGTCCAAATCTTATCATATTTTATTCAAACATGTATAGGTTAGGAACAAGATAATTGGTATTAAAAACATCATTTCGTGTAATTTACACGGGTCCTGCTAGTTTTTATTATTTTATTATGATTTGTAAAGATTATACTTTGCCAATCTTTTTTTCGTGTTTAATCTTTGGGTTTCTCCTATTAAGGCTTTTTTTCACTTCAGTAGACCGGGGGCTAGCGCAGACAAGTATCAACTATAGATGGCCGCTTACGGTAGTGTGTCAAAGTTTTCGGAAGTAAATCTTGTTTTTTGAGGGAGAACGGGAGGGTTGCTGGACTTTGTCACATATTCTTATGTAAGTACTTGTTATGCATTTTTCTCGTGTGCTTTGACTTGCCGTAACGATGGTCGGGAGCTCATTTTTAAACTGTGTTTATCCTTTTCTTCCGGTTAATAATTAATGAATACTTCCCTGATAATCGACAGAGCGGGGAAAAATACTATATAGTCCCCTTAGATCTTTACTGCCATAAACACGTAGGCCAATATAATACCATTGATTTTGGAAAAAGTAAACATTAAAAATATACAGTGATAAACATATTTGAAAAAAATAATTTAATCTGCCGGGGGGGGGGGCGAATATTAATTACGGGTATTCCCGGATATTAAAAGTACAGAGGTAAAGTTGTGGATTTTGACGGAAAATGAAGAAATTGGAAGATCATTGGAATGCCCATATAATATATATGACCGGTAGTGAATAGTCATATCTCTATGCTGATGAGTCCCGGTTTACGGACGAAACTATACGTACATAGATAATAAACAATAACAAATATTTATTATTATTTGTCGCTCCTCGAAAAAGTAGAGAACTGTAAGTAGAGTATTAACACAGTATGACGTCACTAGCTGTAAATGCATCGTTCTTTCCCCCCAAAAGTCGAACGCTCTAGACGTTAAGCCGCCGATAAAGTGTTAAAATTATCACAGTTTATTCGCTATTTAAAATCGGCCGATTGGTAAAGGCCTCGGATTTGAGTTGTTAAATACTCGTAATTCGGGGTTTCGAATCGAATGACCGGTAGTAAATAGTAATATCTCTATGCTGATGAGTCCCGATTAAAACACGTAACGTATACGTACATAGATAATAGACAATAACAAATATTTATATATATATATGTGTGTGTGTATTAATATATTAACATTTAAGTATTTTTACTAGTACTTTATTTTATTCGTGTTTATTGTTATTTTTTAAAAATATGTATTAGTTGTTGTGCTTTATTTTATGTTTGAAACATTTTATACTATAGACTATTATTATCATTATTACCATTATTCATATTATAAATTGAGCGGCATACAATAATATAATAAGAAGTTCTATTTTACTGCCATAACTAGATATATTCTTAAGAAATACTAAATTGTGACGTTTTTATTGCTTGAGATTTATCTGTGATGTTATGAGAATAGACTTTTTTGAATCATCTAACGAATGATACCAAAATATACCACATCGTTATAGAAACGAACGTATTCTAAATATTGTTGTTTTAATTATTGGAACTGATATAAATTATTTGATAATTCTATTTAACCCAATATACTTGATATATATATATATATATATATATATGCATATATATATACATATATATACACATATACATATATATACATATATATATACATATAAATGTATATATATATATACACATATATATACATATAAATGTATATATATACACATATATACATATATACATATACCTGTATACACATATAGATATATATACATTATACATATATATATATATATATATATATATATATATATATATACATTATACATATATATATATGTATATATACATTATACATACATATATATATATATATACATTATACATACATATATATATATATATACATTATATATATATATATATATATATATATATATAGAGAGAGAGAGAGAGAGAGAGAGATTGGTTGTGGTTGTGGTTTTGAATATCGCTATACTCAGTCAAGCTTATGAGTCGCAGTAACAGCGAAACACATTTCTAAGGATAACTATATATATATATATATATATATATATATATATATATATATATATATATATATATATATATATATATAATTTATTTAGATACTGTATATTACATAATTCAGCAATGTATCGCGGTTTCATCCAAAAGGGCAGATTTAGACATCTTTAGTAAATCTCCGTGCCCAGTGGAATCATCGGCAAGCTGAAACGATTGTAGTCACGCCCGACAGGGAATAACGTCAACAATGACAGAAAACGGTGTATCTCTGAGGTGGTCTCCGAAAAGTGTTATTTATTTATTTATTTATTTATCTGTTCTTTTTGTAATGTTATTTTTATACCTGAAAGTACAGATGAATAAATAAATAAAACTTGCTAACAGATAAATAAATAAATAAAACTTGCTAGGGAATTAAATGGAGGCCTTTCATACACGAAATAACATCGATTTCCCTTAAGTCTTAGTAAATCACTATCCCACACCGGTTTTGTCGGGGACCACCTCAGAGATACACCGTTGTCTGTCATTGTTGACGCCATTCCCTGTCGGGCGTGACTACAATCGTTTCAGCTTGCCGATGATTCCACTGGGCACGGAGATTTACTAAAGATGTCTAAATCTGCCCTTTTGTATGAAACCGCGGTAAATTGCTGAATTATGTAATATACAGTATCTAAATAAATTATATTAGCTCTCTTATATGATAGAGCACTTTATTTGATTTCTTTTCATATACAACCTGACACATTATATATATATATATATATATATATATATATATATATATATATATATATATATATATATATATATATATATATATATAGTATGTTTTTAAAAGGCTGTGGGCAATGCAAATTCCGGGTAGGATGTAAGCTGGAAGGAACAAAAATAATAAATCAAATTCGAAATGGGGCTTACTATTTATTTTTTCTTAAAATCTTACATGACAGCAAGTGTGGTGTTAGCTGTTTGTGTGTTGTACGGATGATTATGAAAAATCATTTATTCAATATATCTGGAAAAGAAACTTCTTTTGTCAAAAATAATAAACAGCAGAAGAAAGCTCCGTCTGTGCAGAGAATCTACCAAAATGTAACAAAATGGATGCGAGAAGACAGAGACAGCGTAGGTGCAGCCAGTCCCGCAGAGAATAGAAATTAATGCGTTTTAAAGTTGGGTTATGTATATAAATGCGGTGTTCAAACATATGTGTGTAGTATTGGATACATGATAGGTATTGTATGGTGATCGATTAACTGGTAGTTTTTATTATATTTTTTGTTTATTTATTTATTTTTATTTGTTTCTGTGTGTTGTTTTATTTTCGTATTTTTGCGTATTTTAATTTGTTTTTAATATGAAGTAAAGTAATGAATCTCTCATTTCAAATATTCTAGATTTAATTAAATTTATTGATTATCATATATTCAAAAAGTAGTATTAATTGTGAGTTTAATCAAATTATCGAATTAATGTAATATGTTACTTATTATAGGATTTATTTAATTTATTTATATATTTATTCATTTATTATTATTTTTTATATTTGTATGTTATTTGTATACATTTTATATGTATTTAGATTAATTAATTAATAATGCCAGGTTATGAGGTGAATTATTTTGGTGGGGTAGCGGAGTAGGTTGATTATGGTTTTTGGTTGTTAGGGGTTGTTATTCTCATGTGGCTGAATGTGTGTTGAGATGGATGTTCATATGGGGAGGGGCCTACTTGATTGTTTCGGTGTGTGATGACTTAATATAGGAGGAAAGTAATGATATAATGGTGGAAATGGAATATAATATGTGTTAGATATGAGGGTTGGTCAGTGGGTGAGATGGTAGATCATTATAGAATGAACGGTGAGTGGAGCTCGTGACGCTGATTGAGTGAGGGGTTTAATTTGGAGATTGTGATTCTTAGGTCCCCAATGTTTCTGACAGACGCTAGGATTGAGACATGAATATCACATTGAGTATTCGAGCATATTTCTGTGTGCTTGTGGAAAGAGGATATACGGGCATTCATGTGGTCTTTGATGTGCAGGTATTGTGTCTTGTTGTGTTTATGATGTAGAACTTGTTGCATTTATTGTACTGTGGTTTATACACACAATTGGTGCGATGGCATAGATTAGTGTTGGGGATAGGGCAATTGGTGAGGGAGCAGGGTTCGGGTGTAGGGTTAGTATGTTTCTCAGATAGGTGTTGGCGTAAGGAAGTACCAGTGTGGGTTAGTTGTATATCAAGGTTTTCTTTGTGTATAGCTTTGCGGATGGAGGTGGTGTTTTTATCACTAAAGAAAGGGAGCTTTAAGAAACAGGTGTTAGAGAGGGTGCGGTGTCTACGTGTTTTGAATTTATTTAGGTGGGCTATGGGGGGAGCGGGTAGCCATTTGTCTGGAGGGTTTGATGGTAGTTTTTAATATGTGTTATTTTGTCAACAGAAGTAGAGCATTTGTTATGTATGTGGGTGATTTCATTATGGGCATAACTTAATTTGGCTTTTATGGGCAGGGCAGACTTAAAGTGTATTAAGAGGTTTTTGCAGGCAGGTTTCCTATAGAAGTTGGTATGTATAGAGCCGTCCTCGGTGATATTACTGTTGAATTCAAGGAGAGAGAGTGAGCAGGAATCGTTGGGATGGTATATTGTGAATTGTATGTGGGGGTCGGTGTTGTTGAAAGTGTTGACTATTTGAGTGGGGTCGTCTCGAGAGGATGTGAGGATTAGAATGTCGTCTACGTATCTGGAGAAGAATATATAGGAGAGGCAGGTGCTTAGTGCTCGTTGCTCTAACCGATTTATGTAGATGATGGCTAAGAGACCGGAAAGGTTAGAACCCATGGGGAGGCTGGTGATTTGTTTGAATAGATTCTGCTGGAAAGTGAAGTATGTGTTGTCGATGATGATGCATGCATATATATATATATATATATATATAATTATAATTATTCGAACACCAAATGAGTTTTCTGAACTTTTCATATGTTTTGGTTTCTTTATCGTTTTATTAATTTGTATACACCTTGGATACATTTTTCACTGTCATTTACTGTATCGATTGCAAACAGGTTTTCCTCTTGGATAATTTTTTTGTTGTTAGAATACCATTCACCACCTGGATCACTTTTCAATCAGCATCTTGGATATCTTTCCTGAATATGGTTTACATTGTATGACTTGGATGAACTGTATAGCTTTAACAAAAAAGTATGTTTTGGGCTGATATATTTTATGTTTTATATACTTTTATGTATTTTTATATATATTTTTATATATTTTCAAAGTTTAATGTTATTACCTGCAGTAATGCCATTGCGGTAATTGTCCTCTGAGGAGAAGAATTTTCTTTGAAAACTCATGAGTTAAGGACTTTAAGGTACTTTGCCCGAACATTGAATTCTAATAAAATTTGATTCGCACCTTATTTTATTATTTCATTTCATATTATGCTATATATATATATATATATATATATATATATATATATATATATATATATATATATATATATATATATATATATAGGAGAGAAAAGAGAGAGAAAGAGATAGAGAGAGACAGAGATAATGAGAATAAGAGCGAGAGCGAGAGCGAGAGATAGATAAATATATAAACCGATATGGATGTCTGTGCGTGTGTTTCTGTATGTATCTGATATTGAGAAAGTAATTCCTCCTTATATTTATCATTGAATATTAAATGGCATTTATCTTCTATCATAAAGGTTACTAATAGGTTAGAACATTAAATTGCATGTAATAACTTTCAGTTTCGACTGTGTAATTTACCATTCGGTTCTTTTTTATTCAGTAGATTAAACGGCAATGCCTTCTAAAATATTCAAATCTTTTGATAAATCGGTTTAATTACAGTTTTACTACTTATATTCAGTACACGTCGCTTACTTAATACACGCTTCCTCGTTTTTTTGTAAGAGATGTGTTGTCTCTTAAAATAGGTATTTGAACATTTTGCAATTGACATTTTGAATTGACATTTTTGTATTTTATCTAATAGTTAAGTTTCAATTTCGCCATTTATCGACTGATATAAAAGATAATGTTATTTTTAATATATAATTAAATCGCATTTTAAACAAAAACTGAATCGATAAAAGCATGAATATTTTGAAACAAAATATCAATGAGACACAATGAAAGGTATGATGGAAATCTGTTCGCAAAGAAAAACATTACATTGTTTTACAATTGGGCTAACAAGTTGTGAAGGCAAAGAAATTCTAGCACAAGCGTTTATGAGAGGGGAATTATTATCAGCCAAATATTAAGGAACACTATATGACTACTAAGATTGATAAATTGTTTGAACTGAACTATAGAATGCAGTTGGTAAAAAAGTGGTTTGTTTCTTTTAACACCTCTAAAACGGAGCTTATCTCTTTTCACCGAACACGCTCGGATCCCTGTTTGTCACCAATCGAAATAAATGGCTCTCGTCCTGTAGAATATGTTTGCTTGGGTAACCACTTAGAACTGACTTTCACCCAGATCTAAAATGGAAGACATATTTCCAGTCTGTTGCTTAGGTTGCTGGAAAAACTATCGGATCTTTCTAACGCCCCGGAAAGTACCTGGCATGGCAACAGATGAATTAAAAACTCGACTTCAAAACCATTTCAGAATAAGCTCTTCTTTTCCCCTACAATCCTTTTGACACGGAAGATACGTTGCTAGTCCGTCTCTATTTTATCATTATTTTTGATAGAAGGTGTTCCACTTATCTCCAACCATTGCTTCGTTCTTGTAAGACATTTACAGAAGAGAAAAACTTGTTTTATACAACAATAGAACATACTTTACTTTCTCCCTCCATGTATCTAGCGTCATGCGGAATATCCATGCACAGAGCTTATTTCTAAACTATTTCCATATGTGAAACACGTTACGGAGGGACTTCTTCCTTGCTTATTACAACATGATTGTTTTCACATGCAATGTCAACAAATGATTGTGATGTATCGCCCTATAAGTAATCAAACAGAGTTCATAACCTGGAATCAATGTCAGTACTTATATAGTTCCTCAGCTTTCAACCGGCAATCATTTGCTTGGCCTTGATAAATAATGAATAAGATGAACCGATTAAGTAAAATAAAATACTTTAGAATTGTTGATATGAGAATTGATAATTTGGATTATTTGATTATTCAGACAACTGTTCTCATCTGTGATGTTATTTTCACAACATTTCGACCGATGGCACCCCGACCTTCTTTAGATGCCTCTTGTCAAACCCTGGTAACTTTGTTTCGAATACGGGCATCTATATTGCATTTCGAATTGAACCTTTACTTTTATTCACGGGGGTATACTGATCTCGTCCTGTCAGTCTTTACAGAGTAGAAGTAATTCATAATTGCATTCTTAATATCACCTGTAACGTGAATTAGACCTTTAACTTCCAGAAGACTGTTACAATGTACTTTATCCATTGCGCATGTCGGAGGGATACTCGCCCAGAAACGATATAAGAATAACGCCCCAAATGAGAAAAGTAGTCAGAAAAATCCACATAATATCAATAAAATACAGTTTTCTTAAAGACACCTAAATCGTTCTATAACAAGCCGCGCGTGCGTGGTCCCCCTCTGTATGTGACTCGATGTGGCGAGTGTAAAATGCAATAAATTAGGGCAATTTAGGGCATTTTTGACCCCCCCTTTGACCCGCTGCGGGCGCGAACCAGAATTTTTCTGAGGTCAAGGATGCTCATTTTATATCCAGAACAATTCCCTCTACATTTTGGCCAGGTTTTAGAAAAATTGAATGAATGGATCAAACATTATGGGAGAAAAGGGTCATTTTTTGGCCATTTTGGGGGATTTTGACCCCCTGGGGGCGTGAACCAGATTATTTTCAAGGTCAGCCATACTTATTTTCTATTAGGAACAACTGCCTCCATAGTTTGGCTAAGTTTCAGAGAAATAGATGTATGAAAAGTTATGGGGCAAAAATGTCATTTTCCCCATTTCGGGGCCTTTTGAGCACCTGGGGGGCTTAGCAGATTTTTTTTCAAAAATCGGAGAATGTCACTTTCTAACCTGTCAAAAGTTACAACTTCATGCAAAATTTCAGAGAAATTCAATGGATTGTTGCGGAGAAAATCCGGACGGACGGACAGACGGACGGAAATGCCTCAAAACATAGGTCTTCCGATTTTATAAATCGGGGGACCAATAAAAGAAAAAGAACTTGCGATAATTTTATAGTTTAATTTCATTTTAAAGCTTACTTTACACTGTGTGACATCTCTTACAGCATACACATCAGCTTATATACATTTTCAAATATATTTTATTCCCAGGAAAATACATATTATGTCTTGCTCGTAGTTAAGGATAAAATCAATATATTTATTTATGAGGGCGTTCAGACAGTTCACCCAAACATTAACTAAAAGGTTAATATGTTGTTTCAAAGGTCACCGAACTCATTCCGCTGTTGGGTTGGATTTATTACCATGAAAATATTTGGTATTTTTACATAATTTTCCATCGTTGAGATATTTTTTAAAAATTACATTTTTAACCTGTCCGAGCTGGGTAAAAGTATTTTAACAGAGAAAAAAATGGTCAAAATTACCAGATGAGAAATACGGTTACGGAAAGAAGTAGTTATGTAAATGCTTTTATTTCTTACATAGCGTCATAGGATATGCAAAATTAAGAAGATGTTAATCGGATATATAGGGTGTTCGAAGCAAATTTGAGATTTTTGGTAAGGCCTAATCACGTTAACACACCGGTTATCGTTAGATAACTGAAGGTAAGCAACGTTGAGTCTGGTCAGTACAGGATGGGTGCCCATTTGGGAATGCCATGTGATGTATGTGGACTGGAAAAGACATGGGCTCCACGAGGTTAGATCATGCACAGAGAAAAGTTATGACAGTCAAATATCAGCCAGACTCTCCGACGACGTCCCTTAACGTTTAATGATATATCATCATCATCTTTGCCCATAGTTGATGCATTCTCAGAATTCTAAATGCATCTTTTACAGGACATTTGGCCGAATACAGCTCGCTCAAAGATAGTGTACTGAGCCTCCACAGCCGTGAAAGCACATGTACTGGAACACGCGACTTTCGTCAATGTCCTGGGAGTAAGGGCTTATCACATGTTTGATCCTGGCAATCTGTTCGTATTTGCTATTGCAGGCGATACAGTTGGTGTTTTTCGGCAACTGGTCTGCACACATAATAATCAATGCAAGCAGGCGCAGTTGTACGCGAGATGTTGGGGTTGGTGACGTCGTCGAAGTTCTTTCAGACAGTCACTTCTGGGTTTCATCGGAGACGTATATGGAGCTCACTCCTGTTGCAACACGTATATTTTTAATAGCCCATCTCTCTCTCCTTACGTTTGAAAATAATGGGTAGCAACTCAATATATCCATGTGAACTTAGTCTGGGCCCTTTTTAAATATGTGGGCCGGTCTGAGGTGACTTCCGCTGGAAACATACCGAAATTCGATCACAGTTTGATGAAACCATATCCCCGCGACAGGTACGACCGTTGACTAGACACCTGCCGTTCTTCGCGTGGAGAAAACACCAGAGGAAATTATGTCACCTCACGATGTACTAAAACTAAGACTTATATATAGAATCGTTATTCAAATTCTACTCAAAATCCATTTCATCATATTGATTCTATAATATGTCTAAAATATAAGCCTTAAGCTTAAGCGATCTATGGACGAAATAGAAATACAGAGAATTGTGCTTTATTTGTGTCTGATAACTATGGATTAAATTCAATGCGATTCAGAAATATTTGAATTTTCAAATGAGAGCGTGTTCCAATATAATACCAATTAATAATAACCAAAACAACCTGAAATTCGGTTAATATTTATTAATCCGCTCTACTGTGCTAGTAAACTTCTCACACCTGACATTATCCTATGTATCTACAAAGCCACCATCCGCCCATGCATGGAGTATTGTTGTCACATATGGACTGGTGCATTATCCACTAGTCTCTCCCTCTTATACAAGGTCCAAAAAAGGAGTTGCTAACTTGATAGGTCCCTCACTATCCACCAAGCTACAGCCCTTATCCCACCGCCGCAATGTTGCTTCTTTGTGCCTGTTTTACAAGTACTTCACTGGACTGTGCTCTGGTGAATTTGCTGCTCTTGTGCCCCGACGACGCAAATTCATTAGACCAACCCGACAATCTGGCAAATCCCATATATTCACTGTGGAGGTCCCCAGGCGCTGAAGAGCTTTCTACTCCAAAAGCTTCTTTTATTCGTGCTGCTGGACTCTGGAACTCTCTCCCTGCTTCCTGTTTTCCTGACGGTACTGACATGCAGAAATTTAAAACTAATGTAAACAGACATCTCGCTGCACAGCTCCCAATTTAGGTTGAACCCCCCTCCCAAAAAAAACTTACACCCTTTTTCTCAGTAGCCCCTTACGTCTACAGTGGCGGTCTGCCTTGTTTGGGATGAACTATGTTTTTTAAAAAAGTCGATCTCTAGTAGCTCTTGTTAAGATTTCACAATAATCGTAGTCATCTGAAATTTCACGAAGGGCTTCTATCCCCTTGTTACCTATTTCGCATGAAACCTAATTAAACTAAATATAGCCCACATATGGGCCACTTACCTGTAACAGTCGTGTTTATTATTATGAGCGTTAATCATGTAGACACAAATATATGAACATATACACATATCTAACTTAATACTAATAGAGATATGCGTGTTTGTGTTTGTATGTGTGTATGGGTGTGAAAGTGAGCGTGTGCACATGTGTGGATACATTAAAAGTGTTTGTCTGATAATGCCGACTGAAATTCCGAATTAATATTACCTGATATTGATGTTCATCGTTGAACCGAATCAATATTACCTGATATTGATATTCATCGTTGAAGCGGATCAGGCGATATGTTTGCCAGATCTCAAAATAGTTTCACTGCACTCACAAAACAAAATCATGATTCATTGTTTCTCTTCTTTTCTCGAATCCAAAATTACAATTATCAAAATATCTGGATCATCTTTCATTTTCGCTCGTTGTTCATGCATTTAGTTTGTATCTTTTTTTAGATGAAGCAACTTGACTGAACTTTAAAATTAAAATAACGGTTCAAGTGTTATTTTTGTTTCTGTCTTTTACTAGTTACCTCGTTGTTTGTACTTCGAATAGCTTAAGGGTTTTTCCATCGTACACATATTAGTTTTCTATCTAATTATAAACATGCCTTATGGCACCAAAAAGCACAGTTTAAAGATACAATTGATTTAACGTTTCCGGTCCGGGAAGTAGTCTGCTATGTTGAGTTCACGCTCAGTCGAGAGTACCAACTCACTCAATTAAAGATACTTGCAAAAATATGCGAATTTTGGTCGCATATTTTGGCTAATATTATCACTAGCCCTCAATAAAAAAGGAGTGTGTAATGCATGGGAGGATTGTATCACGACGAACACACATATACTACATTTTACTCAAAGAAGGATGTGATATCTTGGAGGATGATCTAATGATAAACAAACATATACTACATTGACCTCCTCCCATAATGGAGGAGGTAACGTCTGGCAGGTTTGTCGCATGGCGTACGAACGTATACAACATGGGCCTCATAGGAGGAGATAATTACTACTCGTTAAAAACGAAAAATGTAAAACACGAAGTTGTTAATAAACCATGATAAACTCTGCCTTATGATGACTCAATGATGACTTATGATAACTTATGATAACGTATGATGACTTATGATGATTTATGATGACTTAATGAATGAAATCGAAAGTATTCACAAAAAAGAGAAAGCCACACATTTAACGAGAACAACATAGCACTAACAAGCCGCGCATGCGTGGTCTCCCTCTGTATGTGACTCGATGTGGCGAGTGTAAAATGCAATGAATTTGGGCAATTAAGGGTATTTTTGACCCCCCTTTGCCCCCTGGGGCGCGAACCAGAATTTTTCTGAGGTCAAGGATGCTCATTTTATATCCAGAACAATTGCCTCTACATTTTGGCCAAGTTTCAAAAAAATTGAATGGATGGATCAAACATTATGGGAGAAAAGGGTCATCTTTTGCAATTTTGGGGGCTTTTAACCCTCTGGGGGTGCGAACCATATTTTTTCCAAGGTCAGCCATACTTATTTTCTATTAGGAACAATGGCCTCCACATTTTGGCCAAGTTTCAGAGTAATTGACTGGATGGATGAAAATTTATGGGGCAAACAATGTCATTTTTTGCCATTTCGGGGCCTTTTGACCCCCTGGGGGGGGGGCTAACCATATTTTTTTTCAAAAATCAGAGAATGTCACTTTCTAACCTGACAAAAGTTACAACTTCATGCAAAATTTCAGAGAAATTCAATGGATGGTTGCGGAGAAAAATCCGACGGACGGACGGACGGACGGACGGAAATGCCTCAAAACATAGGTCCCCCGATTTTATAAATATATGCGAATTATAACAAAACACTAAAATGGATAATTCGATGAATTGAAAAAAATTATCATCCTACAAAGACACTCTGTGCCAAATAGAAAACGTGCTTCCTATATGCACACATTTTAAACGACATCATGCAGCTCCACGGATACATGGGACAGCAGAGTTAACTTAATTACGCGATAAATTGCCATTGCATGAGAAATAATTGTCTAGCACATCTAAGACATTCAGGAACTTAAAAACAAACTACAACATTCTACCACAAACGATCAAAATACGGAAATTCAAAAACGCTTCACTGATAAAACTAATTACTTTGAATATTTACATAGAACAACTACTCAAAGTAAATCTTACTCTAAATACACACGCTTTAGTTTACTTTCTAAAAACACATAAAACTACATTAACTAATCCTACACCGAACTCTCTGAACATAATAAGTAATTACTTAACCTAGGAGACAATTGTCATTTATTTGGTCGATACAAGCACAAAAGTAAAAACAAAATGAAATCGTACTATTGTTTAGAAAAATTGTCTAATTCGTCAATGAACGACAATCACAAGATATCGCGGGATTTAAGATCTATACAAAGCTGAATGCATAATAAACATGTATTATAACAATTACAATCTTAGCTAAGAATACTTTTAAAATATGCAAACAATTCAGTAAAGAAGCTGAACAAATAAACATGTATGTAGTACTTAACTAATCTTACTATCTCACAAGATTAAAAATATGCAAACAAATTCAGTAAAGAAGCTTATAAAACAAACATGTATGTAGTACTTAACTAATCTTACTATCTCACAAAATTAAAAATATGCAAACAAATTCAGTAAAGAAGCTTATAAAACAAACATGTATGTAGTACTTAACTAATCTTACTATCTCACAAAATTAAAAATATGCAAACTAATTCAGTAAAGAAGCTGATAAAACAAACCTGTATGTAGTACTTAACTAATCTTACTATCTCACAAAATTAAAAATATGCAGAAAAATTCAGTAAAGAAGCTCATAAAATAAACACGTATATATTACTTAACTAATCTTACTATCTCGGAAAATTAAAAATACGTTTGGACGACCACACGAAATTTTTAAAAGTTTGAAAATGCACAATAATTAACTAAATACACAGGTTAACAACTAATTACATCCAATAATGCCGTACATTATAAAAATAAACTTTCTAAAATAATTGGTGATTATAAACCTTATTAGCTATAGGTATTGTAAACATTCATTAACCTAACTCTCTTTCTTTCCCTATAACATCTCGGGTCACTACCCCTATATACTAGTTAACAAACACATCTTATGAACTAACAGGGTAATAATATTTACCAAGTAAATACAGTTTGAAGTCCACGTAAGAACTCATACAGATACTCCAAACCAAAATACAAAGAATAAAATCACCGTTTACATTTTTACGTCGGAAGAGTATTTACAAACTTACCAGTATACGATACAATTGATATCATTATAGATAATATATACTATAACACATCACTTATTCACTAACAATTAAGTATAATTACTTTTAAACTTATAATTACCCTGCACCGCTGAAATCGCATTCCCTGACCATGCAGAAACATCAATACACATATTGATGGCGTTTCTATGGGATAAGTTTTCGGTAAATCTTCAGCAACTGGGATATGGCCAAGCCAGAACATAGGGTATTTAGTATAATCACTAAGCCCTCGATATATGCAAGTTACATTGATTACTTCTCATGTGGGCAGACAATAACTCTGAAATAAAGAAAATTATTAAAAAAACTTTGAAAAAAAAACACCGTATATAAATTCACTTAAAACCGTAAATAATAGAAATCAGCGTTTAGATATACTCATTAAGTAAAAGATTAACGCGTATATAACTTCTCCTTATAGATAACTTACCAGCATGAACTTATTTATTCTAATGTATATGATTGTTCAAATCGATATAAAATAGCAATGATAAAAAATAATTAAACTGACAAACACCAATATTTCAAGCAAATGAATGTTCCTCATCAGATACAAAAATAAGCAAGTTCTAATTAACAATCAATTTCCTAATTATATTGTTGACAAACACATCAAATTAATTATTTGAAGCTTAGATGATACTAATAATTATTGGTTAAATAATTCCTACCATATTAATTTATTTTATTTTGACTAAATGCATCCGCATATAAACTTGTATTAAAGAGCTCTGAAAAATTTAATACATCGATAAAAAATATTATTGTTTATCAGCCCCCTTCCACGGAGGCTGGGCACTTTTCGAGGAGCTTTAATAACAAGTAGTACAAATAGCTATACGCATGATCCGACATCGTAGATCACTCTTAGCTACTTGGTGGATGGTAGTAATTCTACTATTTACAGTTAAAATTCCCCTTTATTTACTAATTAGTTTCCAGTGGCCTTCGGGTAAGATCTTCGACTGCGAATCAGTGGCGATTTGTGTTCGGGGTTCGCGCCTGCTGACCGGTGGGAACTAGTTCCTAGACTGAAGATTGCGTTAGCATGAAACATCGATGTCTCTAGGTATATTTTAAATATTTAATATTTATAAAAAATATTATTGTTTATCAGCCCCCTCCCACGGAGGCTGGGCACTTTTCGAGGAGCTTTAATAACAAGTAGTA
This sequence comes from Sepiola atlantica, assembly GCA_963556195.1. Classification (NCBI taxonomy): domain Eukaryota; kingdom Metazoa; phylum Mollusca; class Cephalopoda; order Sepiida; family Sepiolidae; genus Sepiola; species Sepiola atlantica. The sequence goes on from OY744543.1 coordinate 30,435,880, forward strand.
CAAATAGCTATACGCATGATCCGACATCGTAGATCACTCTTAGCTACTTGGTGGATGGTAGTAATTCTACTATTTACAGTTAAAATTCCCCTTTATTTACTAATTAGTTTCCAGTGGCCTTCGGGTAAGATCTTCGACTGCGAATCAGTGGCGATTTGTGTTCGGGGTTCGCGCCTGCTGACCGGTGGGAACTAGTTCCTAGACTGAAGATTGCGTTAGCATGAAACATCGATGTCTCTAGGTATATTTTAAATATTTAATATTTATAAAAAATATTATTGTTTATCAGCCCCCTCCCACGGAGGCTGGGCACTTTTCGAGGAGCTTTAATAACAAGTAGTACAAATAGCTATACGCATGATCCGACATCGTAGATCACTCTTAGCTACTTGGTGGATGGTAGTAATTCTACTATTTACAGTTAAAATTCCCCTTTATTTACTAATTAGTTTCCAGTGGCCTTCGGGTAAGATCTTCGACTGCGAATCAGTGGCGATTTGTGTTCGGGGTTCGCGCCTGCTGACCGGTGGGAACTAGTTCCTAGACTGAAGATTGCGTTAGCATGAAACATCGATGTCTCTAGGTATATTTTAAATATTTAATATTTATAAAAAATATTATTGTTTATCAGCCCCCTCCCACGGAGGCTGGGCACTTTTCGAGGAGCTTTAATAACAAGTAGTACAAATAGCTATACGCATGATCCGACATCGTAGATCACTCTTAGCTACTTGGTGGATGGTAGTAATTCTACTATTTACAGTTAAAATTCCCCTTTATTTACTAATTAGTTTCCAGTGGCCTTCGGGTAAGATCTTCGACTGCGAATCAGTGGCGATTTGTGTTCGGGGTTCGCGCCTGCTGACCGGTGGGAACTAGTTCCTAGACTGAAGATTGCGTTAGCATGAAACATCGATGTCTCTAGGTATATTTTAAATATTTAATATTTATAAAAAATATTATTGTTTATCAGCCCCCTCCCACGGAGGCTGGGCACTTTTCGAGGAGCTTTAATAACAAGTAGTACAAATAGCTATACGCATGATCCGACATCGTAGATCACTCTTAGCTACTTGGTGGATGGTAGTAATTCTACTATTTACAGTTAAAATTCCCCTTTATTTACTAATTAGTTTCCAGTGGCCTTCGAGTAAGATCTTCGACTACGAATCAGTGGCGATTTGTGTTCGGGGTTCGCGCCTGCTGACCGGTGGGAACTAGTTCCTAGACTGAAGATTGCGTTAGCATGAAACATCGATGTCTCTAGGTATATTTTAAATATTTAATATTTATAAAAAATATTATTGTTTATCAGCCCCCTCCCACGGAGGCTGGGCACTTTTCGAGGAGCTTTAATAACAAGTAGTACAAATAGCTATACGCATGATCCGACATCGTACATCACATTTAGCTACTTGGTGGATGGTAGTAATTCTACTATTTACAGTTAAAATTCCCCTTTATTTACTAATTAGTTTCCAGTGGCCTTCGGGTAAGATCTTCGACTGCGAATCAGTGGCGATTTGTGTTCGGGGTTCGCGCCTGCTGACCGGTGGGAACTAGTTCCTAGACTGAAGATTGCGTTAGCATGAAACATCGATGTCTCTAGGTATATTTTAAATATGTAATATTTATAAAAAATATTATTGTGTATATATATATATATATATATATATAAGAAACTCGTAAATTATTCGTCTCTCAACATGTGCACTCATGCAGCGGAGGAAAATTTAAAATAATGTCGTTGATTTTCAAAACACATCAAATTAATTATTAGAAGCTTAGATAATACTAATAATTATTAGTTAAATAATTACTACCATATTAATTCATTTTATTTTGACTAAATGCATCCGTATATAAAATTGTATTAAAGAGCTCTGAAAAATATAATACATCGATATATATATATATATTTATATATATATATATATATATATATATATATATATATATATATATATATATATATAAATATATATAAATATATATATAAATATATATATACATATAAGTGTTTTAAGGTTCATATTTTTTTTAAAAGCATCTATTGTTAAATTTAAGAAGGAATAGGTAAATAAATACCTTTTGAAGCATTAAGATGCGATATCAATTTTTTTTTAAAACTAACAAAAAAAAATGCTACTTCATAATAAAAAAAATAAAAAAAATCGGTTTCGATTTATTATTTTTTTTTTTATAAAAAAAATTGATATCGCATCTTAATGCTTCAAAAGGTATTTATTTACCTATTCCTTCATAAATTTAACAATAGATGCTTTTAAAAAAAAAATATGAACCTTAAAACACTTATACAAATCACGTGCTGCATTCACGTTATTCATATTTGATATTGGGAAACAACAGCTAACCCATTTGGCCCGGCTTTAATAACAGAAACAAGCCGGTAAGAGAAAAAAATACAAATCCGATGACATCAGGATATATTACACACCGAGGATGCCAGGTTTTGGCGAAATATTTGTATCACTTTAAACTAACAAAAAAAAATGCTAGTTTATAATAAAGAAAAAAGAAAAAAAAATCGGTTTCGATTGATTATTTTTCTTTTTTATATAAAAAAAATTGATATCGCATCTTAATGCTTCAAAAGGTATTTATTTACCTATTCCTTCTTAAATTTAACAATAGATGCTTTTAAAAAAAAATATGAACTTTAAAACACTTATACAAATCACGTGCTGCATTCACGTTATTCATATTTGATAGTGGGAAACAACAGCTAACCCATTTGGCCCGGCTTTAATAACAACAACAAGCCGGTAAGAGAAAAAAATACAAATCCGATGACATCAGGATATATTACACACCGAGGATGCCAGGTTTTGGCGAAATATTTGTATCACTTTAAACTAACAAAAAAAAATGCTAGTTTATAATAAAGAAAAAAGAAAAAAAAATCGGTTTCGATTGATTATTTTTCTTTTTTATATAAAAAAAATTGATATCGCATCTTAATGCTTCAAAAGGTATTTATTTACCTATTCCTTCTTAAATTTAACAATAGATGCTTTTAAAAAAAAATATGAACTTTAAAACACTTATACAAATCACGTGCTGCATTCACGTTATTCATATTTGATAGTGGGAAACAACAGCTAACCCATTTGGCCCGGCTTTAATAACAACAACAAGCCGGTAAGAGAAAAAAATACAAATCCGATGACATCAGGATATATTACACACCGAGGGTGCCAGGTTTTGGCGGAATATTTGTATCACTTTAAACTAACAAAAAAAAAAATGCTAGTTTATAATAAAAACTAGAAGAAAAAAAAATCGGTTTCGATTTATTATTTTTCTTTTTTATAAAAAAAAATTGATATCGCATCTTTATGCTTCAAAAGGTATTTATTTACCTATTCCTTCTTATATATATATATATATATATATATATATATATATACATACATATAAATATATTTATATATGTATATATATATATATATATATATATATATATATATATATATATATATATATATATATATATATAATGAAGGAGAATGGAAAGGAATTAGAGAAAGCAAAAGCAAAATCAAAATTCAATTCAAAAGTTCAAAGCAAGGTATATTCCGCAAAAAGGCAATTTATTCAAGTTAAATTTTCCTTAAGCCAGGCTTTTCAAAGATCAAAATCTTATCATCAGAGGAAGTCGCTGGGATAGATAAGTTGGCAATGGCCAAGATTTAAAATTTGAAAAAATGAAATAAAATAAAAGTTGTAGGGAAAGAAACGTAAGGCAAAACTGTGCCAGGGTGCAAGCAAATGTCCGATTGCCAAAAAGTCCGGTGTCGAAGAGTCCAACGGAGAGGATACGATGTAGATAGGTAGGTCGTTAGAGGCACGAGAAGTAATGAGAGAAGTTTGAAAGTTAAAATCCAAGAAGCCACAACTTCAGGTACGGCGAAAATAGAAGATCCAAGAAGGGTAAAGAGTCCAATAAGAGGTACATTCGATGATGCAGACAGGCGTCAGAGGAGATTAAGATGTAAAATATTCGCCATTAAAGAAACTTCCCGGGCAGAGATGACAAAAGAAAGTGTTATAAAGTGGAAAAAAGGGGCAGCGAGAATATTTAAAGTCTGCCCAGTTGAGAAAGCCGGCTATAAATGAAGAAAAGCAAAGACAGTGAAAACAGGAATATAATATGCGACCAATGGGCAAGGGAGGAAACGGGTAAGTGGTGTGTGGGAGGAGAAAGCGACGGGTACGAGGAAAGAGAGGGGGGAGGAGAAAGGGGGCGATGCGGTGAAGGAATGCGGATAAAACTAAGAGTGTGAAAGTCGGGGGGTGAAACATAAAGATGAAATTGGAAGTTAGGATTCAAATAGAAAAGGGGAAGAAATGAGTGGGGGTAAGTTAACGAATGTTAGGATAAGGGGTTAAAATATCAGAATATGTATAAGAACAGAGTTCGGGGGTTTAGAAGTTTAATCAAATGACCTTAGATATGAACAATGAGGCAAAATATATATGAAGGGTAGGACTAGGAAAATGAGTTAAAAATTAAAAGAGTAAAGATAAAAAATAAAGATAAAAATAGTATAAAAAGTAGAAATAAGAAAATAAAAGAATAAAGAATGAAAAATAGATAATAAGATTAGTCTTAAGCTCGCAGGGAAAATTGAGGATTGACCGAAAGAATAAAAAATAAAAAATAAATAAGAAATAAAAAAATAAAAAAAAATAAAAATAAGATACTAATAATAGAATTAGGGAAAAGTCGATAAGATTGGAGCTCAAGAATGAAAATTAGAATAAGGAAAAAGAAAAAAGAAAAAGGAAAACAAGACCTAGAGAGGATATCCGGAATGGGAGTCTCCAAGGTGGAAAAAATTATGGGTTGAAGTAAATAAGCAGTTACGGGATGCTAGTTCAAATAGATATGGGGAAAATATAAACTTAGAAATTTTATTTATCTTGGATATTGAGCTGTATACTCTTCACCCTAAAAGTTCGCTTTTAGTACACCTCTTTATATATATATATATATATATATATATATATATATATATATATATATATATATATATATATATAAGAAACTCGTAAATTATTCGTCTCCCAACATGTGCACTCATGCAGCGGAGGAAAATTTAAAATAATGTCGTTGATTTTCAAAATATTTGACTTTAATACATTATAATCCGTGCTTCTAAGATGTTGACTTCATTTCCTTACTTAAAAAAAGCGCCAATTCAGCGTATACAACATCGCCAGGACTAAAAAAAAATAACGTCGTAAGATCGTGACGTGTTTTCGACCCCTCAGGATTAATACCACTAATATGAGGAAAAAGGAAAAAAAGAAAAAACACTATAAGACAGTCTCGCTTGAGAAGGTTGTATTTTACAACGAAAATTCGCGAAAAAATAAATTAAATAAATGAATTTGTCATTTAAAATTTGCACGATTGTTGATTTTCAAAATATTTCACTTTAATACAATATATATATATATATATATAAATATATATATATAAATATATATATATATATATATATATATATATGTATATATCCGTCATTCATTTTAATAATAAAATAATATTCATTAGTTATTATTGAATAAAAGGTCAGTCCTAAAACACAGTAGAAAGAACAATTGCATATATTAGTTTCAATGCCCATTGGAAGAAGTAACTTCGACAAAAATAAAATATAATAATTATTACATTGGATTTACTATAGGAACATTTAACGGTAGACATACCATGCATCTATTCGAAACTACATCAATCGGTTAGCACGTAAAACAACATGACTGCCTCTTTCTCAATATAGACATATTTTATATATTATACACAAACAAGGCACCACAATACCAAGATAACAAAAATATTCAGACTTTTTGAAAACGTTTACATTAAAAATAAACATCCTACAATTAATAACATTTATTACAAAACTTGTAAAAGTGTTTTACACCACTGGCAAGGAAAGATCAGTAACGCTTCTGGAAGGCTTTATGAAATACCGTTGATCAATGAGCATCGAAACACAGGCATACATGAAATTGCACTAAAATAACTCGGTGCGATTGATGAGAATTTACTCTCAGGTAAACTTAAGGTCTAGTGTTACCCATATCATTTACTTAACCATCTTTTTTTACCATTGCAGGTATATCAGCTAGCACTCTGACGAATTAAGCGAATCAAGCCACTCATTAATAAATATCTACGCAAGAGGCTTGACATTCTCACGTGTTTCTCCACCGGTGAACTCTACACTAATGCAGGAATCATGCAACTTACTTTCTCCTCTCTGATAGAAAACTTCAAGATCGAAAAGACACGATTTCACATGATGCTTAGAGCTTTATTTGATGAATTTATAGGGGAAGTTCAGTCGGAAATGAAAGCTGACAGAAAAGAGTCTGCCATGGATACAGTGTTGAATAATGGCCCTATGGGAATGGACGTATCTGTTGGAAATCGTTGGTTTGACTTGCGCGAATTAGTGCGGGTGGACCCGTGCAGTCGAGTGCAGAATATGTGTTGTTCACACTGTCGGAGCTCACAGACGTGACAGGGTAACCGCGTGACGAGACCTCAGATCAAGGGTCAATGTGCACCTGCGATAGAGGATATGTGACGTCACGGGACCTTGTGTGGGAAGCAGAGTTTTAGCAGTCTGGGTTTTGGAGGCGAACCTATCAGACGTAATTTAGGATGTAGTCCGCAATTTGATTAAGGGAATGAATTCCCTAAGAAAATACAGGCGGAAGATATATTTCCCCCTTCCACGAATGGTTAAGGAAATAATTGATAAGTAATTACGAAATCAGTAATTTGCTCTCTCTCTCTCTCGCTCTCTCTCTCTCTCTCTCTCTCTCTCTCTCTCTCGAGGTTGCTGGATATCTCCAAGCCGATAGATAAATAACGCCTATAATAAAATGAATTGAAAGTTTAAAGGATTGTTTGTTGATTGAGTCGGTCATGAAGTTTTGTTGTAGCGGCGATGTTCACGGCAGTACAGAAGAGAAGAAAGAAGACAACCACTGGACGACACGCACCCTCTACGCACGAGGGAAAAATTTAAAGGTATGCAAACTATGTGATTTTTTATGTTTAAAAAATGACGAGTGATTAAACGAGAACTGCCACGGCCGTTCCGGGACGAGTATACAAAATGAGAATTGCCGCGGCCCAAGTAGGG
>OY744543.1:30458066-30465566 GCA_963556195.1 Sepiola atlantica
TTGTGTAAATTCTATGGTATATAAAATATTTTGTGTTAATTCTATGGTATATAAAATATTTTGTGTAAATTCTATGGTATATAAAATATTTTGTGTAAATTCTATGGTATATAAAATATTTTGTGTAAATATATTATGGTATATAAAATATTTTGTGTAAATTCTATGGTATATAAAATATTTTGTGTAAATTCTATGGTATATAAAATATTTTGTGTAAATTCTATGGTATATAAAATATTTTGTGTAAATATTCTATGGTATATGAAATATTTTGTGTAAAATTGGCTTTGTAAGTCATGGCATGGTAGTTGTTTTCTTTTCTAAATATGTATTTCTGTTTCCATCAATATTATTCGTTGACTTGTTTCTACTGTTATTATTATTGTTAGAAATATGATTATTAATTATTATTATTAAGTTAATACTTTGCTTAATTTTACATTTATATGCATTACCCTGTACTCAGTCATTTTCTAACAACAAAAAGTTTATGTTTTAACAATTGCATCTACTGGCAAAGATAGTGTTGTTGTTACTCTTCTGGATTTGGTAATCTTATGTGTATGCTATCCTGTTAAACGTTGTTCAAGGTTTAGTACCGTAGAGACAGAAAGTATTGTTGTATTTTTATACTAAACTATTTGTATAGTTATAATTATGTAATTGATTTTCATAAAATTGGAATAAGAATTCTAGACGCATTATACATTGATTTTAATCTTCATAAAATGACATAACATTGGTTCAAAACTGTTCAGTTCGAAGAATTCAGTTTTCTAGATCTTTATAAACCCGGTTCAATAGAGAAGCCTGCGGAAGTCAAAGATGCTATAATTGGTCAGCCACGTTAGCACTGTTGAATATTCACTATTCTGCTTGAAAATGTTCAGACAGTTGCTGGTCGGTTGATCGATAACAATGATAGACAGTTAAGAAACCTTAAAAAGAATGAGTGAATCTAGTCAGAACATTTTAAAATCGAAGCCAATATATCATTGTAGCCCTGGAGCTATCTAATCCATGCTTTTTACAGTATCCTTATTTACTTGCCTCCCCATGAGGGAAGAATGAGTCACAAGTGGGTAAAATCCAGCTTCCCCTAAAAAGGGCAACTTTTAATTGGGATAGAAATAAAAATTGCTTCAGCTTAGTAGGATTTCTCTTTCACTGGCATAACACAAAGAATGGTAGATGTGTGGCATAAGAACAGATACTACCATTTGATCCTAGCCAAAAAGGCAATGATAGTTGTGTAATTTTGTGAAAACATGTCCGCTTTTTTGCACAATCCTTTAAAATACTTCGAAAAAATGTTTTTTATTATGATAGTTATTAATAGGTATGTATTAGAGGTTGTTTAAATGTTATGATAATTTTAAATGTTTAAATTTTTAAAGGCGGTCTGTTAACATTTGGGACGTAAGTGTACCAGTGTCCTAATTTGTTGGTGAATTCTTCAAACTAGACGGTCAATTTTTTTTCAGGCTTTAAAGATAAGAGTAATAATAAAAGCTTACCCTAATTCGACTGGAAACCACATCCGGACTTAGCCTTACGGTTCCAGTAAAACATTTTTGTTTGTTAGTTTTGTTTTTTTTAATATATTTAATACAAGCATAAACGACCACGTAAAGAAGATGACTGTAACGATAGATTAAAAGTGTCGATATCAAATTCCTAGATAATTAATCCTACAATCAGTATCCACATATAACACTTATACAGGTAGATAGAAAACATTGCTTTTCCTGCGTTCGGTATAAGTTATTTTGGTATATATTTTCTTTTCCTGCTTGTTTTTTGTTGCTATCTTTACTACATTTTCGCCGGAAATTGTAACTTTTATACTATAAAATATGGGAATGTTAACATCAATATGATATGTTACAAGAATGTTTTACTTCAATACAATAACATTTGTGTAAACTTTAATAGGATACGATACAAGAATCTTTACGTCAATATAATACCAGAAATGTGTACTTCTATACGATACAATAATTGTACATTCAGTAATAGAAAGAACACTATTTGTAACTTCAGTACGATACGATAACATACGTTTTATTACTATACGATACCAGAATTCTAACTTGATACGATAAAATATTAATATTCGATATGATACGCTTGCATTATACTAACTTCATTACGATGTGATAACTTGACTTTTTTACGATATAGGACTTTTACCTCCAGTATGAAGTACTTTTAGAATTTTTACTAAAGTACGATACGTTGGCAGTATTTTAACTACATTAAGATACGATGCTACTTTTGAGAACACGATACGCTAACATTATACTAACTTCATTACGATGTGATAACTTGACTTTTTTACGATATAGGACTTTTACCTCTAGTACGATGTACTTTTAGAATTTTTACTAAAATACGATACGTTGGCAATATTTTAACTACAGTAAGATACGATGCTACTTTTGAGAACACGATACGCTAACATTATACTAACTTCATTACGATGTGATAACTTGACTTTTTTACGATATAGGATTTTTACCTCCAGTACGATGTACTTTAAGAATTTTTACTAAAATACGATACGTTGGCAGTATTTTAACTACAGAAAAATACGATGCTACTTTTGAGAACACGATACGCTAACATTATACTAACTTCATTACGATGTGATAACTTGACTTTTTTACGATATAGGACTTTTACCTCCAGTACGATGTACTTTAAGAATTGTTACTAAAATACGATATGTTGGCAGTATTTTAACTACAGTAAGATACGATGCTACGTTTGAGAACACGATACGCTAACATTATACTAACTTCATTACGATGTGATAACTTGACTTTTTTACGATATAGGACTTTTACCTCCAGTATGAAGTACTTTTAGAATTTTTACTAAAATACGATATGTTGGCAGTATTTTAACTACATTAAGATACGATGCTACTTTTGAGAACACGATACGCTAACATTATACTAACTTCATTACGATGTGATAACTTGACTTTTTTACGATATAGGACTTTTACCTCCAGTACGATGTACTTTTAGAATTTTTACTAAAATACGATATGTTGGCAGTATTTTAACTACAGTAAGATACGATGCTACTTTTGAGAACACGATACGCTAACATTATACTAACTTCATTATGATGTGATAACTTGACTTTTTTACGATATAGGAATTTTACCTCCAGTACGATGTACTTTTAGAATTTTTACTAAAATACGATACGATGGCAGTATTTTAACTACAGTAAGATACGATGCTACTTTTGAAAACACGGAAAAAAAGTTGTATAATGACACAATTTGTAAATGTCCCTGTGCGTTGTATGACATCTGCTAAGTAATAACTAACAGTTTGAATGTCATTTTTTTTTTCGTTTCCCTAAACTGAAGCGCGTTCTTTTATCGAGGACAAATGAATCCATTTAGGTAGCGATCGATTTTGTACGCGTCCGGTGATGGGGGAGACATGACAGAGACAACACGAAGCGATAAGTGTCGGCGATATTAGACGACAGAGAAAGTAAAGAAGCGTCGGTATTGAATAAGGTTTCGGCAGTGGTATGTGCTATTGGAACACTTGCCGGTACAGACGAGCGCTTAAGTTTCCGACTTAATTGTCTTGTGCTCTGATAGATACAAATTATTAGGAAGCAATGGGAATGCTTGCTGGAGAGGAAGGCGCTCTTTTTCGGTGGTTACGGGCTATTGATGCAATTAGTCGGCATTGGGTTGCTACGGGCTCAGTGCGCATGAATGAGTGATTCCGAAACTTCGAGGAATGAACAGACAATTGGCTGGGAAGAAAAATGGGTAGAGAAAACGACAATTATGATAAAGAAAGAGATAATTGAGATGTAAAGGAATCGATAGAGATAAAAGGATACCGAGAGTGTATAGTGATAAATATATATATATATATAAACCACCCAACACAATCTCAATGCATTTTAGGCCATCGATTCCTTACTGGGATGAAACGCGGAAGCCTCTGTGTAGTGTAATTGCCATAAATATATTTTCATTTCTTACTTTTATATATATATATATATAAATATATATATATATATATATATATATATATATATATATACAGTAATGAATGAAAATATATTGATGGCAATTACACTATACACAGAGGCTTACGCGTTTAATCCCAGTAAGGAGTCGTGGAGCTAAAATGCATTGAGTTTATGTTGCCTAGTGTTTATATATATATATATATATATATATATATATATATATATATATATATATATATATATATATATATATATATATATACACACGTTGTGTTTAGTCTAGCTAGTTAACCAATCAGATTATTTGTTATTCTCTTATCCAATCGTCGGGATTCTCACAAAAAAGGTCCGGTTGATGTTGTTTCTTATTTCATATTGTATTGGTCTGTTTTCTATAGAGTTGTCCATCTCTGTTTTTATGTTGTGCCGATATAATGCGTGACCTTATTTTAGCACGTGCTTGCTAGTATTTCTATTTTAGGTTTAGCTTTTGAATTTATTTATTTGTTCATTTATTTATTCATAATAATATAATAATATAAAAAACACTAATAGAGAAGAGTAGAAGAAAATAACAAATTGCGTTAAAAAGTGGTCAATATAGCAAAAATAACACCAAGAAGAACAAACATATAAGAATTAAAAATAGTAATAACTTAACCCTAATAGCAAGCACCCAAATAGAAATGAAAAAGTTAGTAATGAAAAGAAAAGCTGTAACTGCATAACTCGTACACTTTATCCACTACAAAATAAATGCCTAACCAAAAGTAGTGTTTACCAAGCCACAGTATGTGCCACAGAAAGACGGAATAACAAGAAGTACTACGTGGGTATGATCCCTTGGGATTTTGAAAACTGATATTACGACCACAACAACACAGTTAAAAACAAAAAGCACTAGCAAATAATTATTTGGGAGCTCAAAGAAAGCTTAAGCTCACCAATAATCGAATGGAATATAATGCGACAGGGCAGTACATGTGGAAATTTAGACGACCCGTGTAGATTATGTCTGAATGAGAAATTTGAAATCCTAAACTTTAAAGACCCCCAAAACCTATTAAACTGTAGAAATGAAATAGCAGAAAACTGCTTACACCGAATAAAATTTACCTTAGGTTACCAATACATAATAAATAAACGAACAAATACAATTTTTTTTAAAACTAAACTAAACTAAAGCCTAAAACAGAAATACAAGCAAGCACGTGTTAAGATAAGGTCACCCATTATTTTAACACAACAAAGAAACAGCGATACTTACTTATTGAGCACTGTTGAAACAAATGAGGAAAATTGATACATAAAAGATTATATTTCCTTATAAAATTATGTGTTGATACATCAAATAGTATATATACATGTATATATACTTTATAATATATATATATATACTTTATAATATATATATATATAATTATATATATATATATATATACATACATATATATATATAAATACCTAATTATATATATATATATAAATACCTAATTATATATATATATATATATATATATATATATATATATTTATATATAGCTCTATTTACTAGTGAAAACTATTATATAAGTTAAGTATAAATTCTTTGGATTTTTATCCCGTGTATGTTTTCTTTCACTGGATGATATATATATATATATATATATATATATATATATATATATATATATATATATATATATATTAAAATAGATAAATAACAAATGTTTACAACAAATAAGATACGGGTAAACACTTTCCTTCCCTATAGGATTAAAATATTTTCGAATTGTTTAAGAAAATAAGAAGAATCAAATAAAATGTGTATATATAGTATGTCGTATTTTAGCTACAACAATGTTATACGCTAGATGGTTATAGCATTTTAGCGTGCACACACGTGGGTGTCGTTCGCCGATCACGAACAGAAAGTAAATATCGGAATATGACTACTGTCAAATGAGAAAGTGGATTATGAGCATTAATGAGTGATTAAATATATATATTTTTTTAAATAGGTATTACATTTTTTTAAATAAGCATTATTTTTAATTTCATTTAATTCAAGAGGATATTGTACTCGAGGATCGGTGTAGTAGTGACCGCCGTTTAGATCACAGAGTAACGGAAACACAGATAGGAATAGAATATATATTCTTATAAATTACTTTTATAAAAATAAAAGACATACAAGACAAATAAGATTACGTATAATACCATATCATAATTAAAACAAAAATGATAGATCTAATTAATTACGAAGGGTTCACACAGATGTTTTTTGTCACTGCCTGCCGACGGGGCAACGGATGTTGACCACGGAACTACTTTTATATGGTTATAATAAACTTTTAAGAAAAGGCACATAAAATACGAAAATTTCATGCTCAAAGTGTAGATGAAAGAAGAAAAGACAAGAACAACAAACAACAAACAACAGTCAGTAAAAACATTCAATTAGGGGTAGGACGTAATGGGTGAAAATTTAGATTCATGCGAGTAGTAATTTCTGTGTTCATTTATACATAAATAACACTAAACAATCAAACATTTTGAAAATTTTGCAAAATTCAGAAGGGGTGGGACGTAATGGGTGAAAATTTCAAATTCATGCGAGTAGTATTTTTCTGTGTTCATTTATACATAAATAACACTAAACAATCAAACATTTTGAAAATTTTGCAAAATTCAGAAGGGGTGGGACGTAATGGGTGAAAATTTGAAATTCATGCGAGTAGTATTTTTCTGTGTTCATTTATACATAAATAACACTAAACAATCAAACATTTTGAAAATTTTGCAAAATTCAGAAGGGGTGGGACGTAATGGGTGAAAATTTCAAATTAATGCGAGTAGTATTTTTCTGTGTTCATTTATACATAAATCACACTAAACAATCAAACATTTTGAAAATTTTTCAAAATTCAGAAGGTGCAGGCAAAAAATAGCCGTTAGAGCTCCACATGACTCAAAATCCATCATTTTTCGGTGAAAAAGTGGTTTCATGCGACATTGCAGGTCCTAAAACATCCTCAAAAGCTATGAATGGATATAGATGGTTAAATCTGATATAGTACTTAAATTTAGGATCATTTTCAGGCTGTGAAAGGGTTTTAATGAATGTAAAATAGCCAAAAACTAGTGGCCTGCACCTGCTGAATTTTGCAAAATTTTCAAAATGTTTCGAAATGTTTGATTGTTTAGTGTTATTTATGTATAAATGAACACAAAAAAATACTACTCGCATGAATCTGAAATGTTCACCCATTACGTCCCACCCCTACTAATATAATTAACTTAACAAAGCAATTTGTTCCTCACCAAATGCGACTTTTAAACAAAAAACTGTAAACACGTGACTTCTTAACATATACTGTGTGTAGTGATACGAAAAAAGTAAAGTATTTTTAAAATAAGAGATTCATTTATATCGTGTATTTAAAAATAAAAAATAGTTTCAGTTTTCGTCCTCTGGTCTCATGCGGAGGTTAGATTTTT
>OY744543.1:30468066-30498066 GCA_963556195.1 Sepiola atlantica
GAGAAAGTAACGCAAATTATATTAAAAGTATAAACGTCACAGACCAAGGAAAATTCCATTCTAAATATACACGCGAAAAGCTAACAAAAATGGTATTAATAATTTACGGGTCATTGACGGAGAAAAAATATTTCAAATATAAGCGCGAGAAAGTAACGCAAATTATATTAAAAATATGAACGTCACAGACCAAGTAAAATTCTATTTCAAATATAAACGCAAAAACATAACATAAATTGTACTAATAATTTACGGATCATTGACCGAGAAAAAAATATTTCAAATATAAGCGCGAGAAAGTGACGCAAATTATATTAAAAATATAAACGTCACAGACAAAGTAAACTTATATTTCAAATAAAAACGTGGGACACTAACGAAACTTTTATTAAAACTTTAAGCGTGACAGACGAAATAAAGTTGTATTTCAAATATCAGTGACATGCAGCAAATGAAACTATGTTTTAAATTCAAGCGTCACAAATAAGAGTAAATTCTATTCCATACATAAGACTGACTATGGAAAATAATATTCAAAATGTATTCCTAACTAACCGATTAACCAAACTTCTTAAATAAATAGTTGGACCCATTAAATAAGTTTTATCCATTTGAACTGAGTGTAAACTATCAAAATTATATTTACAACTTAATAATTGTTGTGGGGTACAAATCACCCCTATTGAAGAACTAATGGAAGCAACCATCTATAATAAATACCATGGTTGAAAAGACTCAACAGAGGACAGTCCTATTATGTGAGAGTCCACGTGTGGTATCTGATCCGATGGATACTACACCCTATAGACCGGCGTTGTCTTGGCCTTCGGGGCATGATTCCGCCGGTCTATGGGTCTGTCCTGTGCAGTTCTAGGAGGTCCACCCTCCCAGGCTTTGCCTCTCCTCTTTGGGGAGGAGTAAGTTGATAGCTTACTGCCTGAGGCGCCCCTACCGGGGAATGCCGACGGGGCTGTCCAGGCAATGTTTAATGGCTAAAGCGCTCACGTTCTCGGGCGCTGGCTTTTCAAATCCCACTTTCCGACCTTGTGTCACATACTCCTATAGTGGGTAGGTGTTAAATATAGAGGACATTTCTATTCATGTTTTACCGCATGGTAGGAATCCGGTCATCTCCTACCACATTTAGTGGCGTTACTGTATTGCTATGAATAAATACATTGTATATTTTAACCTGTCACAATTTGTGGTTGTTATCTTTGTGACCCCTAGCACGGGTCTACAACAATAATGAAAGGCCAACGAAATAGTTATTTTTAACTTAAGTTTTACAGACCAACCAATGGAGACTCTTATATAAAAATGATTTTTATAAAAGAAAATGCATCTTTTTCAATCTGCCTGATTTGCCTTGAAAATGTTGTTTGCACACTTAAGTGTTACAGACCGACGAATATTCTATCACAAACAAAAGCGTGACAGACTAACAAAAATTACATTTTATACTTAAATGTGACAGACCGGCCGACGAAACCTTGTTATCTATGAGCGTATAGAAAATAAAGTGTGTCTAATCAAGATGCGTGTTAACTATGAGACTGCTATTCAGAACATAAGCGTGACAGACGAATAAAAATGCTATTTAAAAGCTGTTTATGACAGACCAAAGAAACATTGTATTTCGGTACTTATATCGATCTTGACCCAGTTTCCGTGAGTTTCTTGTCGGAAGCGTTCGGCTATGCTACGCAAACGCCCGAAGGATGACGAGCCGATTTGTACCAGACGACAATTTTGATACGGTGCTGCGTCCTATGATTATAATGTTTTGCTTGTTTTGTTTTTGTTGTTGGTAAGGTTAGGGCTTAGGGTTAGGGTTAGGGTTAGGGTTAGGGTTAGGGTTTAGGGTTCGGGTTAGGGTTAGGGTTAGGGTTTAGGGTTCGGGTTCGGGTTCGGATTAGGGTTAGGGTTACAATATTTATTTGATAACAGTAGTTTCGCTCTTTTTAGCTTGTTTTATTTGTTTTGTTGTTTAAAAATTTCTTGCAAATATAACTAAAGATTATAGGCCGCAGCTATGTATCAAAATAACAAAAAATATTTATTTGATAACAGTAACTTCGCTATGTTTTGCTTGTTTTGTTTTTTTTTGTTGTTTCTTTTAGAAAATTTCTTGAAAATATAACTTAAAATCATAGGACGCAGCACCATATCAAAATTGTCGTCTGGTACAAATCGGCTCGTCATCTCTCGGGCGTTTGTGTAGGATAGCCGAATGCTCCCGACAAGAAACTCACGACAACTGGGTCAAGATCGATATAAGTACCTATATTTCAAACTTAAGTGTGACAGAGGAAGGAAAATGCTATTTAAAACTTCGGAGTGATTGAACAAGCAAAATCCTTTTTTTTTTAAAAATAAAGTATGACATACCAACGAAAATACTATTTAAAACTTTATTATGACAGACCAATGAAATGTTATTTAAACTTAAGCATAACATACCCAAGAAAACGCCACCCCCAACTTAAGGCTCACGGGCTGACAGAGAATTTGTTTTTATAGAAATAGTTGGGCGTATTAAAAATAAGATACGTCCATCCAATCTTTGCGTATGGCTTGAAAATATTATTCATACATTTTAGCGGCACGTAAAAAAATCTTACTTCGACTTACGACTAACCTAAATTCTATTTCAAAATTATGCGTGACAGACAGACGGACAGATTGATAACTATATTGTAAAGATGTTTGGATGTATATTAATCTGTATAGGTGTATTATATATGCGGATTATACTTTGGAAACGATGTGTCAATCTTACGCGTGACAGACAAACGAATATTATGTTTTAAACTTAAGCGTGACAGACGAAGAACAATGCTATTTGAAATTTAGGCATGACAGACGAAGGTAAATGTTATTTAAAACTTCATTGTGACAGACCAAGAAAAATTCTATTTCACAATGAAGCATGAAAGACTAAAGAAAATGATGTTTCAAATTTAAGCATAACAGACCTAGGAAAATGCTATTTGAAACTTTAGCGTGACAGACTAAGGAAATACAATTTAAAACTTGTTATTTAAGAAATTATTATTGCTTGATCTTTTATGCTTAAGTTAAAAATATAATTTTCGTAGATTTTTGTGCGTGACAAACAAACAAAAATGTTATTTCAAACTTTAAACGTGACAAACCGACTGAGCGATTGGTCAACTGACAGACTAATCCTCTCATAGATAAGTAAGGATGCATCTAAAACCAAACAAAAAACGCAAACCCCTTTTGTGAATATACAATCTAATCGAATCTTATCATATTATCTGTTGTTAGCAGAACACTTTGGGCTTCCGTACCTTCGAGAAAAAAAATGATGTTACCAACTGCAACAAGATGGGAAGATTTGGAAAAAATTTAATTACAGATTGTCTTAATTTGAAAATACCCGGAAAACGTAACGCAAGTGAAAAGAATAATACTTCGTTGTTTTGAATTTTCTTCTTTTTTTATTGATCGTTAACAAGAACCTTGCTAGCAAATAAATAAATAAATAAATAAATAAAGCTAATCACAGCAAGCTGTCTTAACACTAGAACGGGTCTATGAGAATGCGATCAAAGTGTGGTAAAAAAGAAAAACAAGGCCATTATTCTTAGTTCAAAGGAAAAAAAGGCTTTGACTAAAAAAAAAGAAAGTTCTTTGAGAATCAGGTTTTGGTTCATCAATAATTGGAAACAATTTCTTTTTTTCTAACGTTTCTTCTCCGACACGTTTGATTATTATTTTAACAAATTGGATTTCTCACATCGGTTTTCTCAGTAATCTGAGTGACGGTCAGTCTCCTCAAAATTATAGTACACTCCATTTCATTACATTATTATTATAGCATATTAGTTTTGCATAATTTTTGACTTGTTCGATAATGGTCCGGAAGACAGTGGTTCAATCTTCGGGTGTGCCATACCAGATACTCAGAAACTGGCACTTGATGTACCCTTGCTAAGCACTCAGCATTTTAAGGCTATGAGGAAGTGTAAGTTGAGTAATCCGTGAAAAGGGGTGACCCCCCTCTCCTACATTTCTTAAAAGAAAAATGGAGCCGTTGGGTCGTCCTCGACTATTGTCGATCCAATTAGTTATTTGTATAAGAGTTCACACACCTGTATATTACGATGATTTCGTGTTGATAACATCTGATGGCTTTCCATGCAATCTGAGTGACAGCAAATCACCGCACTATCCTAGTAACTGCCGTTCCATTGTAGTAGAATCTTAACTCACAGTCATTTCTTGCTGATAAGGAGCAATTAGTTTCTATAAAATCTGAGTGACAGCAAGTCTGCCAAATATCCGAGGATCCTATGCGTCATTCCATAATTATTGTAACTAAGATGAATTCCTTACGCCATACATTTCCTGTGAATTCTCGTTGATAAAGATTAGTGTTTCTCTCTGGAATCTGAATGACAGCAAGTCTTCTCGGCAAACTAGAAGAGTACTCGCCTCAAACGGTGTTCGGTCAGAGTTAGTTCCTGATATAAAACTTTATCCGTGATATAACAACCGCCGAGAGTTTACGTTTCCCAACGAAATTGTTAAGTGAAAGTACAGAATAGTTAACAAAGCTCCCTTTCATCATGTTAAGAATGGCTTTCTAAATTATAACGTTATTATTTCAGCATGATCCGTAAAATAGAGATGATTATTTAGAAAGCCATTCATAATATGGGGAGAGGGGGGCTTTGTTAACTATTCTGTACAATGACCTAACAATTTAATAAATAAATTAATAAATCAAAATGAATTCAAAACGTAGCAAACCAGAGGAGTAAGCGACCCAAAACAGGGAGTCTTTATTATCAGGAACTAAAGCTAGACGAACACCGTTTGCTGCTAACTTTGAGTTGGGTACTTTTCTGGTTTGCCGCCTTCTCGTTATTAAGAAGGTGTTATTAAATGATACAAGTGATTTTTCATGTAAATTATGAATATCTGATTTCTTTTAATCATAACTCTATTATTCGAACAAACGTTTCTGTGATGTTTTAGAAATAAATTAATTTCGACAACGAACTCGCAATTGACGTCTACTACTACTAACGTCTCTAATAAGGTTATTAAGTTTTCTTAGAGCATTTTGTGTTATTACAATATAGAAAAAACAAAGAAAAGTAACACAACCCAAGACGTCAAGATATGCCGGTGTTGAGAAGGAGGACAAAACTGAAGTGATATTTTATTTTGCATTTTAAATTTATTTATTTTTAAATAAAAATAAATATTTTTAGTGAAACCTACTTGCTTGTGTCCTAACGTCTACACAGTGACATAACGTGTGTAACCGTGTTACGCAATATATTTAGAGGTTAGCCATCTTTATAAAAGTGTGCGGGTTTGAAATCTCTTGAAACTCGTGTTGACTTAAGCTTCGCGGCTGTCCTCCTAAAAACCATCATATTTCCACTTCTTGAATTATGATAGTCTTCTATGACTCCTCTATATACCAAAGTATATATTTTTTTGTGTTCTTAGTTATATGCACCCGAGACAAGGTGCATTGCCACTCAGACGTAAATAGCTACTCTAAATTAGGGGGCAAATTTAAAGGTGCATTCGAATTGTGCAGCCAGCTGTTTTTTTCACATTATATTTAAATTTCAGCATCTTAGTACAGTCAAACAAAAATGTAGCATGGGGATAATTTCAAAAGTAAGCAGTTATAAAAAGCTATTAAGGTGCAAAGCTTTGTGGCGTCTGGGTACTTATACAGTGAATGGGTGGAATTTTGCTGATTGTCTAGTCGGCCGGTGCATTTACGTTGAGTATTGATTTACTCCTCTCCAGGAGTTAGGCACAAGGCCAGTTTTTATCTTACTCCCACAAGTAAGATGTGACCCAAGGTCGGGTCGGGAAAGTGGGGTTTAAAAATTGCCTGGGCATTCCCCGGTAGGGGCACCTCAGGCAGTAAGCAATAAACTTACTCCTCCCCAAAGAGGGGAGGCGAAGCCTGGGAGGGTGGACCTCCTAGAACTGCACAGGACATACCCATCGACAGGCGTAAATCAAGCCCCGAAGGCCAAGACAATACCAGTCTATGGAGTGCAGTATCCATCGGAACAGATACTACACTTTGATCTTAGCCAAAAGGCTTACGTTGAGTAGCATACGATCACAATATTGTGCTGGTGCTTTTCTGAATCCACATACCAAGTTCATACAATATTTATAGATATGTCTCATTATTTATTAACCGTAATTAATATCTTAAAATTTACCTAATGCCTTACAAATTTCAATTCGTTACTACACATTATAATTACGCAAGCAGTCTTATATATAGTAAAAAAAAATAGTTTTTTTCAGAGAAAATAGATCGGTAAATTGTCATATATTATGTTTACAATCACCATTTAATAAATATCCTGTCTTATTGCTTTATGGTATGAGTAAGTTATTATAAACTTACCAACTGTAATAGTGTATTATTACTATTATTCTACCTGAGCAACAGTAAGTGGCTTGTCTAGTATGCATAACTATAACCAAATAGATTAAACCCGCGAAACGCCGGGTTACTTGTTTCCCCCATTCACTCACAACAATATCAAGAGAAACGATGTTGATGAGACTAATAGCCCGAAGAGAACCTTAAGGAACGTTAAATAACACCCAGGGAAGTTGTGTTTCTGAAATTCTTCAGTAATGACTCAGAAATGTCGTTCCAAATCACTACATTTTAAGATTAAAAAGTCGTTCTAAATGTCGATTTGTCGTGTCAATTCTGCTCGAGATAAGACCCAAAAGAGGAATTTCGTTTTTCTTTTATATTACATATTATTTTTCGAGGAAGACACGAACTATTTTTGTGATTAAGTCTTGTTTAGTTTATAGTTGTGTACTTTTAGCTGGACACACAGAAATGCATACGCTTTTCCTTTACATTATAAGATGTGTTGGTAATAAATTGTGTTGGTATAAAACGGAAAAAGTAAATAAGCTGATACACAATTTAATAAAAACAAAATATACATTGTAAACGTAGGAGTTTCACATGCTGGCCGGTCATAATTCAGAAATGGGCATTTTGTATTCAACACCGTTTTCTTCCAGAAGACATGCGCACGGGGTAACTGTCGTGCCTCTACACCGCCTGCTTGCCCAGAGGCGGTCTTTCGAATCAGTCAACATGGCTCTGAGGCAAGTAGCTTGGCAAAAATAGAATTTTACGGTGAAAAGATATTATAGTTCAGCGTTTGGCCACGTGCGCGCAAATAAATACATATTCATCAGTATCATTCGTGTCCGAGATCTTTGCTCCAGTTTGCTTGTTGTTACACACATGATTTAACATATTTCGTCCATGTGGTGACTTTTTTAAGAATGCAAGATGACGTAATAGAGTCAATGTTTATATTGCTATAATATGACTGAACATCCAAACTGCAAGCTATCCTGGTGGGAAACAGTTCTACGGTGGTAGAGTTTGAGATGCCGGTGATGATGGGTCATTGTGTATTTGTTTTCGAAATAGCTAAAAGCGAAAATTAATTCTAAAAGAAAACTATTTTTAGAAAGAAATAGCTGCAATATGTTTATATACATTATGGGAAATGATTCTTTCTACGACTCACGCCAAAATGTGGCTAATATATTTTACTAGCAAACATAACTTGGTTACACATTTACAAAACATGTTTCAGTCACGGCTTTAAGAAACCTGACATTCTCAAGCAAGTACGCCCTTTCTTTATGCTTTCATTTTGTGGAATGAATAGAATTATATCTTTAAAGATCACGTGACTAATTAGACTATTTTTGATTGTAATTAGCATTACATTCTTATTCCCCTAAAAATATTTAAATTTTCATCTTGAATGCAGTAAAATCGAGATGAAGGAATTTAACATAACATCATTACTGTCAATGTCGTTGGAGATGAAATGTGCCAGTCTTCAACGAACCTTGCAAGGGTGACGCGCTAAGAAGGTGTACGGGGGACATATATAACTGTGTGTGGGTATCAGCAACATCACATAAAAGCACATACACTTTAACAGGCAAATGTTCACATAGCATTTACATAGAAATACGCAATCCTCGATTTGGAAAATAAAATACATCTGACTAAGGTTAAATTAAGATATCATATTTTAGGTTAATAATTCTTGGAAACTAAAATGACTACACAAATTATATAATAATAATAATAATAATAATAATAATAATAATAATAATAATAATAATAATAATAATAATAATAACTAGCAGGACACGTGTAAATTACACGAAATATGTGTCATCCCGGTCGTCTCCTTCCTACCTACTCCCCCCCTCCTTCGATGTTAAAAAAAAATCTTCGAGGTCGGTTGGGATCGAACTATAAACTAGTCGAGCCAAAAAACGACGTAAGAATCATACGTCGCTAACGGTTTTGCCAAAGGGAAATCGTTTACAATATTACGACAATGAGGTGACTTGAATGATTTTCCAAATCTAGGTGCGGCACGCATGCGCAGAGCTTTTGATATAAGCGTGACACACGAACACACACGCTATCGTATTAATATATAGATAATAATAATAATAATAATAATAATAATAATAATAATAATAAATAAAATACAGTGTATATACGCCTAGCAAATGTATTCCAACCTATATACTGATCGGTTAATTCGTTTATAAGTGAATCAAGTATACACAAATATATAAACATATACACATAGAGAACGTTTTATACATATATATATATATATATATATATATATATATATATATATATATATATATATATATTTCATTTTACTTCAGTCGAAGTTCTCAGAAATCCAGGGGCCCTTGCTGTAGCTAACAGTTGATCTCTATATAAGATACATAGATATTCGAATATTCTATTAAAGTTCTCCTCTATCTCTCAAACGTTAAGTAAGTAAATAAATGAAGAACATTAACTTTACTTTTGGCTAAGATCAAAGTGTAGTATCTGTTCCGATGGATACTGCACCCCATAGACTGGTATTGTCTTGGCCTTCGGGGCTTGATTTACGCCTGTCTATGGGTCTGTCCTGTGCAGCTCTAGGAGGTCCACCCTCCCAGGCTTCGCCTCCCCTCTTTGGGGAGGAGTAAGTTTATTGCTTACTGCCTGAGGCGCCTCTACCGGGGAATGCCGACGGGGCCGCCCAGGCAATTTTTGATGGTCAGAGTGCTCACCTCTTGGGCGCTGGCTTTTCAACCCCCACTTTCCGACCCGACCTTGGGTCACATCTTACTTGTGGGAGTAAGATAACACTGGCCTTGTGCCTAACTCCGCGAGGAGTAAATAAACATTAACTTTCCTATCCCCAAATGACCAGTTAACTATGTTACCGTATATCTTTCTTGTAATCTCTAGTGAGCTTATTAATTTTCGAATATTATGCTGGAACAGGCAGATGAAGTTGCCATACTCCTTGTGTACCCTAATACATTTGTTCCTTCCGAAAACACTTCACAGGGTGAGTATTGAGTAAAGAAAATGTATTTTATGATGTTTACTTATGTTTTTTTACAGAAACATTAACATAAATAACACATCTAGAAAGGATGAAGGAAATAAATGCAGATACAAGTCATCTGTAATACTTAACGAAATATATATTTAGGAAAAAATCTGCCAAAATATACATATATATATTTGTATATATATATATATATATATATATATATATATATATATATATATATATATATATATATACCGTATTTCTTAATTGGGAGAGTTTCCCAGCAGAGTGCTCAATTATTAATGCAAAAGTAAAATTAACTAAATAATTAATAAGAGCATGATATTTATTAATATTAAATAAAGTGTTACAACAACATCCGGACCAAGGTTTCAGATCCGAGAAAATCGGACCTTCATCAGCGGAGTCGTATAGCTTAATGAGTGAGAACAACCGCCAGGAATTTCAAAATATTGTCCGTTGGAAAGATGGAACACTTTCAGATTTAAAATTGTCACGTGCGTGGAATATTCGTAGTCAGTTATGGAAAAGTTTCAGATCAAAACAACAGCAACGCTGTACATCGAAAAAGCAAGAAATTAAATGGGAATAACGTTAACAGTTGGACAGATGGGAACCTAGCATGTTTAAAGTGTCACGTGCGTGGAATTACGTGGCCTGTTATGGAAAGTATTCAAATTTAACTAATAGAGACGCTATATATCTTATCGAAAGTAAATAGAGATAACGTTAAAAATAAAAATAAATTATATTAAGTTAAAATATATAAATTATAAAATTAAAAATTATATTGAAATAATATGCTAATGCAATAATATATTTCTAAAAATATTAAATCATAAATCATTAAAAATAAAACTTATAATTAAATAAATTGTAGTCACACAATTTATAAATTTATGAAGTCGTAATGGTACTAATCATAAAAAAATGTAGGTACTAATAATAAAAGGGGGGGATAAAGAAAGATGAAAAAGAATAATGAAGAAAAATAAAGAAAAATAAAGAAAAATGAAAAATGAAGAAAAATAAAGAAAAATAAAGAAAAATGAAGAAAAATAAATATAAATAAAGATGAAATAAATACACTGTTAGATAAAATAAAGGATAACAAAATTGTGTAAAAAAAAAAAATAAAAGATAAAAGGCAAGAGAATGAAAAATGGGGATATGGGGTATTCCACATTTGAAATTTTAAATTAGAATTAAAAATTTTAAAAAATTTACAAATTAAAAATTTAAAAATTTAAAAATTTAAAAACAGTTATATACATAAATATAAAAACCATCCATAATTAAAACATGCAATAATAGAAATCGAGTTTAGGGCCACAGTCGGGATACCATACAGTTCAATCCGAAATTCGGAAGGCGAATACATCATTGTGAAATCCGAAATCCTAAAAGTCCGTATTCTGGGTACAAAAATACATAAGTCATAACCGCAGAGTACCCAGAATACGGACTTTTAGGATTTCGGATTTCACAATGATGTATTCGCCTTCCGAATTTCGGATTGAACTGTATGGTATCCCGACTCGATTTCTATTATTGCATGTTTTAATTATGGATGGTTTTTATATTTATGTATATAACTGTTTTTAAATTTTTTAATTTTTAAATTTTTAATTAGTAAATTTTTTTTAATTTTTAATTCTAATTTAAAATTTCAAATGTGGAGTACCCCATATCCCCATTTTTCCCTCTCTTGCCTTTTATCTTTTATTTTTATTTTTACACAATTGTGTTATCCTTTATTTTATCTGACAGTGTATTTATTTCATCTTTATTTATATTTATTTTTCTTTATTTTTCTTCATTTTTCATTTTTCTTTATTTTTCTTTATTTTTCTTCATTATTCTTTTTCATCTTCCTTTATCCCCCCCTTTTATTATTAGTACCTACATTTTTTATGATTAGTACCATTACGACTTCATAAATTTATAAATGGTGTGACTACAATTTATTTAATTATAAGTTTTATTTTTAATGATTTATGATTTAATATTTTTAGAAATATATTATTACATTAGCATATTATTTCAATATAATTTTTAATTTTATAATTTATATATTTTTTAACTTAATATAATTTTATTTTTATTTTTAACGTTATCTCCATTTACTTTCGATAAGATATATAGCGTCTCTATTTGTTAAATTTGAATACTTTCTATAACAGGCCACGTAATTCCACGTACGTGACAATTTAAACATGCTAGGTTAACGTTATTCCCATTTAATTTCTTGCTTTTTCGATGTACAGCGTTGCTGTTGTTTTGATCTGAAACTTTTCCATAACTGACTACGAATATTCCACGCACGTGACAATTTTAAATCTGAAAGTGTTCCATCTTTCCAACGGACAATATTTTGAAATTCCTGGCGGTTGTTCTCACTCATTAAGCTATACGACTCCGCTGATGAAGGTGCGATTTTCTCGGATCTGAAACCTTGGTCCGGATGGTGTTGTAACACTTTATTTAATATATATATATATATATATATATATATATATATATATATATATATATATATATATATATATATATATATATATATATATATATATATGTGAGAAAGGAAGGATGAGGGTAATCCGACGTAATGGGAAATGAAAAAGAAAAAACCAAATGATGTTTGTTTTTTTATGTATTCATCAACGTTTCGTCTTTATTTGTAAGACTTCCTCAGGATGATAATTTTAAGAAAAATGTCATGCAAGTATATAGAAATATTGATACTACCTAAACACTAAAGACACAAAGCTTCCCTCTCCCCTCCTCTTTCCCCAGCGCCTAAAAATCCATGCTACACCTCACCACAACAAACACCTCAGCACCCCCTCCCCTCTCTACTACCCTAAGACAAATTCACTAACACTCCAACCCTCCCCTTTTTCACTCACAGCCATCCACATTCATTTCATTCCCTGCGACCGACTTCTCTCAGCCCGGGCCTTCGTCCTGCGTCCAAGTAGTGGCTACTACTTCTTCTCATTAACTCATCATGTCAACCGAATATGTCTATGTAATTGCCTTACATTTTTCTTAAAATTATCATCCTGACGAAGTCTTACAAATAAAGACGAAACGTTGACGAATACATAAAAAAGAACATCTTTTGTTTTTTCCTTTTTCATTGCCCATATATATATATATATATATATATATATATATATATATATATATATATATAAGCATAAACCTCATCGTTTGTTCTATATTTAAAATTAATTTTCTGATGAAAAGATTCTGATCAAATGTTGATTCTGATCAGCAAATTCGTCAGCTTTGTTTTTCATAAATCTTTTTAGAATAACGGATTTAATTCTATTTGTGATCAACAAACAGAGACAAAGCCGTTCGAAATTTTGCATTCAGATGGAAATATTCCCGCTCAAATAGACACGTGGTTTGGGAAGAAATATAATCTGTTCAAATCCCCTTTAAAGACGCACACCAAATAATTCAACTGATAGGTATACGAATGACAACATTCCAAAAATGGCATATATATATATATATAATATATATATATATATATATATATGTATATGTGTATGTATATTGATATATATATGTATATACATGTATACATAAATATGTATATACATGTATATATATATATGTATATCTATATATATGTATATATAGATATGTATATATGTATATATATATGTATATATATATATATATATATATATGTATATATAGATATGTATATATATATATATATATATATATATATATATATATATATATATATATATATATATATTCCCGCTCAAATAGACACGTGGTTTGGGAAGAAATATAATATGTTTAAATCCCCTTTTAAAAACGAACACCAAATAATTCAACAGATAGGCATACGAATGTCAACATTCTAAAAATGGTATATATATATATATATATATATACATATATATATATATATATATATATATATATATATATATATATATATATATTGTATATGCGCACAAGTCCACCCCTCCATATATATGGAAGAGAATTACCATTGTGAGACACACTATAATAACATCGGCTTATCAACCAATCTTTTTTCTTAAACCCTGCAGGTTGAGTTTCCATTGTTTCCGTGAAACCAAAGGTACCGTTAGATCATAAAAATAATGCATATTTTCCATTAAATGAAATATATATGCTCTTGTACCAGTAATTGAGCACTCTTGTTATTTATACTTTAACACTGAATTACAAAATATATATATGTATGTTTAAATAACTATTGAAAACTATTATTTTGTTTATATACACTTATACATATGTATATATATATATATATATATATATATATATATATATATATTAACCAATGAATTATGTATATATATATATATATATATATGTGTATATATATATATATATATATATAGATGCATATATATATATGTGTGTGTGTGTATGTGTCTATATATATATAAGTCTGAATTGCGTGTTGTACCCACTGATATTCTTTGTGATATATATATATATATATATATATATGTATTTGTAAAAATTAATGGTAAAAATATAGAAATGATGAAAGAAAAATATGTTTTATTTTTTAAAGACTTTTTGTATTTATATATCAATTAACAGATATATTAACATTTATATATTTTTACAGTAAATTTTCTGTACATCTAATATATATATATATATATATATATATATAATTTGAATATTTTATTTATATATATATATATATATATATATATATATATATATATATATGGGAAATGACAACGAAAAACGATAAAGGATGTTTTTTTTATATATTCATCCACGTTTCGTCTTTATTTGTAAGACTTCCTCATGATGATGATTTTAAGAAAAATGTCAGTACGTGAAAATATTGAGTTGACATGATGGGTTGATGAGAAAAAGTAGTAGCCGACTACTATGTGCGCAGGGCCGAGGTCCGGGCTTAGTGAAGTCAGTAGCATGGAATGAGATTAATGAGGATGGTTCTGAGTGAAAAGGTAGAGGGGTGGGGGTGAACGGAAATAATGTGGATGGCTGTTAGTGAAGAAGTGGAGGGGTGGAGAAAGATGAGATGTGGGAGAGGATCTGTGATTTGGGGGTGTGGCTAATGTCATGGTTTTAGAAAAGACTTGAAAAAATGAAAAAATGATGAAATGATGAAGATGGTTTTAAAGTAGGAGGGGTGCGTGGGTAAGAGTGTGCGATAAGTAGTCGAAAGGGTGAAATAGGTGAGGGGGAGAGGGGAGATGTTGTTGTGGTTAGGTGTGACATAGTTTGAGAGTAGTAGTGTTTGACCAGCTGGCTATGTTAAGAATGTGTGGAATGTGTAAGTTAGAAGGTTTTGTTTTCTTTCACCTTAATTCTCCGAATACATTAAATCTGTAAGAATATAATTTTTTCTTATAATGTTTTCGATACTACATAAACCAACATTATATTTAATTCCAACAAGATATTCTATAAAAAACAGTACATTTCATGTTAATTGAACTCAAATAAGCTGTTTATTCACGAACTTATTTATTTTTTAAATATCTGTTTTTTTAAATCAATAAAATATTTCTGTATTTGATATTATTTTGATTAAATATTTTGTTTATTTTATTCAATTCTACAACTTTATATGTCGTTTGCAGAAAAAGATATTTTACACGTGTATTTCTACATTTTTTAAATTTATTATAACTTAAGGGAGCTGCATTTCATATCCAACGAGCTAATATTTATTCCTATGCTATTTTTTGATTTTTTTTAAGAAAGCAACGTTTCAATTCCTTAAAACATATCCTACAATGTTGTTTAATTGCAAATGGTACGCATAGCAACGGATCTGTTGCGGGCTGATGCCATCTGATGTTCGTATCATCTTATTTTACACACTGCTGCCTATACATTGCGCGTCGTAATCATCTTCGTCTTCTATCGGATTATAGGACACATGTCTTCTTTAAAACAGAGGTTTTATTCGTGTCGGAAATATACTCACACCTCATTTAAAGAAATCAAAGAGACAGAGAGACAAATATAGTTATTTACATATAGCTAAAAGAGAGAGACATATCGAGAGAGAGAGA
This sequence comes from Sepiola atlantica, assembly GCA_963556195.1. Lineage (NCBI taxonomy): Eukaryota > Metazoa > Mollusca > Cephalopoda > Sepiida > Sepiolidae > Sepiola > Sepiola atlantica. The sequence continues at coordinate 30,483,602 of OY744543.1, forward strand.
GAGAGAAAGGGGCATCGTTTGCCATTATGTAAAAAATATTACCACACACATCCGCCTATTTGAGGTTTGGGACAGGTACTTATTTTTTACGACCATTCGCTCTCAAGTATTACGGGAACAAGATGGTAAAAAACCATCTGGGTAAATTACCTCAGACTATAACTTTTGGTTAGTATCAGTGTTATATTTTACCCCGGACCTGTCAGTATTTTCACTAGTTTGTCGTTTTTTTTCTAAGCAACCATTCTTAATCCCTCAATATATAACACAACTATCGAATATTTATTCGTATGCTTTTATTTTGAAGACAAACACAGACATCCAATGTTGAACGACCTGACATATATTCAAATTTGCAAGTACGTATACAGGAAATGAAAATGTCAATGCTACTAATGAAAAAGGCTTTTCAAATCTTGAACACGCAAGAATAGGAATAAGATGTTAATTAATGATCATGTAAAAAATAATAAATTGATAATAATTCTAGCTACAACAATATTACCAAACAAACAAAAACAAACAGCTATACAAAATGTACGCGTACTATTAAAACGCTACTGGCACCCATGGCGGGAATTTAACGATGCTTTCTACGCGAATCTGTAGAATTTGCTGTTAATAATAACATCCTTTTTGAGATAATAAATCTGTATCAGGGTCACTACTATTAAGAAAAATCTTTCTTTTTCTGTGTAAATAATTGCCATTTTCTAGCTAACTGTTCTTTAAATAAATAAAACGAATTCGTCTCTTTACTTATTATTGAAATATTGTAGCAATACAATTCATTTTAAAACAATAAATAGTGTGTAATCTTACCGCAAAGAAATAAGTGCCACTGACATGTTTTTCAAATCAATAAAACAAATGTCACTATTTGAAATGTATTCAATTTTGGAACAATTTTGGTCAAATTAGATGAAGTCAGAAATGTTATCAAGGGACATCAGATAAATCAGCAATCATCATCTATGCTGATCGGTCGATATCATTTTGTAATGTATGTGAAAGCTGATAACATACATACGAACACGAAATGCTTTGTAGTATTTTGATTATTCAGACAACTCGTTCTGTTTACCATAACCGGGAGGAAGTCTTCAGTAATTCATAATTGTATTCTTATTATCACACGTACTGAGGATTGGACGTTCAACTCCAAGAAGACTGTCACTTAGAACTGATTATTAATTTATACTTGTATGCGTTCCACCACAAAATACTTAGTAAGGCTACACATCAATAGTAAAGTACGGTTTTAGAATATTAAAAATGAATGCCATAATTGCCTGAAATTACCCATAGTGTTACAGATATGAGTGCTGATTAATAATTAGTTCGAAGTGACAATTTTTTGAAGTTAGTTGTTCAATTTTCAGATGATCCAAGATCATCTAATGCATGAACAATTGTCCGAAAAATCCAAATAATACAAATTATCAATCTTCATCTAAAAAGGTCCGAACCATAACATGCAATACCTTTGCGTACGATTATACATATATATATATATATATATATATATATATATATATATATATAGAGAGAGAGAGAGAGAGAGAGAGAGAGAGAGAGAGAGAGAGAGAGAGAGATAACGTCGTATAGAAAGGTCGGCGGCTTTGGAACGATTGGCGCTGAAGGGTTCAGTTCGAAATCTTAGAAAGTGCATCGATAAAGATAAAAGGAACTTAGGAATATCGAAATATTGTTTTATATGACACTAGCCAAGATGATAGAAACCGCTTTAAAATAAACATGTAAATTATGTATGTATTCTGTTTTCTTTTCTCAAACAGTAATTTTTACATAATGATTCATTAATCGGTTTTCAAGGCCAAAATCCAAGCGAAAATAATGAGATAGATAGATTGTCTGGTTAATGAAGAAGTATGTTATATAACTATTAAAAATGATCAATGGTATGAATGTAGTGTTATTACATATGAGGATTGTTCATGATAATTATTTGTAGACATTGTATTCGGAGACTGCTATGCTGTAGCATGCGTGAAGCAGTCTCGCGCTATTGAGTTCCATATTTCTTGGTAAGAAATTCGGTTCATCGAAATTTCGCCTAGCGCGTGTCAACCGGTGGAAGACAAGAAGATTCATTGCAGTAGTGGTTGATAGATTAGTTCGTGCTGTAAATGTTTTACAAGGCAGAGTTAGAAAGTCGAGCATTTTCTATGAAAATATCGATAGAGTAGAGAAAGACTAGCAACATCTCTTCTGTGATAATGTAGCCTTATGGAACAGAAAAGATCATCCCCCACTAGGTTACTTCTTCAAGGCAGGGAAAGATGCTCTGAGAAACACTGTGGTTACAGTACTCCAGCTTAGTGCTATGTTGCTTCTATATAGGTAAAGTATTGTATTTTCGAGGTAGATCATTTTTATAACGGTAGAATGATCTAACAGTTTTCCCAGCAAATAACAAGTCATAGAACCACCTCAGACCTACCACACCACCTGAAATTAATACGCAAGGAAACCTCCCCACTCTACAATGAAAAATCAACGGTGAGTTAACTTTTGTTTTTTAAGGTCATCAGAAATGATATTTTATGCATGAAAAATTAACATAATTCTATGATTTTATATGAATATTTTAGTAATAATTTGTTTTGTCATTTTTACGGAGGGTGAAGACTAGTAAAAATAAAACACCTAATATCAGAATAATGGAAAAGTGATCAATGTAAATTACAATTTAAACGAGTAAAGACAAATAGAGAAAATTCTGTTTACTTACGTAGACTTTTTAAGCAACAAAATAATATAAAGTATTTTGATTGCCGCCATTATTAACGTTATTGGAACATTAGCAATTATATGGGTAGGCTCTTACCGTTAAATAATGACTTTCGCTGTTTAATAAGACATTCATCTATATCTGCTTCATTTGGGAATACAACGCCCTCTAGAATTTGTAATATCTTGTTCTGTTGTCATAAACCCATCCCCCCACGCATTACCTCCTCCTTTTCAGTTGTTATGTTGACATTCACAAGCGATGCGTTATTTTATTAGTGAGCCTCTCCGTCTCAGATTTTCTTGTTGCTTAAGTTCGAACTGCTAAAAAGTAGTAATCTTATTGAAGCCACATTAATGTAATTACATTGTCTTGAAGTTTTCCATAAGTATAGCCCACTTAAATGTAGTTCAAATATTAATCGGCAAGAAGAATAAGTCAGTGGATGTAGATCTATAATTGTGTACGTGTTTGTAAAGCATATTTATTTATTTATTGAAAAATCTGATAAGACAAGCAACAAAAAGTCATATGTCTGAAAGCAAGTTATTAATCATATACATGAAATATCGTAGCTTGGAAACCGGATTTTTTTAAATGTATAGTCTGTATTGTATCACGATACTACAGGAGTCTACTTAATTATTAAAATATCTATGCATAATATATTATTTGATAGTATGTGTAGAATTGTTTAAGCAAATGTGGGCAAACAAGGTCATAATCTAGTGAGAATAAGGACACATACACATCAATAAAGCGGGACCAAGATATTTCGGTCGAAGGATTCGACCATTTTCGTTTGGTGATATGGCTTTATTGAAAACAAAACTCAAATTGTGTACAGTGTAGAAACAGAAAATCCAGGGTGAGGGAGAAACGGTAGTGGGAGGAAAAAGGCAATAGATATTGAGTGTAGTAGATATGTGAGATGAGGGGAAGAATGAGGTGTGTTTGTTTTTTTCTTTGTTCTTTTCTCTTTTGTCTTATTTGTCTTTTTTCTTTTGATTTTTTTGTATTTTACTTTTATATTTTACATTTTGACTTAATTCTTATATGTCCTAATTCATCTTTGGTTTCTTTCCTTTTATCTTTTGTGTTTTTCTTTTTTTCTTATGTTTTTTTCTTTTGTCTTTTGTTTTTTTTTTGTTTTTCTTCTTTTTTCTTTTGTCTTTTTTATGATGTAATTTGCTATTTTTTTTGAAATTTTTCTTTAAAATAAAGTTTGTTATTATCGTTTCGTATCGAAAAAAGCTAATTTAATATGTTATTGTTAATGATATTAATTTATTGCAAATATTGTTAAAATTACTTTCAGAATACGAAATAAAGAAAAATAAAAGAAAAAAATGAAAATAACAGATCATATTTTCCATTCTTCTATGTTTTTTATAATTTAAGTATAAAAACATAGAAAAATGTGTCTATACGTTAAGTATAAAAACATAGAAAATTGTTTTTATACTTAAAGTATAAAAATATAGAAAATTGTTTTTATAAAAACATAGAAAATTGTTTTTATACTTTAAGTATAAAAACATAGAAAATTGTTTTTATACTTTAAGTATAAAAACATAGAAAATTGTTTTTATACTTAAAGTATAAAAACATAGAAAATTGTTTTATACTTTAAGTATAAAAACATAGAAAAATGTTTTTATAATTTAAGTATAAAAACACAGAAAAATAGAAAATATGATCCGTTATTTTAGTTGTATTTCTTTATTTTAGTTTTTTGTTGATTTTTATGTATCTACGTTCAATACAAAAGAATACATATACTGGACATAATCGAATCTTCAAAACATTAATATATATTATGTTTTTCTTCGGAAAGTCACGACAGTATTTTGCTAATTTAAAATTAATACTAACTATTAAGTGAAGTGCATGTGTGTTATTTACTATTTGTCGTGTAAGAAGAGTTCATTATAGTTTGAAAGTTGAGACTACGCACTATTAAACATTTGTATGTAATTAGGTTTATGTTGAGTTCTAGTAAGTGAATTATCATTAGATTCGACACTGTATCATGTATTACAGTTCTGACGTTTTAATTAAATATATTAAGTTTTTCTATTATATTCATTTAGTTTTATTTATTTGCATCAATAACAAAATATGTTACTCTAAGTGGTCTTAAAAGTAAATTATCTGCAATTTATATTAGATTAATAATTAATATGTATTATAGCTCTAGTGGAAGTTATTATAGTAAATTGTTATTGTTAGTGTTTTGAGTAGTTTTACGCTATATGTGTAACATATCTGTATTATTTATAACTATTACAGTATATATATATATATATATATATATATATATATATATACAGTAGCGTCCAAAAGTTTAGGGCTAGTAAAACCTCAGCATATTTAACCATATATTTGAAACAAATACACACGAACAACAAAAAATTACTTCACAATTATATAGATAATTCAATGGGTCATAATTTCGTTAGCCTACACTAAGTATTTTTTGAATAACTACCATTTTAATAAAATTGTTCAAAATTTGTGTGTCCAAAAGTTAAGGGCTAACACGATTGCGGCTTTTGTCCTTGCTGTGAATGGCTGAAATTACCAACTAACTAGTATTTGGTAAACAGACCCTTGCTATTTATGACTTCTTGACACCTCTTGGCACAGGAATCCACCAACTTCTTGCAAAACGCTGGCGTTATCGCACTCCATTCAGCATGTAAGCACTGCCAGAGTTCTTCTTGATTTTTTGGGCACTGAAGTTGAGCACGTTCACCAACTATTTTCCAGATATTCTCAATAGGATTAAGATCTGGACTCTGAGGGGGCCAACGCATCGTTTCAACTTCTTCCTAGTCTAAAAATGTTTTTACTTTCTTAGCAGTGTTACAAGGAGCGTTATCCTGCATGAAAATTGCAGGTTGATAGAGCGACGACCGAAGACTAAGAACTGCATGCTGCCGTAGAATCTGCTTATAAACTTCTGCATTTATTCTACCTTGCAGACGAATCAGTGGTCCACAGCCTGCAGCTGACATAACGCCCCAAACCATTACACTTCCTCCTCCAAATTTCACAGTTTTTTTCACGCACTTAACCTCCAATCTCTCACCAGTTCTTCGCCGGACATACGTGTTGCCATCAGATCCGATAACGTTAAACTTCGATTCATCACTAAAGTGCACACGGGACCAGTTTTCGGTTGTCCACACAACGTGTTCTTGGGCAAAAGCGAGGCGGAGTTTCTGATTCTTTTTGGAGATAAGAGGCTTCCTTGCTGGCACTCGAGATTGCAATCCAGAAGCGTGCAACCGGCGTGTAACAGTTTGCCGAGACGCTTGAACAATAGACCTTTGCTTTAGTTCTCGAGATATTTTAGCAGCAGTGTTAAATCTGTCTTTAAGTGACATTTTGACAATAAGACGATCCTGTCGAGCAGTTGTGCTTCGAGGTCTACCAGATTTTGGGGCAGCTGCCACTGATCCTGACTGCTTGAAATGTGCCACAATACGCTTTACTACACTAGGAGACCTTCCTACGGTGTCAACAATCTCAGAAGTTTTCTTGCCATTACTATGAAGATGAATAATGAGCTGTTTTTCTTCGACAGAAACGGGACGACGTTGTTTTGCTGCCATGTTGTACAAGTGCAATACAAACACTCATTTCTTTTACCCAATTACAATAATTTTAATGTTCTTTAGTAAAAATTTGAAGTAGGATTATTCATAGTACCTGTCTGACAGCGAAACGACGTGTGTCGACTTCAGAATGAAGATGGACGTTTCTCTCTCTTTTTATAGGAGAGCGAAGTCCACAAATGTAAAGTTATGAGCCAGGGGCGATAACTCTTACCCGTTGGAAACTCCACTTATGTAAAGTATGTTCAGGGGCGATAACTCCTGTCCACCTATACAGTACCTTACTGTTATAATAATTAAAGAGTATACCGCCTAGCCCTTAACTTTTGGACCACGAGAATTTGGACAAACTTTTGTGTTATTGGTCATAACTTCAAAAATATCCAACGGATGCTTATGAAATTTAGGCGAGACATGAGTGATGAGTATATCTATAAGTATATATGCATATTAAGTATTTTAAATGAACGGTTTTTCTTAAAAAGTACTTAAACTTGTCTTGAAACTACTAGCCCTTAACTTTTGGACGCTACTGTATATATATATATATATATATATATATATATATATGTATATATATATATATATATATATATATATATATATATAGGGGCTATTTCTGTTTATGTGTGTGAGGCATTTTTCGATGGAACACACGTATGAGTGTTCAGTAGAGTTGACTTATATGTCTTATGGACTCAGAGCATAAACTTCGCAGTAATGCCACAATACAAGCTAAGGTAGATATTTACAGGCAAGACCTTTCTTTCTTATTATATTAGCCGGCTATGATTAACACGTTTCTCAACTGTAATAATATTTATTAAACTCATCTAAAAAAGTCGAAAGTTACATCGGCTGAAACGTTGTGAGGATTACATCTAAGATAGAACAGTAGTCCGAATTATCCAAATAATACAAGTTATCGGTATTCACTGAAAAATTTCCAGAAATGTCGTTATTTTTTAAAAGTCACTTTTTATACAAACCAACTGTTTTGTTCTGATTCGAACATACTAACCGAGCTCCAAGCGTGACTTAACGGGTCAGTTGCTTTTTCTAGTGTTCATATTTTATACGTAAACGAGTAAATAAGTTGAGCTGAGTGGAATTTAGATTGCTTGGAACTATGAGATTATAGGATTTGTATCAAACAAAACTTTGTAGACAATAATGATTTTAGATTTGATCTAAATACCAAAGCAAAAATGTGTGTTAAATGTTTCTATGGCAGGACAAAGGAAGCATAGAAATATATTTAACTTCTCGATACTCTACAATGCTTCTTATTTTTTAAAGCGTTTCTGACACCTTTCTCGGCTCCCCATAATGGTGTTTCATTTTTTCATTATTTTACTTTTGAAATGGTATCCACTATACCACGTCTTCGTGACGTTGTTATTCAATAGCAACGAAATATGGGCGTATCAGCAATTTTGTGTTTACGCTCAACTTAGTTCTTTTCAAGAAGATTTCTCATATATACATTTTATAGATAAAGTAAATCACGTTTCCTCACTACCTTCGTGCTAGATAGTTTAGTAAAAAAAATGCGGATTCATATATCTGTCCGTTAAGTGCTTTCTGCCATATATGTGTCCATTTTGTTACAGTCATTCAATTTTGATGTCGATATCGATTCTACAATCTATATAAAAATATTGGCCATTCCCCCAATGTTATTGAAATTATAGATTTCGAATACAAGACCTGATTATATTAATATTTTCCGCCGACCACTTAAGTCAATTTCTGATGCGTGTTTCCAGAAAATATGCGTTCGTTTCCTTCCCTTTCAAAATGTTCTACATTTTTTCCGGGACAGTAGCTTCTCCCCAAATAGTAATCAACATCATAAGAAGTCGAATCATTTTAACACTTAAACTAACACTTACATGTACTCTTATGGTAACCTGTTGAACTGGGAACTGTTCTTAGCAGGGTCACGATTTGGGCTTAGAACCGTAAGTGTTTTATTTTAACGATAGTCCGTCTGTCTACTAACTACACTATATCGTAAATAATGGGCGCTCCCTTCACCTACTCTTTCTTCTTTCCGAGGATTAAAAGGTAACAGTCGCATAGTCTGGACGCGCACGAGTGTCGTTGCCGACATCGCACACTGCCCATGGCCGTAGCGGCGGTGATTTGTTAAGAATCACCGTGTCTAGGGCACAGCATATGGAAGGCGGAGCCCATCCGTTTCCTTCCGCTGCTTTGAACTTTCCCTGAGTTTTAGTCAGGTACACATTTACTGCTGGGTGGACAGAGGGAGATTTGAGTTTTAGTCAGGTACACATTTACTGCTGGGTGGACAGAGGGAGATTTCAGACCCGAAAATTCGCATGCCGTGAGTGAGATCGAACCCGGGTCGTCCAGCCCAAAGAAATGTGCTATAACCACTCGTCCACAGGCCCTCCCGAGGATTCCAAAGTTCCAAATATGTTCCGTCACATTTCCGAATGACGGAAAAAGGAACAGCAGATTTATTGTAAAAAAAAGTTCTTCGAAGTGAACATGAAGTCACTAACATCATGTGTACTTATTGATTTATTTTTATTTAAATTTATTCCATATGCTTTACTTAACATCCAATTCATTCACGAGTCACGCCAACTATTAACTTAACTTCCTCTTTTTACTCTGTTTTTTTTTCTTTTTCGATTGCTCAGGAAACATATTCTTGAATGACAGAATGTTTTGAATAGTCCTCTTTGAACAGGCTAAATTCGTCGACGTTCATAAAACATAGCTGCGATAGAGGTGTTTTTCTTAATCTAAAAACAGTTATTATTTAAACCTACTTTGAATATTACACATAATAACAATGTTTGCGTAACCAAACAATACCGGTCATAGGACAAGCATATTCTGAATTAAAAAAATACCTTTGTTTACATTCTCGAAACATTCTTTCAATTATCGATGGCGCGATCGGAATGAGTAACAAAAAAAATATCCTCCAAAAGAAATCAATGGAAGCCCGTTTCGATAATAATGTATTATTCTCTCATATAGCGTGAGACATGTTCGCATAACAATGTTCATTTGTTTACAATCTCTATACTTGATTTCAATTCTCGATTACGATACCGGATTTCCAAGAAAACTGTACGTATAAAAGATTTCTATGAAAGTTCGTCACATTAATAATGCATTTTTTTCTTTTTTTGTAAATACCTCGGAATCTAAAATTTAAATTTCTTTATTATTTGGTGTACAGCTTACGCAGTTAGGCATTACTTCTTACGGGCACCTCCTCCCAAAATTTATATATAAAAAGCAATATTTTTCAAATAAGTTTTTTTTTTCCTTTTTTTTTCCTCTCAACTTTACTACATTAATAAAAAAAAAAAACTTTTTCTATGTTACTTCTCTTGCAAATACTACACTCTTCCATACCAGTAACCCCCTTCCGGCCAACGACAATGAAATTGAAAACAATTTTTTTTTTTCCTTTTGGATCGTATATTTTGTTATCAGATTAGACAAATTTGCAAATTTCATACTCAAATTTGTTTATTTACTTTTTCTGTTGCTGTTTTATATTAATTTCGTGGAGTATGCGTTCGCACTCGACAAACATGAGCAGCGAATAATTTAATAATTCATGGTTGGAGCCATCGATTTATTGAGTTAATCTATTTTCCTGAGCAATGCCGAGAAATGTGTCCACTAGTTATTTTATAATTAATTTTGTATATATAATTAATCCATCTAACAATATATAAAAATCTACCTTATCACCACCCTTTAGATTTCCCCATTACAATTGACCAAGTTGATATGCCCTTTGTAATAAACATTGGAATTACTATATTATCAACATATTTTATATATAAAAACAGTGGTGCAAAACAGTTACATATATATATATATATATATATATATATATATATATATATATATATATATATATATATATATATATATATATATGATGGACTCTCCCGTCGATTTCGACGTATGAGTGCCCCGCCTGGGGCTGCCCGTGCGTGAATTTGTAATTGCAAGGGTTGCGCAATCCCAACGACCACTCTCCTGAGTCGGCATTGATTGATTCCAATGGCAAGTAGTAGTACAAGACGACTGTAAACAATGCCGAGATAAGCAGAGAGCACATACAACACCTGGTATTCCTAAATGGTCACCCATTTAGTACTCGACGCCGCTTAATATATATATATATATATATATATATATATATATATATATATATATATATATATATATGTGTGTGTGTGTGTGTGTGCTGGCGTTTGAATCTTGTTGTAGTCATCCACGCTGATGAGTGGCAATAACGGCGGAACACGTGGAGTCACTATGGAAAACTATATATAGTTTTTTTCAGCGTCGATGGGTAGGTGTCAAAATGTGATCTTACGCGAAAGGGTTTCTCGTCTGAAAATTTTTAAATGTAATTTCTGTTTGTTTTTTATCTTTTGTTTTTGTTTTTTATTATTGTGTATTGCCGGATCTAATCTTTACTCATTAATATATCCCTGAGGAGGAGCCGAAGAGGTTCTGAAACAATTGTCGGATACTCAAACTATGTTTATTTTAATATAAAATGCTTTAATGTATATTGAGCACTTTTGAAAAGTATTAGTTTTTTTCATTTTGTTAATATTTGAACTTAATTAATTATATATATATATATATATAAATGTATATATATACATATATATATATGTATATATAGTCATCCACATACAGACTGTTTCGCTGTATCACAGCTCTTCAGTGCGGCTAAACCAGCTAGTGCATCAAGCTGGGATTGGAACTCAACCGTCGAGCTGAAAGTCGGCGCTCTTACTCCGACGCTATCATACGACATTGATTGAATGTAAGTGATATCTCAATGTAAACATTGTCAAGTGCTCGAATTAATTTTACCCAATTAGCTATGCTTTAAAGCTAATGGCAGTTGGCGATATCCTTACAAATAAGCTCTACACAAGAAAGAGAGCTTTATATAGTCATCTACATTCAGACTGTTTCGCTGCATTACAGTTCTTTATTGCGACTAAACAAGAAACTACTGGGCGAATTAATTTGAAGTATTTAAGGAATTGAGAAAGTAAATAGAGAGTCAGACAAGCAACATTGCCTTCAATATATTTCCATATTAGACGTTTTCTTTAATTTTGTGGCATTCTATATGGATTTTAACGTTTTGTCTATTTCCAATTTCTTTTTTAATTCACCGTTTTAGACATGATCTTACACAAATGTAAATATTGGTGCAGAACACTGGCAAAGGATAATTTTTTTCAGTCATTTTTAACGAAGGGTGTACAATCGTAAATAGTAAATACCGATACGGTAGAAATCCTGTGTGAACAGTTAGACACCGTTTATCTCATGTTCTCTTTATTCCTACCAAATAACCAGAGTTGTCCATGAAATGTTTCTGTTTTTTTTTCGAAATCAAGCCATAAAACCATAATCAACATATCAAAAAAATACATATAAAATGTAAAATAATTATAATAGTGAGGTGATTTATTAATGCTTTTTAAGATTAGTAATTAGTAGTTTAATTTTACAAAAACCGATTCAAATTTAAACGTAATGGTAACATGATCGAAATTAAGAGTTTAGTGTTTGGATTCAAAATCAAGTAACTCTCTAATTGGGTGAAAAGGTGCGTCTTTGTGAGAACACTGCACAAGCAGAGATCGTCTGCGCGTTGTCTTCGCCCGGATTCAGAGTTTGATTAAAACACTGGCCATAGTGGCAATCCTGTGATCTAAGTTGGTGTTGTAACAAACAGATTTCCCTACGGAACAAAATCACAACTCAGTTTTAAAAAAGTAACAACGTTTTATTGTGAGATACTTCATTTCGTCTACCGAACAACAGGTCAGCAAATGAAGACAACCACATCATCCAACGAGCACAATCAATTATATATATATATATATATATATATATATATATATATATAAGTAGATAGATAGATAGATAGATAAGATTATGCAAATATAATTTGATTTGATATAGACCAACATGATTTCCGAAAAGATCGAAATTAAATGACAAAAGACAAACTACATATTTAGCATTAAATTGAGTTTATATATATATATATATATATATATATGTATATATGTATATATATATATATATATATATATATATATATATATATATATATATATATATATATATATATATATTTATCATTTCAAGAGTTAATTCAGTTCATAGTAATTAATATTCAAACTAAACAATCTGATTTCAAGTGTTTCAAATAATCAATAGTTTACAAATGTCCAGGTAGGTTATCATAAAACCTAATTATTTTCTTCAGAAACTTAAGCAAGACGAGTTTACGTTTGCTGTTTGCAGAAATTATCAGAATAAGAACATATTTCATCATTTATTCAAAAAAGATTGACAAATGGTTGTGAAAAAGTCCCAAAAGTTTTTTAAAAAACAACCACATATGTATATAGATATCACTTGTACCACAACAGAGAGGACATTTTTTATTAACAGCTCGTTATCTATAGAAAAAAAGGACTGACTGGTAGTAACACCTGCCATCTGGTATGGACATTAATTTCGGAAAGTGTCAAGTGGATCATAATCACAACATAGGCCATCGTATCTGAAGAAGCATAACTTTTTCAAAAACATTTACTGGTTTTAGTCTTCAACATGAATTCCCGTTTGAAGGGAAAGTAAGGGAAGAAATCAAATTTTGGGTGGTTCAACCTGTTTGGAGGTAGTTTCTTATTTCTTACCTTATTTTTCTCAATCACATGCTTGCCTTCCATAGTGTGCATCTATACACGCCACTAAACATGCCGCCTTGCTAAACAGTAGACGCTGATATAAAGTTAATACGGGAGTTTCCTGCATTCGGTTCTAAAAGTGAAAAAATAACATACAGAGAGAAAACGTTCGTCTAAATATATATATATATATATATATATATATATATATATATATATATATAGAGAGAGAGAGAGAGAGAGAGAGAGAGAGAGAGAGAGACAAACATTTTCTCTCTGTATGTTATTTTTTCACTTTTGGAACCGAATGCAGGAAACTCCCGTATTAACTTTATATCAACATCTACTATATATATATATATATATATATATATATATATATATATATATATATATATATATATATATATATATATATATATTTATTTACATGTGAAGCAATTTGTACGTATATATATATATATATATATATATATTTATATATTTATTTATTTACATGTGAAGCAATTTGTCTATATGTATCTCACGGCATCATGGTTATACGGTTAGTCCAATAGCCAACATAACCGCACACCCGGAAGCAGCCCCTTTGAGTCGATGTCATTATCGATGTCAGAAGTACCTGAACTTTTTTTTTAACTCATTATTTAAAATTACAAGTACGTAGAAATAACATTATGAACCAATGTTACGACATTTTCGCGTCCCCTTTTAGTCGATCGAACAAGATAGTATGAGAATCGGATACTTATGCAGTTTACAGATGAGGCTGACAAAATAAGGTTATAATTTAGAAACACTTTCTTAACATCGGGAAGTTTGGGGTGATTAAGTTTTCTGTACTTTCACCTGATAATCTAATAAACAGAAGATATCGTAAAAATTGAATTTAACTTGAAATGTTATCTAAAGAATAGCCTGGTCCGTAAACTTCATAAGTACCAAGAATCGTTTGTACTTTTCACGTTAAATCATCGTACATATTTGAATTATTGTTTATTTGAAGAGAAAATAGTTTAAATAAAAAATGGGTAGAAAGTATTTGATGAACGTTAACTAATAGATTTTTTTACTTTAATAAGAATTTATTTTTGTTTTTTAATTATGTTTTTTTTTTCTTTTTTTTCCTTATTCATTTTAGTTATTCAAACTATTATATAGCGATGCGGAAAGATCACTACGTCGAAGTCATAAACAGTATAAGGTTTACAATGCAAAAAAAGTACGTTCTTTGGTGGCCAAGTGTTTAAAGTTTCTACTATTTTAGACGATTGCGTGTGAACACCTTGCAGATGTTGGCGGAAAGTAAAAGAAAAACAATTATTTTAGAATTTTGAGTGATGG
>OY744543.1:30503066-30520566 GCA_963556195.1 Sepiola atlantica
TTATTGAAGGAAAGGAGCTTTATCTTTGTGGCATTAAAAGTTACCAACCATTTATGACCCCAATCCACTACAGAGTGGCGGTTATTTCCTAAGGATTCAGCCATTGGCTGGGATATGTTGGCGTGCGTTTTGCCGCCATTACGAGAGTAGAGCGTGGTTTCATCAACAAATATATCTATCTCAAACTCGATGTCATCAGGGAGGTTGTTTATGCTATACCTTGTCAAAGGTCTTGGATATATCAAGTACTACTGCCCTAGCTTCACCTACCTTGTTCAGTGTATGATATATGACCGTTTGGATATTCGCAGTAGATCCTGCTGGTCTAAATCCATACTAAACTATCACTAGATTGATTAACGATTCAAAGATATCAGCAAAGATCGGAAGTAAACTGATATGGCGGTAGTTTTGAGGTTCAGTTCTATCCCCAGAATTCTTGAAGACTGGTACCACAGAGGCAATTTCCCAGCTATCGGTGAAAACAGACTCGGCTAGACGTTTGTTATAGAGTTTGGAGAGGTCAGGAGCCAGTTCAGCAGAGCATTTCTGTATTACTATTACAGGTATAAGATCAGGCCCACAAGCTTCGGATGCATCAAGGTTTTGATGATGTCCCTGGGATGGTGTGAGGGCTAGTTTTCAAGTGTGACTTCGGCCGCAATGAGAATTTAAGGAAGGGGCGGTTTGCTGCGTCGTAAGTTGAGTTTGAGGGAAAACGCTGGGCAAGTAGTTCAGACTTGTCAGTGACCGTGCAAACGAAATCGTTGTGGTTTGATAGCGGAGGAATCGTTGATTGTCCATTGTTCACCACACTATTGTAGATTTTCCGAAAATGGCGGGTACCTAGTTTCTTGCGACGGAATGCGTTTTTTGGTTATCTCTGTAATCCCCCTCTTTGCTTCACCTATCACGGACTCTATAAATTTCTGTTTATTCGTAGTTGACTTATGTCGGCCGGATTCTCGAAATGCTTGCTGCCTCTCAGCAGTGGCAGCTGCACATTTCGAAGTGAACCATTGGAGAGAGTGGAGTTTGCTGAAGAATTTTCGCATAAGAACATAGGCTTCAATGCCTGCTTTGACCCATTCGCTTAACTCATTTGCACACTGATCAGCAGGGTGTGATAAGGTGTCCCTCCATGGGGCGTCGCTGATGTGATTTCTGATGGACTCGAAATCAGCCTGCTCGTAGTATCTCGTTGTTTTGAGCAACAGCTCATCAGATTTTGGAGGAGTTTTTAGGGTGTTATAAATCATTACCACAATGTGATCAGCATTGGCCAGCGGGCTATGAGCTTTCGTCACACAAGCCTCGGGCAGTGAGGTCAAGAACAGGTCTAGAAGTGAGGTTTGCTGGTCTACTCGATCGAGGATGCGGGTCGGGAACACAACAGTTTGTGAGAGGAAGGGAGCCAAGGAGAAATTATATATAGAGTTACTAGCTGCGTCAGTAAAGCTGGAAAATCCCAACCAGCTACGATGGTGTGCATTAAAATCCAAAAAAACATGTTTATGATATTGTACGCCAAAATCAAGTCTTCTCCCATCTTCTGTTGCTTAAGTGAGAATAGATTTAGTTTTTGAGCTGCTCTTTGTAGGTCAGCGTGGAGGTGTTAGATATCCTTTTGTAGATAAGGATGTGTCGATTGGATGGCATACTCAAGAATAAGCCGTATAAAAGTTATGTATCAGGAGCGAAAATTGTCAATTCGTAGGTTGGGGAAGTGTATCTTGATCAGGTAGGGATCCGTTTTTATGTTTATACTTTGTTGTGTTAACAATTAATAGATTTGTCCGACTTTTGTTTAGAAGTTTTCATCTGTCACTAAATAGAATAATTTCTAATTACTAATTTCTTATTTTTTTTACTGTAGTTCTCTAAAATGCTGAAGAATTGTACAATTATTCTAATAATTTCTCCCCAAATAGTGTTAGCATTAACCTCTCTTCATTACTTACTTCAGCTTAATATTAATATGTAGATTTTTACTGTACTAGATTAAATTTGTATAACGGCATATACTAGCAGTTTAATACAAACTAGTAATGCCGTATGTGTTCAAATGTCACATGAGAGAATGCGTCTCTACAAATAATGCATATATTTGTATGACTAGAACAAGTATTACGCCGTTCATCATGTCATCCTATTTCCTATCACAGCTCCATCTACCAACATCTGATCGCATACATTTCCAAAAAAAACTTTCGAAATATATTAAAAAAAAAAAACACTGCTATTCTCACTGTCTCAAATTGTAACCTTCGCCTCCTCATAATCGAAGCCTGACTAATTCAAGCACGTAAACCCACCATCAACCAAAGTTAATACGAGCGGGGTAGAAGGTATATAAAATTGTTGTTAAAACGTACTTAATCGACTTTCGTAATACATTCACCAGTTTTAATTGTGTAACCTCATCACGTGCCTGACGACGACTCATGAGAGTCGAAAACGTTTGCAAATATGACAAGTTCTTTTTCACACTGAAGCCTAACATTAGATCGCTGCCACTACAATCGAAAAATTAAATAAAAGAGCATTAACTTTTATTTTTGTTCAATCAGACATGTACCAAAGGAAAATGCTGCCCAAATATACAAATGCATCCTTGAACAATTGATTATTTAACAATTATTGCATTTTAGCTAATGTTTATTATCACTACGTATATAGTCATGCTTATATATATATATATATATATATATATATATATATATATATATATATATATATATATATATTTATATACATCTCTCTCTCTCTCTATATATATATATATATATATATATATATATATATATATATATACATTACACAATGTTTCAAGCAAATTACATTATCCCCTTATAAATATCTTAGTTATCGTCATGTATGTAAACATTGAAATAGTTTTGACTAATCTTTGCATGATAATGATAACTCCCACAGGGTTTTCCAAAACGATGCTAACATTTATGCTTAGCTACCATCAGCCGTTAACATATTTGGTATATACAAGTAGAATCCTAACGTACTATAATACTTAAGCAGTTTTCAAAAATGAATATGGTAATCAAAAAAAAGTACGGAATTGTACCACACATTTTCAAAGTATTTCCATTCTGAGACTCAGCATCAAATGAACACGCCACAAAAACGGTGCCACAACGTCGTTCATCTCGTCATGCGTGAAACTTGTGGCATCTTCTCTAGTGTAATTTCGAATTCATTCAAGGGTTCCCGTTTGCTGGCCTCTAATGTGTTCGCAAACCAGTCCACCCCTGTGAGGTCGGGGTGGCGAGGCGGCAAACTTATGTTATATACCTTCAGGATCACATTCTCTGCTCTAAATGCTTTCAAAAACTCCCTAAACCTACTTGATTTGAACTCCATACTTATATTATTTGCAATAAAGACGTGAATCGATCAGGTTATAACAAAAAAATATTAAAACCCCAAAAGAGTAGTTTTGTTGTTACCTATTGCTGCCTACTACAAAGAGATGCAGCCACTCTATACTCGCTGCTACTACGATCACCATCCAACGTCACATCATAAAGATACGTGTTATTTATTTTACTCCCACAAGGTAAGATGTGATACAAGGTCGGGAAAGTGGGATTTGAAAAGCCAGTTCCCGAGAAAGTGAGCACTCTGGTCTACACAAAATGGCTGGGCTGCCCCGTCGGCATTCCCTGGTAGGGGCGCCTCAGGCAGTAAGCAATAAACGTAGTCCTCCCCAAAGATGGGGGGGCAAAGCCTGGGAAGCTGAACCTCCTAGAACTGCATAGGGCAAACCCACAGACCGGCGTAAATCAAGCCGCGAAGGCCAAGACAATACCGGTCTATGGTGTACAGTATCCATCGGAACAGATACTACACTTTGATCCCGGCCAAAAGGAATATGAAGGTACGTATTACTTTCACTTCTACTAAACAATACTTGTCGACACATGTTGCCTATATTTTTTTTTTTTTTTTTTTAAAGAAATATTCCTTTGTTTTGGAAATTCTGTACTGATGTGTACTTTTCGTATATTTAAGTACGCTAGTTCATATTTGTATAGCGCGATCGCGGGCAGGGTTGGTCAGAGTAGAACTTCCTTTTGTTCCCTGTGAGATATTTGCTTTACACTTTTTCAGCTGACATGAACGAACAGTAATGCTCTGGAAATAAACTCTACAGACGTGTAAGAGAGCAACAACCTTGCCTTGCGATAGATACGGTTGCTTCAGCGTTCCGAAATCTGCTTCGGTAGATTTATGACGCCAATAATCTTCCCGTGTCTTAGAATGTCTACTTAGATTATTATTTTCGAACAAATTCGAAGGCGATCATTTATAAAAGTAGCCAAATGCTATGCTTGGTTTTATCTGATATATTTTCTTTGGACCATGTTTATTGACTGACTTAGATGTTGTTATTTTTTTCTAAAGATAGCGCATGGTTTGCCAACTCAATATCGATATCTATTAAAAAAAACACAATAGTACGAATCCTAATTATTAATATATACAAAGACCTAGTGCGTTCATATGTGTAAATTTATATACTGGTTAATATATTATGCACACACATACACACACACACACATATACGCATATATATATATATATATATATATATATATATATATATATATATATATATATATATATATATATATATGAAGAAGAATGGAAAGGAATTAGAGAAGCAAAAGCCAAATCAAAATTCAATTCAATTGCTCAGAGCAAGGTATATTCCGCAAAAAAGGCAATTTATTCAAGTTAAATTTTCCTTAAGCCAGGCTTTTCAAAGATCAAAATCTTATCATCAGAGGAAGTCGCTGGGATAGATAAGTTGGCAAAGGCCAAGATTTAAAATTTGAAAAAATAAAATAAAAGTTGTAGGGAAAGAAACAACAGGGCAAAATTCTGCCCGAATGCAAGCAAATGTCCGATTGCTAAAAAGTCCGGTGTCGAAAAGTCCAGCGGAGAGAATGAGATGTTGATAGGTAGGTCGTTAAAAGGCCCGAAAGGTTGTGAGAGAGGATTCAAAGTTAAATTCCAAGAAGCCACAACTTCAGGTGCGGCGAAAATAGAAAATCCAAAGGGTAAAAAGTCCAATAAGAGGTACGTTCGTGGATGCAGGCAGGCAGGCTCAGAATAGAGTGAGGTGGAAAATATTCGCCATTAAAAATACTTCCTGGGCTGAGATGTCAAAGAAAATGTTTAAAAATAAGAAAAAAAGGCAGCGAAAATATTTTAAAGTTAGCCCGTTGAGAAAGCCGGCTTGAAGATGAGGAAAGGCAGACACTCTTATGCGACCAGTAGACAGGGAGGGAACGAGTAAGGGGTGTGGAGGAGGAGAGAGGAACGGGTGCGAAGAAGGAGAAAGGGGACGGGTGCGGTGAATGAATGCGGTTAAAACTAAGAGTCTGATTGTGGGGGGGGTGAGTCGCATGAAAGAAAAAATTGGATGTTAGCGCGAATTAGGGTTCAACTAGAAAAGGGAAAGGATGGAGTAGGAGTAAGTCAACGAGTGCTGGGAGAGAGAGTTAAAATACCAGAATGTGTCTAGGAACAGAGTTCGGGGTTTAGTTGTTTAATCAGGAGACCTTACTTATAAACAATGAGGCAAAATATATTTGAAGGGTAGAATTAGAGAAATAGTAAGAATAAAAATTAAAAATTGAAAGATTAAAAAATTAAAAAAGTAAAAATAAGAATAGAATTAAAATTAAAGATAAAAATAAAAATAAGAAAATAAAAATAAAAAATGAAAAAGAGATATAATAAAATTAGTATTAGTTTTAAGCTCGCAAGGAAGATTACGGATTGCCCGATAAGAAAATGATAATAAAATGAGGGAAAAGTCGATAAAATTGGAACTCGAAAATGAGTATTAGAATAAGGAAAAAGTAAATTAGACCTCGAAGGGATATCCGGAATGGGAATCGCCAAGGTGGTTAAAGGTATGGGTTGAAATAAAATAAGCTGTTACGGATGTGCTTTATGGATGTGGGAGAATTAAACTTTGAAACAAAAATTTTTTTCCAAAAATAGGTATATGGAGGTTGATTAAAAAAATTATTAAATATATATATATATGAAATTTATTAAATATATATATATATGAAATTAAAATGGAATAAGCGGAAGACCTAAAAAGCTCAACGTTTCGCCCAAATGTTATATGGGGTTTGTCAAGAGCGAACGAAAAAATGCAAAAAATGACAAAAAAAGTGAAATGCATTTTTTCATTCGCTCTTGACAAAACCCATCTAACATTTTGGCGAAACGTTGAGCTTTTTAGGTCTTCCGCTTATTCCATTTGAATTTCATACCGTCGAATTGTTTTATCGTTTCATCTATTCATATATATATATATATATATATATATATATATATATGGATTTGTAGTTAGATATGATTCTGGTTTCGGGGTTCGAATTGCGGACTAGCGTGAATGTTAATTTTTACACTGATTATTCCAGAAAGATGAAACGTATGCCTATGTAGATAATATTTTAATAGTTATTATAAAATAATACATTATTGTAGCTCCTTTGCAGCTGGGTTCCTTAATGAGTAAATAAAAGAAGCCGTTAAAAACTATTATGCATATTTCTGACTGTCGAACACTATCGTGACGGCCGACTCTATCTGTCCGCTTCTCTTGATATATAGGGTTAATTTCTCATCTCGTCTGCAGCCATTCGCGTTAACCTTATTGGTTAGCGCGCATGGATTTTGAGTAAAACTCTCCGCTAATGTGCAGACATTTTTTTGAATTGGTTACTCACTATTTAAATTGCGTCACACCATCTACTCTAAAGACCTGCTAGAATCTAACGCGACGGCGGAGATGAACACCATTCCAAAAGAAGACTTCTAGAGGCGTTTCCAGTAGTGGGTTGATTGGTAAGCTAAGTATGTGCAAACACAACGGGCATACTTTGAAAGAGATTAAGGTGCCGACCCCGTCTCGTATTTTAAATATTTTTTTCTGACCTAAGTTCGAATAAATGTTAGACAGGACTCATATATATATATATATATATATATATATATATATATATATATATATATATATATATATATGGAAAAATGAAAAAGGAAAACCAAAATATGGATGTTTTTTGTATGTGTACATCAACGTTTCGTCTTTATTTATAAGACTTTATCAGAATGATAATATAAAGAAAAATGTCATGCAAGTACAAACACATATAGGGTTGACATATGGGAAAAAGGAAGAAAATAGTATCCACTACTGGAGAAAACAGTAGGGTGGACGTCCGTGCTTGGTGAGGAATGAAAAATTAATGTTTATAAAAATGAGTGGGGACGAAGTGGAAAGATGGGGGTGAGCAAGGATACTGTGGCTGGTAGTAAGAGAAAGAGGTGGGGAGATGAGCAGGAATACTGTGGATGGCAATGAGTGAGGGAGTGGAGGGGTGGAGGAGAGGGAAGAAGGAAGTATTGGAACAGGTTGCTGCGGTCAAGACTGAAGGGGAAAAAGTAAGTTGGAATGTTTGTGTGGGGGTGTATGCAGAGAATTGGAGGGTGGGTAGAGAAGGAGGGGGGACTGTGATTTTGGTTGATGGGCGAAAGTTACGGTCTTAGAGAGGATTTTGAGAAAATGAGGGGATTTGAGAATGGGAGGTATGGAAGAGTGAGGGTACGAAAGAAGTGGTTGAGAAGAGGGATGGGTGAGGGGGAGAGGGGAGATTTGTTGTGATAGGGTATGAAATATTTGAAATATTTTGAAAATCAGAAAGTTTCATCGGCTTGCTGTGTTAAAAATGTGAGGGGAAAAAAGAAAGAGTTAGAAAAAGTAAAGATTCATGGAGAAAGAGGATGGGTGTGAGTAAGTGGGAGAGTGTCAAATATATATATAATATATATATATATATAATATATATAATATATATAATATATACATAATATATATATAATATATATATAATATTTATATATAATATATATATATCTATAATATATATTTATATAATATATATATATAATATATATGTATATATATTTATATGAAATATATATATATTTGTATGAAATATATATAATATATAATATATAATATATATATATATAATATATATATAATATATATTTATATAATATATATATATATAATATATATTTATATGATATATATATATCGATATATAATACATATATATATATAATATATATATATATAATATATATATATAATACATATATAATATATATATACATGTATATTATATATATATATTATATATATAATATATATACATGTATATTATATATATATATTATATATATAGTATATATATAATATAATGTATATATAATATATATATATATATTATATATATAACACATATATAATATATATATATAGTATATATATTATATATTTATATAATATATATATAATATATTATATATATATATATATAAATATATATATATATATATAATGTACTGTAAATCTCCTAATCTAAAATACGGAATCATTATTAATTCTCAAACATATATTCTACATAAAACTGTTAATAACCTGCGCCTATTATATTTTTGTAAATGTTAACATTAAATGTGGAATATATTTACAATCTTATGTTCATTAATTTTTTATGGACCGATCATTAATAACTGTAGAATATATATTCTCAGCAATACAGTGAGTTACATGGATACATTATTTTTTTATTAAACTTCATGGAATTAAGAGGTACGCCCATCTAAACTTTATTTAAACACACTATTATTTCTCTCATGTTCAGAGGAAAATTGTGCATGCAAATAAATTATATTTTAGGTAAAATTCCTAGTCTGTTTACATATTAAAGTGTATGCGTACTCCTTTATTATATATAGATAGATTTACATATACGTAAAGAAAAAAGAAGAAGGATAGAGATAGATAAAGATACAGACAGACAGCGAGGCGTTAGGTAGTAAATATACCGAAATGTACTATGTTCGTCACATAGGTGTAATGATATTTCAATAAAAAAGGATAATTTGTGGTCATTTAGAATCAAAGTTTTTAATCTGAATACTCCCAACTAAGCAATTGGGGTATTTTTTAAGTCGTTCTTTTAAGTAACACTCAAACCGGAACAATGTGGTTTTATTGAATGTATTTGGGACCGATTATTTGCTTGTTGGCTTGGTGGAAGAAATAATGCACGAGCTACTTTTCTAAGACTTTTCTAGGACTTTCTTTTTTATCGTTGTTCTTCCTTGCTTTTTAAGTTTGACTTTTATTTTTATTTTTATTTTTTTCCTCTTCTCTTCTTAAGTGACCTCAACTATTACAACGCCACATTGTGTTTTGTCGGCAGTGTAAACCAGTATTCCAGACATTTAATTTCCCTGAAGATCTGCCAAGCAAGTAACTGCTTGGTAGTGAAACACGTGTAGGAAAAAACATTTAATTTGAATAAATAGTATTTGTAAGAAAAAATATCTTTAATGGTGATCATTGGTGTCTTGAAAGGAATGCTTTGGTAAGCCTTCATAAAATCACATATAAATGCTCTGTACTCTGTAATTGAGTATCATCGAGCTTGTTTTTTATTGGAACAACCCCGGTCTTCACTGAATGATCTATTTTATAAGTGAAAAATCTAAATCTATATATATATATATATATATATATATATATATATATATATATATATATATATATATATATGTAGTAAGCTATGAAAATGTATTGGTGGCAATATTAATTTTGATAACTTACTACCTTGCTCTACTCACGTATTGAGCACTGTTGAAGTAAATACTAAAAACCAACACATGATTATATCTCGTTATAAGATTTGATGTGGATACATGAAACTATATATATATATATATATATATATATATATATATAGTATGTCACTTTATAGCACTCAATATTGACTTTTAAATTCGTCCCACAGAAGTAAGAAATAATACCTACATGTCGGACGAGATTTTCCTTGTGTTTACCTAAAACGAGGCGTCTGTTTTAACGTCTCCAAAGATCCTTTCTTGTTTATATGTTTCTTTGTAGAATTGGCAAAAAATTGTTATATAAAGTAACTTAAGCTAAATTCAAATCGCACAGATTTTTCAAAAGAAGTGTCTTCGACAAGCGTTCATTTCAAACCAGCCTCTCAGACGTATTAATAAGATTAATCCTTGCTGCCAGCGACATAATGTGACCTAGATATGACTATTTCTGAATTATACATTAGACGAACGTTGCTTCTAAAATATAAATAATGTTAATCCGACTCCGATACGTTCATAATGTATTTCTCTCTCTCCCTCTCTCTCCTTCTCTCTCTCTCTCTCTCTTACCCTCTCAATATATATATATATATATATATAAGCCATAATCGTATCCATAACGTCAATCACAGGGGAACCGTCTTTAAATATATATATATAAATATATATATATATATATATATATATATATGTATGTATATATACATATACATGTATACATGTATATGTATATATATGTGTATGTATATGTATATATATATATACATATATACATATATATATATATATATATATATATATATATATATATATATATATATATATATATATTAAAATAAACATGAGTAACATCCCCGAGGAGGAGCCAACAAGGTTCTGAAAAAATTGTCGGATACTCCAACTATGTTTATTTTAATATAAAAGCTCTAGTGTATATTGAGCACTTTTGAAAATTAATGTTTTTGTTCATTTAGTCAATATTTGAACTTAATTAATTAACATATATATATATATATACATATATATATATATATATACATATATATATATATATATATATATATATATATATATATATATATATATATATATTTGAAGACGGTTCCCCTGTGATTGATGTAATAGATACGATTACGGCTTATTGAATTGTTACATGCCATGCTCAAATCGGAGTGGAACTGTTACAGTTTCTCATCTATATAATTTTAGTTCTTGTTTTTTTTTTTTATTTAGAACCGAACTTACTGATGTCTCCGGCTGACCTGTTTGTTTGTTGCGTTTGTGTGAGTTTCGTACGTTCAGCAATGGTGATAATTTCTTGCTGCATTTGTCGATCCGCTGACCGTCGCCGGGGACAGTTGTAATGACGTGCTACCGTATGTCAGGTCTGATAGAAACTGGTAAGTGACAGAGATTGTGAACAGATATATTCGGTTTTCATATTACGCGCGAAATATTGTAACGACATTTTTTTAAATATGCGTTGGTGTATATTCTCTTCGCTTTTCATACTAATATTTGCCTGAAGATGATTGAATGAATCAATCTAAAGTAGTCAAAAGATTTGAACAGAAAACCCACGGATCCGATATACAACAATTTGACAAACATATTCAATGGACTATAAGAAAAATCAAAGAAATAAACTAAAGTCTTATGAGGCAGAAACTCTCCGTGTTATTAAATAATGTTTGCCTTAATATTTACACACGCACACACACACACACACACATATATATATTTTTCAATCCAACCCTGGCCCATAACACTTATATTATATCAACTGTTACTAGCATTTCTGTCCTATCTCCTTAATAGCCTCCATAACCCCCTTTGAGAAATCTTTTTAACTATTTGATTGATTCAAGCTAGTTACATAACTACTTATTTTGGCCTATTTTTGAATAATCCTAATCCCTCTAAATACTCGCGAGCCATTTTCTATCGGCCTATTCTCTCTTTGTTCAACCTATCTTATCTTTGACCAATCTCACCCCCCCCCAAATCATATTTTCATACTACTTGGAAACCCCTTGCAAGTTTCCCTTATATATCTAATTAAATTTAAACTGTAACTGTTAATTGTTACCCTGTTACGACTCACTCACCATTTAAACCATAGATTATAAAATTGACACTGCACTCAAGTTTTTGATTGGACCAACCCAATTCCACCCCTATTACTAGTAATCGAAACAAATTGTTTCTAACAATCTATCCTTATCCCTTACATTGTTCCCCCTCTGCTAAATTTCAATATAACTGAGTAGAACAGACTTGATCTTTAATTTCACTAACCCTTTTCCCATTAATTTATTTCCCCCTCTTGTCTCCTTGGTCATTTAATGTCCCTCCAAATTATTCATCTAACCCTTAATTTGGTTTTTAAATTAAAAATAAATTAAAAAAATTTTTTAATTAACTATTCCCTAGCTTTTTAAATTTTAATTTTATTTTTTTAATTTTAATCATCCACTCTCTCACATTCCTCTATTTATTATACCATGCTTTTAACTAATTCTACTTTATTCTTTAAACCCCCAGAAACCATATCTGATAACTATAATTTAATTTGCTCTTAGCTGCCTGAAATGTTAGAAGCTCACTCATTTTATTTCTATTTTTAGAATCAACTATTTCTATACCCACTTCCCACTTAAGATTAATCCCACCCCCAAAACCTACATCCTACCGCTCGCCCGCACCCTTAACCCACCTGTCACTTTAACTACATCCCCATACCAACCCTTCCTCCTTTTCCTTTTTCCCCCCAATTCACAAAGCGACTTTTTAAACTACCCCGTACCTCATAACCCCCCCCTCCTAACCCCAAATCTTTAACTTTTATCAATTTTGCCTTTTTTTGTCTCATTCTGAGTTAAACCTTGTATGAGATCCTACTGTTTTACTAGGCCCGGAAGTAAATTAAAAAAATGGCCTGTTTTCCTCTTCTCAACCTCCTTTAAGTGCAGCACTTACCTACTTTTTGAGCACCTTCTCCAATCTGCTCCCATGCAAAGAGTTTTTCTTCACTTTCTACAATTTCACCGGACTTTTTCAACGGAAATTTACCACCCGGACAATTTGCATATCTTTTTCACGGAAGTTTTCTTTTCATTCAATACGTTTTTTTAACAAAAATTATTTTAATAATTTTTAATAATAATTCTCATATTTTTCAAATATTTGAACTTTGTTTTTTTCGAAAGCCAACTTATCCATCTGTATTTCTCCTCTGATGATAAGATTTCGATCTTTGAAAAGCCTTGGCTTAAGGAAAGAAAAATAAACACTAGTTTATTACTGATTACACCTTGCATTGAACAATTGAAATTTGAAATAAATTTGGACAATCGTCGCATATTTATCACTCTTTTTTCTTCTATCTCTCTCTCTATATATATATATATATAACAATATTTATTTAGGTAAATATTAAGTTATTTTACCTACATACGATGCTTTTGCAAGCTTACACCAACATCAGTGTAGGAGAAGATGATTTAAGACGGTCGCAAGATTCGAACCCAGTAACAAAATCATCTAGCTTCTGCAAGCGAGCGTTTTAACTAAACAGCCATAAGAAGTTACCACGTAAAAAAAGGGAATTGAGTTATATTTATGCCTAAACAGAGTGGGCACAGACGGTAGATTATCGAGAGTGTTGATCGAACGGTGTCGGAACATGGCATATAGCTACGTGACAGTCTATTTTTACCTCCCCGAGCAGGGCTCAATCCCAATTTCTTAAAGGGGCTTATAACAATATTTATTTAAGTAAATAGTAAATTATTTTAACCTGCATACGCCGGCGTTTCCAGAATTAACTATCATCAGTGTAGGAGATGATAATTTCAGACTTTCGGGCGGCGCGAGATTCGAACCCAGTAACAGCATGACCCTAGACTCTGCAAGCAAGCGGTCTCCGAAATTACCACTTATAGAAAGGGAATTAAGTTCTATCTATGTCTAAACAGAGTGGGCAGAAAAAGTATACTATCGAGAGTGTTCAAGGAATGTTATATGATTATCAGAACATTTATTATGGAAGCATTAAAAAAAAACTAAAATTGGGGGGGTAGAAGATTATTTTATTAAGACGTCTGGCAGTTGTGGCAGGATAAACGCTCACCCATTCCTATCAATATTTTACAGCCTTAAGATGACTGTGCTGGTCAACGAAATTTCGTCCGGGATGCTGGTGATTTTATTAGCTGTCCGGTAGCTGGATTATCTTAGATTTCAACGTATTTTTCTTTTGCACCCATTATGAGATTTTATTTTTATTATTTCCTTTTGGCCCCGACAAAGCACAAGGCTGCTGAAACGTAATTGCATCTGCGTAGGGCATTCTAAATGTTCAGAATATATATATATATATATATATATATATATATATATATATATATATATATATATATATATATATATATTGGGGGAGGGGGTTTTCAACAGCGGGCTTATTGAAATATAGAACCTCTTGACACGTTCATACATTTAATAACATCTTTCCAAATAGACAAATCCTCATCAAGATGGTTAGTCTTAGTGTGTTAACAACTATTCTTTTACTGTAGTGTTCGTCCAACGACCAAGAATTTACGGTTTTTAAAATAAACGTATGTGGTTATAAGAAGCTGCATGAGAAACGAACGTGATCACGTGCGAAGCGCTTACAATTTTGTTTTTAAATAATGTATATATATATATATATATATATATATATATATATATATATATATAGTCTAAAGAAGCTTTGAGGCATTAAAAAAAAAAAAATTTTTAATGTAAAATGCAGTTTAAATTCCCAGGCAAACTAACTAAATCCAAGATATTGCAGACTTAACATTCGTTGGAAAATTAATAATGAAAAAATATAAGTTTAAAAAATTTTTTTTTTTAAAAGATGGAGGGTTAATTATATATATATTTATATATATACATTATTGTTCTTAGGATAAGTGTCTAATATATAAACATGGTCTGATAGATTTTAAAATGTTGTCCTAAATATCATGTATCTGACATCGCTATTTATTTCTGCCTAGAAAATGTGCCTTTTTACTTTCAGCATTTTATTTCAAATACCAAAATGTTGATCGTTTCAGTTTTTTATTAAATTTTTACGACGGCAACAATTTTAAATAATAATGCAAATAATGTAAGGGGGGGGGGGGACACATTTTTGTATATGCAAATATTTATCTCCTTTTCAAAGAAATAGATATTTTCCTCAGACGGAGGAAAACAGATAAATTACCAAATATTGGTAAATATTAATTTGATAAATTTAAAGAAAAATTTCGAATTATGCAAAAATAAAAATAAAATTTAAAAACTTTTCACGTATTAATGGCAGTTCGTCTTTGTAATGATGAATGTTCGAATAGATCATGAGTCAGACATCAAATTAATAGATCCAAACACAGTTTGTTGATCACTTTCAACTGCTCGTGTAAAATACCCGCCGACTCGGTATTTACAAAGTTAAATTCCTCCTTTATTATTAGCTAATTCGTTGTGGCTGACGGGGGAACGCTCTTGACTACAAGTCAGTGGCGATTTGTGATCGGTGTTCGAGCCCGCTGATCGTAGAGAATTACCTTCCTGCACTGACGATTGCGTTAGCATGAAACATCGATGTCTGTAGGTAATAAATAATTATATTTATATATATATGTATTTAATATATTCTTCGTATTCATTTCGTTTTTAAAGATAAGCGTCTTTATTGCCACATACAGAAAATGTTTCAATCCTAGTATGAGACAAGGCTGCTATCACAGAATGTACACTAATTTAGTTAAACAAGGAAATTCTGTTTGATTTTTAAATTGTGTGAAATTTGTGTATTTATGTTTTTCTGTGCTTATGTTTACTTTTTGAGCATTTCTACGGTCGCTGTTTCGCGTGACTAAATTAAACAGAACTTCTAGTAATTATTTGAAAACACCCGTGAAATAAATGGATATCCGAAATATACTGCCAAAGAAACCATATGCACATGGGCGTGAAGGTAAACGTGGTCTATCTGGATAGTAATTGTAAGCTTGCGAGCTCTGGGCGAAAAAGATAATCGGATCGTGTTATCATCTGACATGATATCGGGGGTGTATATACCTCAAGTCTTGTCTTTCACCAATCATTGTATTATTTCTACGTGCTTTTGTTTATGCATCTTCGTTTTCGGGTAGTTCGGTTGAGAACACTGGGTAAAGAACAATGTGATGGGTGCTCTTCTAATATGTGATCTTCCGAGTTGTTAAAGTTAAGATTAACGTTAGAATGTTAGTGTTCGAGTTAGGGTGCGTTAGTTAAGGTTAGGGTTCGGATTAGTTTTAGTTAGAATTAGGGTTCAGTTTAGTTAATGAAGGTTAGGGTTAGGATTAACATGTAAATCACATATTGGAATGTAAACAACTCGGTAGATAACATATTGGGTTAGAAGCCATTCGGTAGATTTACTATTGAAAGAGCACCGAACGATTAATACCAAACAACGAGTACAACAAGCATAACTGAACATGAGCACCCTCCTTATTCATCTGATCTTGTTCCTAGTGACCTTTTATTATTTTCTAGCTGAAGGAATCGAAAGAGAGAAGTAATCTTAAAAGCCCCAGAAGGACAGAACCGGGGGAGAATTCGAGATAAACCCTTCCATCAAGGCATGAAATTGTGATAGAAATAGATATGCATTCGATTTTAGAGGGATTATTTAAATAGTTTCCTGGAACAGAAATAACTTGTTTATTATTTGACGTGCGTTACTTTTCCGAATGACCTTGTCTATAGTATATAAACTAGCTGTAAACAATTACACGAGCCCCTTGAGTCAGCCTGGTTGTTCCAACGCATCTCCCTGGCTATCGTTCGTGGCAACGCTATGTCAGTAACGGCGGCGTCACTTCCGTTTTAATCGTCATCTGTTGACTCTCTCTTTCTTTCTCTGACAATTGTTTCAAGCCTTATTGTTTTCTTTTTTTTTCTCTTTATGGAATAATTGTATTCAACATTTGTGTTCAAATGTTACTTTCTTTAGAGGGATCGACTTGATGTTCAACAAGTTGCGATCTATTTCTAAATTGTAAGTGAAAAACAAAGACTCCTACCTACACAACCTTGATTTTTGTTTCTTTCGTTTTGTTTTTTTACAGTCACATTTAAAAGATAAAATTGAAATTGAAGACAAGAAACCGGAGTAACAAATCAAAAATAAAAGATTAATATTTTAATGGAAATCGCTCCATATAAGGCATGCAACTACTTGATCTGAAGAACTGAAAACAATAAAAGATGATTATTTCAAAGATAGGAAATGCCTATTGAATTTAGACTTGAAAACCCCAAGTCTATAGATAGGAAACAAACAGTCAGCAAGAAGAGAGTTACACGAGTTTGCGGTTTTTGGAAGTTGGCTTTTTGGCTAAGATCAAAGTGTAGTATCTGTTACTCCTCCCCAAAGCGGGGAGGAAAAGCCTGGGAGGGTGGACCTCCTAGAACTGCACAGGACAGACCCATTGACCGGCGTAAGTCAAGCCCCGAAGGACAAGACAATACCAGTATGGGGTGCAGTATCCATCGGAACAGATACTACACTTATGTAGGATTAATTAAAACAAAAAGTATGTATCATCTTTTGGATGCAAGTATATAGGGACTTATTTAAATAAACTTTTTAATAAATTAGCGTAATCAATTTTACAATAAAACATGTTTAGTACTTAAATGTAATAAACACCTTAGGAAATGT
>OY744543.1:30528066-30533066 GCA_963556195.1 Sepiola atlantica
TTTGTACAGACACTAGCATTCATTCAAGGAACAGAAATAAAGCAAACATAACGAAGGCAAACAAACAAAATAAAATAAAGCCCAACATATGAGAGTCCTACATAATACATAAGCCTAAGGTAAATCAACACAACCTAGCATAAGATAATCTAAAATACTGGTTCGATATAAACATAAAGGTTAATTATTACATAGGAAACAAGGGGAAATAAAGAAAGCAATGAAGAGGGGAATCGATAAAATGGAAAACTCACACTAAGGTGATAAACAGAATTATTGAATAAAATAAAATAATAAAATTAAAATTAAAATTAAAAATTAAATTAAATTTAAAAATGAATTAAAAATAAAACTAAATGTAGCATAATATTAGGGATGCGAGCAATTAGCTATTAGTGGAAAGCAATGTTTTAATTCAAAATGGGCACAGTGTATTCTCCTTAAAATGTCTACAATTCTGATGCGTTTCTTGTCTAATGTTAAGTAATTATTCCCTCCTAAACACTTTGAGTATTGTTTTTCAAACATTCTCTTCTAATATAACAGCTGTTTTACTTTTGACAAGTGGTTTGACGACGACGACGACCCTAACTCTACGTCTTCATCTCAACACAAAACTCTTTACCTTTTATTTTTTAAATTTTGTGTATAAATTTTTCAAAGTTTAATATTGTCGATAATATTTACAATTACATTGTCGGTGTGTTCCTACCGTCTGATGAAAAGAGTTTATCTTTGAAATCCATGGATTAAAGATATGAATCTCCTAGCTTTGAACCTCTGATGTTCTAATAAATATTGTATCATTACAATTTTTTATTCTCATCTTTCATCTCTCTCCCCTCTCTCTCTCTCTCTCTCTCTCTCTCTCTCTCTCTCTCTCTGTATCTCTCTCTCTATATATATATATATATGTATATATATATATATATGTGTGTGTGGGTATGTATATATATATATATATATATATATATGTGTGTGTGTGTGTGTGTTTGTATATATATATATGTGTGTATATAATATGTATATATATATATATATATATATATATATATATATATATATATATATATACATATATATATATATTATATGAAGTGAGTAGTTTGGGTATTATCTGACGAATAGGCAAAAATACACACTCTATGGAGCTCTAAATGACGAATCATTTGTAACCCAAAAGCCGATAGTTCGAATCAGATTCACTACATCTCACTTTTTAATTTTCTAAAAGTAGAATACGTCACACCTATTTTTGTTCGAGGCTTTTATACACGGTAAAAGCAATTAATTGTCAGTAGAAGGGGGGTTTACCCATTTCTACCTACAACACTATTTACTTATATATCATTTATGTTCAGTGATATAATAATAAAAACTAATAATCACAGTTATAATAGTAAGGATGAAAAAACCGTGTCTGCTCGGCATTTTACGTGTCTTACGAAGCCACCCATTCTTCTTTCCTTAAAGAAGCACGATTGTGTAATAATTCAGACAAACATGAAACCGTTTCTTAATTTTAATTCTTTTTTAGAAAATCAATATATCTTGTTTTTATATTAAAATTACTTATACAGTTTGAGATTCATGGCAGCTTCAAGTTATTCCGCAGTAAACAAAATAGTCAATTAGTGTATTATATCTCTTGATTTACCCTGTGTATAAGACTCCATAGTCCGATTTGGGTGAACGCACACAAAAAGCCATCAAGCTTTTTTTCGTAAGCGTTATTCTAAGTATAGAAGCATATTATTCTTATCACTTCCAGACTTACTGCGTTGGTATTCCCAACCAGTTACCCATCTTAAGACTGTCCACACATAACGTCGCTTAACTTTGTCGGTTTTCGTCATCAACCGCGAAGACTGAGTAGACGTTACTTAAGAATAGTCATTCATGTTTTTTGTTTTTTTATTAAAAAAATCGGAAATTGCATTTTCATGCAAACTTTCCCGTTGGAAGTCTTCCGCCTATTAATAAGAACTAAACAGATGCAAGGTATACCAACCTCTAATTATCAATCCATCTGCAGGTGTAAATAACAGAGCCGATCAAAAGTGTTTTCTTTCCGAACTGCAGAGTAGAAAAATGAAAGGCCGAAAAATGTCCGTTCATATCTTTCCTGTTATTACTGCAAAAAACAACTCTCGACCTGATAATCATCTGTCTGGTCAACTTTAGAAATTTTCTTTTCGTAAATAGGAACCGCAGCGTCTGATATACACATTTCAACATTAGAATCAAATTAAGGGGGTCACGAGGTCTTTCTATTTCACCTACAGAATAAGCAAAACCACTTGTTGGTCTGTGTTCAGTATTTCTCTGGCAGGTCTACAATAGTTTGGTCAAATTATTTGTTTTTATATTTGTCGTGGCGGAGACTAACGACTGATACACTCTGAATGCTACTCGCCGGATTTGGTTCTAAACGTTGAGGTTGACACCTCACAGGGGAGACGATTTTATTTTAAGATGTACAATTTAGCTCGACTAAGAAGATCTTTATGAAAATGTTCGATTCTTATTTTCAGTTATTTTCCAACTTATAAACACATTTAGTCTATATATCTATCACTTATAGAAAAATAATTATATATCTATCTTTCTTTTCTTTTATCTCTTCCCCATCTCTTTCTACCTCTCGATATATATATATATATATATATATATATATATATATATATATATATATATAAGTGCAGATTAGTGGTCCGAGGCTATAGTATTGCTATAGCCTCGGACGACTAATCTGCACTTACATTTACCAGCAATGCTTCAAGCAAACTACAATCTCCTTTTATATATATATATATATATATATATATATATATATATATATATATATATATATATATATAGTAGGTATTCGAGTTTTATTTTGAGTAATTTTCAAACCGATAAACACATATAGTCTAAATATATTATTTATAGAACCATAAATATATATATCTGTCTCTATATATTACCTTCTCTCTGTCTCTCTGCCTCTCTCTCTCTCTCTCTCTCTCTCTCTCTATATATATATATATATATATATATATATATATTAATGGACATCATACACTAGAATTTCCAATATTCCAAAAGTTTCGGAAACAAACATTCTAACAGGTCTACGCACATTTCGGAGAATACAGCTTTATTTATTATCAAAATTAGATTTTAGTTTAATTTCAATAGATAGAGAATTGTTATCTCATTAATGTGCGCCTGTGAGCGTTCAGTGCACAGGCTCTGATCGTCCGCTTTTTCTGCCAATGCAAAGCCGTTGCTCGATTCAAACACCGGTCGCAGTGTCAACTGTGTGGTCTCAGACAATGCTGAAACGTACGAATTGTCGCTCCAAATAAAACTGCAACTCAAGTTTAAAACAAGTAATAAATAGTTTATTTGGGGAAAAGGTTACAATGACACTCGTTTCCCTTACTGAACAACAGACTTGCAAGTAAGAAATCTCAGCCCGACCAAATCAAAATGCAAGTCTAACAACACACAATATATTAGCTGAGAGCCTAAGGGCCGATCTTTTTCTAGAAGGAACACACGTCTCAACTGACCGGCGGACTGTCAAACACCCTAACAAACCACACTAATCGTCAGACGCCAGAGAGTAAAGAAACTGACGCCTTGCTTATTTGCTGGAATATGTATAGATATACAAGGACCAACAGAAATACCACCCATATATCCACTTGAAAATACGAACTTCTGCCAATCTATGGATATAAAATTCCTAATGCCTCGGAAATCCAGACTATAATTTTAGCAAAACGTAAGCGGTTCGTAACCACGGTAGGGAACCTCGTATCTGAAGGAACATTATTGTCTAAAACCCTTGATTGTTTGTTTATTTTCCTTTCTTCATTTCTTTTCTTTTCATGGCAATATTGTTTTTTTTCTGTCAGTACACACTTTTTAACATTCTTTACTAGTCATGTTTTACAGCTGAAAAACAATGAAAACATTGAGTTCAGGTGAATTTCAGTTTAATTTCTCTTGGAGACAATCAACATTCTCCGACGATTGGGAATGTTTCGTTCATCCTGAATAGAGCATTGAAAAATAGTACAACAGTCTGAAGTAGTATTTTAAACTGAATATAACATTGAAACTCAGTAATCGTATCATCGAGGCATCATATCTCCATTATTAAAAGAAGTAATGCAATATTTCTGGCTACTAATAAAAGTTTTTATCGAAAAGAGATATCAAAGATGTTGGTTGTTCAACAAAGTTGATTGTATCTTCTGAATGTCTCAATATTGGTGCTGGAGGTGACGGTCGTTTAGTGGTTAACAACACAGACTGATAAGCTTAGTGCGCCAGGTTCGGATCCAACCTGTTCATCAGAATCGTTTTCACTTAGGATGTTGACAACCTTTACATGGTCTTTCCTGTAAGTACCTAATTGACTTTTAGAAACGTATCGGGGAAACCAATGCCAACAATGGAATCATCTAATTTATAAGAAATAAATGAATGAATATTGGTGTAATTTTAAGAATGTTTTCATAATTTTTATTGCTTTTTTTACATAATACATTTTAGTCAGTTTAACGGGTATTAGTAATACATTTAAAGCAACAGTCATATGTTTCCTAGTGTATCTAGAGCAGATAGAATCAGTGGGTGGACAGTTAGAAATACTTTTTCAATTAAGTCTAACGTTAAAAGCTCTAATAAGATTTCGTGTAGATTATTGCATTTCCAATCAGATCAAATTAAATCAGATCAATTTGTTTGGGCAAAAATACCAAAGTGCAACAAGCCATGTAATAGAAAGATTGGAAGCTATATTATTAATAAAAGTAGTAACATAGTTCTGGCTCCTAATTGCAGTTTTCATAGCAAATTTGATAATATCTTTTGAATATCTTCACATTTTCAAGGTGAATTCTTTATAGTTTCCTCGTGCGTTGTCAGTCGAGACAATTAAAAAAAAAAAGAATTATATGATCAAAGCCTGTTCTATTCTATACTAAATCTTATCCACACGT
>OY744543.1:30538066-30650566 GCA_963556195.1 Sepiola atlantica
ATGTTCATCTTAAGCTGATGATTGAAGAGTATAATAAGATGCTACACTTTGATCCAAGTCTTTCACATCTGATGTTCATCTTAAGCTGATGATTGAAGAGTATAATAAGATGCTTCACTTTGATCCAAGTCTTTCACATCTGATGTTAATCTTAAGCTGATGATTGAAGAGTATAATAAGATGCTACACTTTGATCCAAGTCTTTCACAACTGATGTTCATCTTAAGCTGATGATTGAAGAGTATAATAAGATGCTACACTTTGATCCAAGTCTTTCACATCTGATGTTCATCTTAAGCTGATGATTGAAGAGTATAATAAGATGCTTCACTTTGATCCAAGTCTTTCACATCTGATGTTAATCTTAAGCTGATGATTGAAGAGTATAATAAGATGCTACACTTTGATCCAAGTCTTTCACAACTGATGTTCATCTTAAGCTGATGATTGAAGAGTATAATAAGATGCTACACTTTGATCAAAGTATTTCACATCTGATGTTCATCTTAAGCTGATGATTGAAGAGTATAATAAGATGCTTCACTTTGATACAAGTCTCTCACGTCTCATGTTCATCTTAAGCTGATGATTGAAGAGTATAATAAGATGCTACACTTTGATCCAAATCTTTCACATCTGATGTTCATCTTAAGCTGATGATTGAAGAGTATAATAAGATGCTACACTTTGATCCAAGTCTTTTACATCTGATGTTCATCTTAAGCTGATGATTGAAGAGTATAATAAGATGATACACTTTGATCCAAGTCTTTCACATCTGATGTTCATCTTAAGCTGATGATTGAAGAGTATAATAAGAAGCTACACTTTGATCCAAGTCTTTCACATCTGATGTGGATCTTGAGCTGATTATTGAAGAGTATAATAAGATGCTACACTTTGATCCAAGTCTTTCACATCTGATGTTTATCTTAAGCTGATGATTGAAGAGTATAATAAGAAGCTATTCTTTGATCCAAGTCTTTCACATCTGATGTGGATCTTGAGCTGATGATTGAAGAGTATAATAAGATGCTACACTTTGATCCAAGTCTTTCACATCTGATGTTCATCTTAAGCTGATGATTGAAGAGTATAATAAGATGCTACACTTTGATCCAAGTCTTTCACATCTGATGTTCATCTTAAGCTGATGATTGAAGAGTATAATAAGATGCTACACTTTGATCCAAGTCTTTCACATCTGATGTTCATCTTAAGCTGATGATTGAAGAGTATAAGATGCTACACTTTGATCCAAGTCTTTCACATCTGATGTTCATCTTAAGCTGATGATTGAAGAGTATAATAAGATGCTACACTTTGATCCAAGTCTTTCACATCTGATGTTCATCTTAAGCTGATGATTGAAGAGTATAATAAGATGCTACACTTTGATCCAAGTCTTTCACATCTGATGTTCATCTTAAGCTGATGATTGAAGAGTATAATAAGATGCTACACTTTGATCCAAGTCTTTCACATCTGATGTTCATCTTAAGCTGATGATTGAAGAGTATAATAAGATGCTACACTTTGATCCAAGTCTGAGGACGTAAATTATTCGTTTCGGACGTTGAAAGCAACATAGCAGAGTATGACAAGACTTCTTTTTTCTTACCAAGACCGTTATCTCTTCCACACTATTTCCTTCTTTCGTTCTGTCTTTTTTTTAGTATTTTTCAAAAATGTTATTCCAATGTTTGCTTTATTTAATCGGTAAAATAAAATCCTCAAATCCTGTTTTTATTTTTATTTTCGAAAAATAGTATTTCTCCCGTTTTGTCACGTTTGGAAACGTCACCCACATTCTTTTCGTTTTTGATTAGCCTTCAATGGAAATTTCGGAAGAAAAAAAAGAAACCATTTTGTCTTGTCGAACAGAAGTTTTCGACAGCGTCTTTTGTTGCTGTTTAACTGTTTCTTTTTGTTTCAGCTATGAATTTCATTTGGTTTCTAAAAGAAGAGACATATTCTTTCGTTGTTTTCACCGAAAATGGGTTTAATATCGTTTAATTACAAAGTTACCACAAAGTTCGCAATTCTTAACTCTCAAAAGCACGTGCACGCTGTTCGCATTAAATTCATACGGCGGTTTCGAAAACTATTTGTCAAATGGTGTTTTTTCTATCAACACATTTGTATATGGCTCACAATAGTATCGGCTACAAAAAAAACATTGAACTGAATTGCACCAAAGCTTTTATGGCTCACCAATGACATGGAGTCTTGCCAACCGAGATTTCCAAAATCCGCTAGATCGGACCAAACAAATCTCCAGCAAACCGCTAGATTACGAATATGCGTAATAATTTGTGGTATTGTAATATGTTTAAAAATGACGATTTGTCACTTTAATATTATTAATATTACATTTAAATCATAAACAAAGTAAAATAGGGTGTAATTCATGAAGCGTCAATCTCGGGTTAAGACAGGGTCCGAAATAATAGTGTTTCTCTCCACTTTGCAAGTCCGGGTGAATCCCGATTTTAGAAAGATCTTATTCAAGGGGTATGCTCTTCTAATAATCTGTCTTCCTCTCGGTCGCTTCCCAGCGGCTTCTAATGCAGGGGCAAGAACTATGGTGTCGTTTTTGGCCCTCAGAACATGTCGAAACCATCTAAGCTGCCATGTCTGCTACTTGTTCTTGATCGGTGCGATTCCGTAGCCTCTTCGGATGTCTTCATTGAAGATGTGATTATTATTATTATTATTATTATTATTATCATCATTATCATCATCATTGATGATGATGATGATGATGATGATGATGATGATGATGATGATGATGATGATGATGATGATGATGATGATGATGATGATGATGATGATGATGATGATGAACAGAAACTGCAAGAAACATCACTTCATAATCTCCATCCCCCAATAAATTACACTGGCCTCAGCTAACACCACATAAAAATGAACCAAGGAACAGAAATTACAAGAAACACTATAAGCTCCCCTTCCACCCCTCCATCCCCCAAAAATAAAAACAATGGTGCCGGCCTAGGCTGACACCAGACAAAATATTTGTAGAGGGTCGAGGAGACCTAGGAAGGACAGCACAAACCAGACCTCCACTGGAAAAGTGCGGAGAATGCTGGGACTTTGAGGAGGCTTATTGCCACACAAATCCCAGAGAAGACCAATTTTCCTTACCAGCCAGTAAGATGATGTTGCGATACCGCAGGGTTATTTGTGGGCGTTATCGAAAAGAGGTGAAGAATACTGGAATCTGGAGAGGATTGTTGTTACTCAGACTCCAGGAAATACCACTGGTTATGCTCGGTGAGCAATGACTAACGATGATCTGTGTGAGAACTCCTAGTAAGTACAAATAATAATAATAATAATAATAATAATAATAATAATAATAATAATAATAATAATAATAATAATAATAATAATAATATTTTTTTTTAAATAGCAATATAGAGGAGACTTATTTTCACTCGGATTCAGATCCCATAATTATTTGAACTCAATAAACAAATTAATATCGCACCAGCCATATTACTCATCGTGTCACACTACCATTGCTATTTTACAACTTACCAGGGCCTACACTGAGATTTATTACTGTCTAGCAAATTTCCGATGTCCGACTAATGTGACATACCAACTATTGCCTGTTTATTGTAGCTGTTAAGAATCAACAGATCAAACTTAATTAAACTCATACCTTGTTTATATCTGGCTGATATCTGGGTGGCAACGGTTGCTGTAGTGATTTGCCTGATTCCGAACAATGTCGCAGCGTCAATTAAAAAGGTCTGCTAAATTCTCCTCATATTAACTATCCTTTGATAAACCAAGTAAACGCATTCATACAAAAGAAAGATGGTGCATTCGATCTTGATCGTATGTCAATCATAAAGATGGGTAGACAAAGAGACATTTATAAACAAGAGATTAGTTAAAACCGCTGCTGAGAGATCATTACGTGAGTTATAATAAGAAGGGAAAGGAAAGAAGAGTTTGAAAATATCTGCGTAGATTTTCTCTCACTCAGCCCCCAGGGAAACCACCGATTGTTTTCAGCGGGAGATCACTTGTCTGAGAGCTCCTAGTTACTAATAATTATTATCATCATTCGAATCTCACGAACTATGATCTGAAATAACCTTAAACTGCCTTGAGTGTTATACGGTGTTTTGCCAGGGGTTCTTGCAATCTTATTGAACAAAGATGGTTGGTAGAAAGGCTGGTACAGATTCTAGAAAAGATTAAAGCAAGCGGTCTTTCCTGTTCATCATTTACTCGCCTACAATGTCTTGCTGACCATATTTACAGACATTTAAAAACAGCTACAAGCAATGACAAAGTTAGATCCACTCTAGTCGTTAATCGTACAGCTATTTAAGAGTGTGAACGGCATTGATTAAGATTTGAAAGTTAAATGCATTACTCTGCAAAATGTAAAGTGAGCCTTCCGAGGGAATTGTGAATTGCAAATATTGCAATAGGGCCGGTGTCTGAAGTCACGCCCACTTTATGGACGTAGTCTTTCCTCTGTGGCTAACGGAGAAATTCACCATTTTGACATTGAAATGTTTAACATTACAGGCTTTGTTCTCAGCATGCCTCCATATGATTAAACCGTAACCATTGAAGTCGGGTGACTCTCATAGCCAGAAATTCCTGATGTCCACCCGGGGTACTTGGTGCGTAATGTAGCATTCATTCTGAGCGGTTTGAGCCGGCTTCGTCCAAAGGAAGAGGTTCTATGGAATATTCAAGTCACAAACGACACTAGTCGCATGTCTAACCCAATCAGGCGAGATAATGGCGTAACTTTTTTAGGATTATTTTGCAAGCAGGTGTCGCCGTCTCCCCACGTGGTATTCTTAAATGATCACTATCTGCTACTGACAAGGCCCAGCGGCACTTAACTTCAGTGATCGAACGATAACCGATCAACATAATTATTCCGTATATGAACATAACTGTTGCTTTCAATAAAATACTAAAGAAACTGACTTTTAAAAGAGGAGACAGAATATAGGATTATTTGCAGAAAAGTAATTTGTGATGTAAAACATAATTTGACTATACGAGCAAGTATATCTGCGTCTCCTTGTGGTAGCGTCAGCGTGTTTACGTCGTCTGCCGATCTCTTTCTGTTGCTTTGCAACAGCAGTTGTATTAGTTGATGTAGTAATGCGAACACACCGCACTATATCTATGTGGT
Source organism: Sepiola atlantica (assembly GCA_963556195.1). Lineage (NCBI taxonomy): Eukaryota > Metazoa > Mollusca > Cephalopoda > Sepiida > Sepiolidae > Sepiola > Sepiola atlantica. The sequence continues at coordinate 30,543,264 of OY744543.1, forward strand.
GTTAATGATTACTTTTAGTGGGGTTTAATTGCAGAATATTGGTATTACGGAATATTGAAACAGAGTAGTATTCTTCCTCCAACCGAGCCTCGTAGGTAAGTTGGAAGAATGCGTTCAGAAAAATGTATGCCTTGTCTGCAGACAAAACACAAAACACTGGACCACACTGTTCTTCTCGCCACGTGCTTAATTTTTTTTTACGTCACAACCGGAAAGCGACTTTCGCTGTTTGCTATGCTGGTTTCTACCATTATTTTCCGACTAAATAGCGTTGTTAACATGTTCTTTTTGTGTTTTATTTCAAATATATATTTTTTTAAAAAGGCTGCATGATTTACCAGCTTACATCTCTTGGAAAATAAATGTTCACGTGTTCTTATTATACAAACAACTTTTCAATTACCACACTACTAATTGAAAAGTGTCACCTCAATATGTCAAAGCTAGTATCAGTGCTAGCATCATGAAAATGTTAATAGTGATGGTACGTTCAGTTCTCTATATATTTTTTAATCGAGAAAGACATGAAGAGTTCGAATGCAAAACGCGATAAACGCCATTTTAAAAATCACGAAACTGTCCCTACAAAAAGTGTTGCGGTTCAACACTCGACGACACCCCAAAACTATGTTTTACATAATATGATACCGAAATAATATCTTTATGATTTCAATTCAAATCAGTTTTCATTCGAAGTCTAGATTTAATATATTCGTGATTTTATTGTTTAAGGTCTCAATTTAAACGAATTGGATTTATCGCGTTTTGCGTTCGAACTCGTCACATTTCGAATATGTTGAAGTTTGAATTTGGTAGCTCGTCTTGAAGAATGTCAACAACTGTTTTTGCACAATAAGTATCCTTCTAAAATATTTACAACATGATACAAATCATCTTAGTTATATATCATTATAGGAGCATTAATCTACCTCTGTATGGGTTTTTCTCGCCTCTACGTGACATATATATACACACACACATATATATATATATATATATATATATATATATATATATATATATATATATATATATATATATATAGTCTAAAGAAGCTTTGAGTTATTTTAAACAAAAAGACAAAAAAAGGAGGAAAATGCAGTTTAAATTCCCACAGAAACTAACTAAATCCAAAATAGTGCAGACTTAACATTCGTTGGAAAATTCATAAAAAAATAAAATATATAATAGTATGTGAAATAAAATAAAAAGGGGGATTAAGTATCTAACAGTTAAACAAAAACAGGAGACCTTAACGTAAGCATCTAATATTAACACGGGGATCATCAGCTGTTTACCATGAAACTGTTTCGGAGATTTAAAAACAGGACAGTTATATGCATGGCTCTCCAATGGTACAGATCAAACTACCATTTCCCCAATCAAGTGTCGAAATAATTCAGCTTAAAATGTTACTTATATATATATATATATATAAATAAATAAATAATAATAATAATCAAAATAATAATAATAATAATATACTATCCTTAAGACTACCGTGCGATATGGTAATTTGCATATCAAATAAGATTCTTTATAATAATAATAATAATAATAATAATAATAATAATAATAATAATAATAATAATAATAATAATAATAATAATAATAAAATGCTATACATTGCTGGCTGTTTGGTCTCTGTTGGATTATATATATTCATTTCTTATCAATCGATTATCAAAATAATTGAAAACAAATGCAAAAGCCTGAATCATTTTTTTAACTAATTAAAAGTAATTTAATGGTAAATTAAATTCCAACACAATGCATATTTGTTTCTTTTGCAAACAAGTCATCAGTTTTAACGTGTTGTTAATAGTATAAAATAATAATGATTTTGTAAGGAAAAACGATGAATGTAAATCTCGTGTGCCGTTAATGTGGTTAAATGGCGCTCTAAACATCAGAAAGTACTAATGTTCTAGCAACACCGTATAACACTGACATATTCCCAACATCCAATATTTCTCTCAGCTGTCAAAAGGGTTACTCTCCATCTGCTTATAATCCGTTTTTTTCTAAAGTAAATTATTCTCTTCATATGCAAATTAGTTTGATTACGTATACAAATTAGTTCCAACAATGAAAATCTGCCATCATGAACGCGATGTCTTTTTCTCTGAAAAACGGTCTTCCTACACGCGAAACATCTAGCACGTGTTTATGCTGATAAGTGGTCGTGTTCGCGTCTATTGCTACAGATTGACTTACTTCGTGACCCTTCGAAATTTAGTTTCAAGGCATCTCTTTCGTTGATAGCAATTGAAGTAGTGGTATTTGTTCAGCACATCTAATAGTATACATTGCTGACTGTTTGGTCTCTGTTGGATTAGTTTTGAAGGTATAACATTCTGATGACTGATGAATTTGCCATAGTTTTGATTTGTGTACCAAGTACTTTCAGACCCATCCTAGTCCATTTTTAGGGGAATGAGAGTAATCAGGTACAGCCCATGTGTAATTATTATAGATGGTTTGGGCTGGAATTATGTAATAAGTACGAAACTATAGTTAGAATTATAAACATTTTAGATATTCCCCTGAAGACGAACCCAAATGGGTGTTTCAAAAGTCTTGGGAACATAACGATTTTTAATAACTCAAAAACTATTAGGAGTTGAAAAATTAAATTGGTACCGTTAGAAAGGTTAAAGTTTCAAGTTTTGTGGGGAATCTTCAAAGTTGCTCAATATGAGCACCATTCGTCACACGGCACACATCTAGTCGATAGTCCATTTCCTGCCAAACGCGTTCCAGCATCTTGACGTCAATGGTTCCCACAACTGCCGTTACTCGAGCCTTTAGTTCGTCAATATCTCTTGGAAGGGGCGGCACATAGACTTGTTGCTTGACAAAGACCCAAAGGAAAAAGTCACACGGGGTAAGATCTGGAGACCTAGGAGGCCAGGGCATGAGAACGTCATCACCTCGCCCAGATCTCCCAATCCATCTACCAGGCAGCCTTGTGTTAAGAAACTGCCTTACTCTAAGACTCCAGTGTGGTGGTGCACCATCTTGTTGAAAAATGAAGTCATCAGATTCTGCTTGTTCCAACTGAGCCATTAACCAGTCTTCCGGCATGTTGAGATAGGATTCACCAGTGATAGTTGCCTCTTCAAAGAAGAACGGTCCATAGACACCTTTCTTGGAAATTGCACAAAACACGTTCACTTTTGGTGAATCTCGCTCGTGCTCAAGAAGTTCATGAGGATTCTCAGTACCCCATATGCGAGTGTTATGCTTGTTAACTTTGCCATTCAGATGGAAGGTCGCCTCATCGCTAAAAACAAGCCGGTCATCAAAGCCGTTATCTTCCAACTTCTCTTGCATTGCAATGCAAAAGTCACGGCGAAGTGGCTTATCAGTGTCCTTCAACTTTTGGACCAACTTGAGCTTGTAAGGTACCATTTGCAGTCGTTTCCTTAAGACACGCCAGACAGTTGCTGGAGCAAGCTGAAGTTCCCTGCTGGCTCTTCTCACTGATTTACGGGGGCTCCGCTGAAAGGCTGTCCGAACTTGCTCAACTGCATCTTCTGAAGTTGAAGGGCGACCTGTTCGCTTACTTGGGCACAAACGCCCATCTTTCACAAATTTAGCATGCCATCTGACAATGGATTTCCTTTCAGGGGCTTCTTTTTTAAATTTCCTGCGAAATGCACGTTGAACACATGTCCACGATTCAGTCTTTGCAAATTGGAGGACGCAAAATGCCTTGTCTTGTTTAGAGAACGCCATTACTGCACCTGGAAAAATAACACGAAAATCATTAGTATGACCGAAAACTTGATTAAGCAAGCTTTAAAATGGCACCAGTTTCATTTTTCTACCTGGAATAGTTCATGAGATATACGCATTTGTAATGTTCCCAAGACTTTTGAAACACCCTGTATATATATATATATATATATATATATATATATATATATATATATATATATATATATATATATATATATATATATATATATATATATATATATATATATACATTGGTGGCTGTTTGGTCTCTGTTGGATTAGTTTTGAAGGTATCAAATTTTAAATACTGGAGATGAACCAATCAGATATATTTGAGGCGACACAAACACATTCTTTATGTGAACAGAATGCAGAGGGATCTTAGAGATGAAGAATCTAAAGCTTGTCCCATCATCGTTTTAGTAACAATACACTCTGCTATGGAAAAAGAAATATGATGTTTCTTTGAACTTAGATTTGATCTTAGTAGAGAAAACTTAATGATCCGAAGATCTTAGATGAAAAATGAACAGTAGATGAGCACTGATCAGGGCAAGTTGTCAGGAACAGATCATGAATGCTTGTAAAATGACCATCAGCATCAGCTAGTCGAGTCTACATATACAAAACCTGAGTCAGCTCATATGCAAAGGAAAAGTCATGACAAAACGTCTAAATAATCAGTCTTGGAATTAGGAGCAAAGCTTAGTATCTGTTCGGATAGTTCATATGTTCTCCCTTCGTTTAGTGAAAGAGAAATCCTTCTATACTGAGATAATTTTAGTTTTTGTTCAAATCCAGAATGCTTTTTTTTAGTGAGCTGAATTTTCCCCACCATATTATAACCAACATTTTGTCCAACTCCCCTCACACTAGACTGAGATGCAAATAAATAAGAAAATGAAATTACTGTATTCCGAGATTTAATAAATGACATTATTTCCTTACTTCGTCGTTGATAGGTTGACCTCAAAATGCTCAAGGTTGAGAAAAAAAGAATAGTATCTGTTCTGATACTACACTTAATATGTCCTGTCCTCGATCAGTGAAGGGAGAATCCTACCAGACTAAGGCAATTTCTTTTCCTAATCCAGAGTACACCTTCTTAGGTAACTGGATTAACCCCCATTAAAAAGCGACGCTGTGTCTAGCTCTGTCTCCGTGAGAAAACGAATAAATAAGGACTAGCCATTGTACATCATGGGCATTTAATTCTGTACATATATAAATTATAACAGAAGGAAAAACAGACAAAATTGTCACTTTTTTCAGTGATTGATTCGTTTATGAGGACGATAGTCAGCAAATATTTAAGCAATAAGTAAAATAAACAAGAAAAAAAAAACATTTACAATGTATACATGTTGTCCTACCTCTTTTTTGCGTGTCTTTGTATAATGTTGTTATATAAAAATTTCTTACGTTTTTACACAGTTTTATTAAATTTTATTATTATACTCTGCAAGATGTTTGAAGCTACACTGTTTGGGCAGTTGAGGACAGACAAAGCAGCATTAACTCGTATGGTTTTTCCCTTCACATTCGCAGATAGTTGGGTCGGTTTTGTAGCCCAATCTGGCTATAGCAAATTTGATCTCCCCATTCCTTTTATTAGGCGGTTAGATGTTTTTTCTCTAGCCCCAGAATGCTTCTAAGCCATGAAAAAATGTTTCAGAAAGATGGGAATTGCCATATCAGTAAGATGGTGTAATTTACTAGCCCTCTGGTCCACAGCTGTTGTCTGGTCTCTTCCTGAGGTGTTGTTAGGGGCTCGATATAGCTGAAGAAATTTTTCTTTGATTTCAGTCGTTAGGCTGTTGGTTCACGTCTATAATGAAAAGGATGGCGATCAACACCCATAGCCTTTGTGATCTCTATTCGGCTGGGATGCTCCTATCTCACATCTGTAGGGGCAATACCAGCGGTGAATAGAAGTTTTTTAGCATACTAAATATCGTAAGTGTCTTTTTAATCAGGTGAGCACAATGCCCTAAACTAATATGTAACGTTACTACTGAAATACGAGTTAATGTTTCCCGTTCATCGATGAAGTTCTACTCAGCATCATATAATACTCGTCGATAATAAAGATTCTTGTCGGCGCTTATTGTGAGTTTTGTCATTATTTGCGGGTAGCTGCTTTCGACAGATTTCTTCTTGTTTTCACCGCTAAATTCTTTTTTCCTATTGTTTAAGATAACAACAAAAGCTCCTGTGGCGAACAACCGCATGCGTTATTAGTAGCAACGTTTCACATAATTACATCCGCTAGGCGGCGGGACTTTTGTGTTTACTCAAGGTTGCTTGTCACTTTGCATGTATATTTGCTTGTATCTTTCTTTGTTAACAGTAGAACGTAAAATCTACTGAACTGATATCACGAAATAAGATTCGCGCGTATTTTTATATACGGATTGTTAGTAGATGTATTTACGTGTTTAGTGTATTTATTTTGTAAGTGAAATGTTTGTTAAGAAGAGATTGTCTGTAGCCCTTAGATTGGACTTTGGGGGTTATTACCCTATCTGATGAAAGTAGACTTGAGAATAATGAGAAATAAATGGTGATTGAGAAACATTAAAATCATAACTGGACGTGGTTAAAGTTCAAAACAGGGCTCCCAGTATTGGTACGTGTCCCAATAAAACACAAAGCCAGACGAACACACACACACGCATATATATATATATATATATATATATATATATATATATATATATATATATATATATATATATATATATATATATATATTGTTGAATATAAGAGACAACTTATGTCTGGATATCCTTTGGTAGATCCTTTCCATAGTCCGAATCAGGATCTTAGTTTCGGAGGGGAAATGGCTGATGAATTTGCCATAGTTTTGATTTGTGTCCCAAGTACTTTCAGACCTATTCGGGTCTATCTTCAGGGGAATGAGGGTAATCAGGTACAGACCATGTGTTATTATTATAGATGGTTTGGGCTGGAATTATGTAATAAGTACGAAACTATAGTTAGAATTATAGACAGTTTAGATATTCTCCTGAAGATGGACACGGATGGGTTTGAAAGTATATATATATATATATATATATATATATATATATATATATATATATATATATATATATATATATATATATATACGCTTATGACACAGTGCCACATTGGCCAATACTCACACACGCACATATATAGATTACACATAATTAGCTCTCGTGTCTGCATATTCACTAAACATTTTCTTACCAAAAACACGAGTTGGATACACTTTATTGAATGAATATTTACTGACAAAGAATTACTTTAATATCCATGTAAAATTAGAGTTATATAAATGGTGTGTTAATTAATCATGTTTTCCTTGATTTTTCATTTACAGAACCGTGTTTATTGTCAAGTTAGAACTTGCTAGCCGTTACGTCTAATATTCCTGAATATTTCATTTCTTTCCATTAATATGTAATATGCGTGCACGCCTGTATATATCCCCAGTGAATTACCTTCGCTATTTACAAGCCACAATTTATCATTTGTATAAACTGCTGGTGTGGTTCTTGGTTAAATCTCAAAGACGCCAACGTCGCTTAAAAATGTTCCTAACAAGACCAGGAACCACGCCATAAATTTATTTGACATATTTACGCAGAATAATGATATATGAAAGTGAAACCTGGCCAGGGTTGAAGACAAGTGTTGTCTGGAGTGAAATAATATTAAAATGATACGATGGATTGGTAATATGGCTCTTAAAAACAGGCTTAAATCTAATGACCTTAGCTTTAACTCTGGCCAGTTAAAGAGATCTGTTCAGAATATAACACTACGTTAATATTGTAACATTAAAATAATAAATAGGAGTTTTTGAGTGAATAATTGTAGAACAGTTGATGTAATAAGGTGAGTTAGCAGGAAAGGGAAAAAAATTAAAAAATGAGCGGAAGTGATAAGGATTGGTTCGTTATATTGTTATTGCAAATCAAATGGTGAGGACGTAGTTAAAATATAATATTCGATGCTTATACGCTGTGTGGATAAGTTTGATTATGATCCAACAAATTATTATCTCAAGTGCGTAGTCAAAGAGTAGACTGTAAAGGAACAAACTAGGTGTACTTTTGAAATCGGGCAATTTTAATTGAAATCAAATAGGGCTTGGACTCAACAGGCATTATGTTTAAAATCGTTCCTCAATGTAATCATTCTAACTGGATGCTAAAATATAACTAGTTTCCAACGTGACTAGACAGATATGTTTGTTCTCATCCTTTGTCTTTTTTGTGCAGCTCTATTTGCCTCACATTAAACAATTACCTTGTGTTTATCATTGCCTCCAAGGGGGGAAAATTAACTGAGGACACACAGATGAAAGTTATATGTCAAACCTAAACTATTTTAGAATTAAACGTGTACAGGCACAAACATAAACGTGCCAGACTCACGAGAATAAACCGTTCTGAATGACTATCAGACTAGCAACATTTTTTTCTTATATAAAAAAGTAACGTCAGTCTCTTTATTTTTTTGTCATCGATAGCTTTCTTTCTATTAAATAAATATTTCATTCTGATTTGTTACGTTTTCCTTGTTGATCGTGACAGCATGTTGTTAAAACAATAACATGTAATTCGATGTAATTGCTTCACGAAAATACTTTGTTACGGTCGGAATTATTTTCAAATAACCGTCATATAAAAAAGAAAGGTACCTCTATATTCGTCAGTACTGAATTATTTCCCCTTTATATTGGAACAAAAAAAGAAAAAGTTGGTAAAAAAACGGCATAGTTAAAAAAGTAAAAAAACTAAAATGCAAGACAATCAACTATTGAGCAACGTCAGGTAAGGTAAGCAGATTAATATACTGTTGGGTGTGTATTATTGCCAAATTGTCTCATATAGCAGGACTTATATAAGATTATTCCAGTGAAGCGGAAAGCGGCCAAATGCTATCTCCCTACCTGAGAACTCGTTTGGGAGTTTCCTTTGTGAACCAACTTACTTACTGATCTTGATGGCGTTTTTCAATTTGGCCCGAAACACCTGCGTAAATCGAAAGTTTTAAGAATCGAAGGTGGCATCTCAAGACGAGATTGGTGCTATTATTTCTTCCTTAGCAATTTTCGTAGTGTCGTGAATTATAGGACGACTTCCTAAGTCTTCCGCAAAATAATACCATAACACACTATGCGGCTTTATCTCATAATTCGTAGAACATTTCCTTTTCTTAGCTGATCAAACAACGCACTCTATGCAAATGCAAATACTTAACAGTCACTTGTCTTCACAGGAAAGCAAAGTGAGACGCAGGGTCGGTGTTATAATGTTGTCAAAATCTAGCTCCCAAAAAGAGGCTCTCTGAATTGGCGGTAAAATAAAAACTACATCAGTTTAGAAGTATTCTCTTCCTATTCTAACCAAAGACAGACCAGATTCTACACGTTGCTTCTAAGCCGAGGGATGTATTTACCTTCCTCCCACAGTGGCAAGATTATAAACAAGGAAACTTTATAGAGTGAATCCGGTTCCCTGAAAATAGGGGCACTCTTGTCTGGCTGATAAAATAGCCTGGTCGGTCCCTCATGGATGAGAGCGCTTCAGCCGACAGCATCAGCCATCAAAGTGAAGAGACGAAAGAAATAAGAAGGGGGTAATCCTGGCCAGAATGACCTCTTAAGACGGAACAGTGTGTAAACTTTGATTCCAGTCCGAAGGCCGGATATTTTTATCTGCTTTCCACAACATCAGTTTATAGCGGGAATGCAGCCTCCGGAAAGGAGGTACTCTGACACGACTTCATATTATCACAAGATGTGACAAATGTTCATACTAATATGTTATTCCTTGATGAGTTCATATGAAATTATTAGTTAATTTTGTAACGTCTTTATGAATAAAATGTATGTACAATTCTGTTGCTTATATATATAGTAAAGTTGAAACTACGAGGCCTGTCCAAAGGGTATCCGACCTTAGACCAGAAAAAATATTTCGAATACCTGACAGGGTTTGAAGCCTAATCCCTTTCAAAGTAGGCCCTTGTGCGTGTACACACTTAGCCCACCGATCCATCCACTGTCGGAAACACCTCTGGAAGTTTTCTTTTTGAATGGTGTTCATCTCTGCCGGCGCGTTCCTCATTATCTCTTCTTTAGTCTCAAAACGGAAACCTTTAAGTGACGTCTTCAATTTTTGAAACAACCAGAAGTCGGAAGGATTCATGTCTGGAAAGTAAGAAGTTTGGCGAACGATTCTGATTCCACATTTTGTCAATAAATGTTGTATCAATTGGGATGAATGGCGTTGTCGTGATGCAGTTGGCAGTTTTTTGCTGTCCACATGTTTGGTCTTTTGCGTAACGGAGACGCCGGAGAACATCTTGATTGTACTCCTTTGCCACTGTTTGTCCTTCCGGTGCATATTCCTGATGAACAATTCCACGGATATCAAAAAACACAGACAGTATCACCTAGAATTGGCTTCGCACCTGTCGCGCTGTATTTGGCCTTGGAGACGCGGGATGCTTCCATTTCGACGACTGTCTTTTTGTTTCTGGACCGCACTCTTTTAGAAAAGCTCCATATATTTACGTTTTACCTGCTTCCGTAAATTTCATCCTGTCTTCTTGTTTTCGTTTGGATCAACACGCAAATACTTTTGAACCTGCTTGAATATGCAGTTGGCATTGGTTTCCGCGATACCATTTTTATAATCAAACACTCACATGAGATACTAAATGAAGGTTGCCAACATCTACAGTTAATATGATGCCATAAATCTGAAAAGATTTGACCACTGCTACCTCCGATCACCATCATGTGATCTGATTTATATCTGTACATCTACTATTTGAAAAGTGTTTTTTTTCTCATTGCTTTTCATCACATTTCTTCTACTTGCTGCCTATAGACTTCCGGCGCGAGCAAATACCTCACGATATTTCGATTTATCTTCCTCCCACAAAGTAAGATGTGACACAAGGTCGGGAAAGTGGGAAAGAACCAACGCTCGAGAATTTGATATTTTTACAAAAAGAAAAGCACAAATACAAATTAAATATCACCGTTCAATTCTTCGTAAAATATCACACATGACCGGTTGTGTTCGATATTGTTGTCGGACTTTGTTTTCAATTCTATTGTTACATTTTCACACTTACCGGTGTTTGTGTAGTTCATCATACACCCGTGTCGTCGTTGTCGTCGTGAACTTGGGTTCTTGCTTGTCTGTAGATACAATAACACAAACGCCGATTATTTGCTGTTAGTATAGTTTTATTACACACAAAAGAACAGCCACAGTAAACATCAGAGAGACAGGTTACTCACATACGCGTGTGAGAAAGAGATATATAGATAGATAAACGGATAGCTGTTTTTGTTACACGTAATTACATTATGCGCGCCGGCACCCGGACGCTTAGTTCCTGCTGAAACCCTTACCGGCGATGGGAAACAAAATGCCCGTGCAGAAGGCACGTGGTTTCCTCGAACTCCGTGTTAGGTCACCTCTGATCCTTAAGGTGTCATTCAAACAATGACCCTAATTATGCAACTCTTCTCAAGCAGACAAAGGAAATAAAGTATGTTTCATTAACTATTTGTATATTAACTTTCTTAACAAAGAGTTATTTCGGTCTGAATAATCCTCGCATGTGTTTCAATCTCCAGACTCACATCGAAAATATTTTCATTAAAATCTAGGCTGCAACTGGAATCAAACTTTAAATCGTATTCATATCACATGACTAAACTCACCAATCAGATATCTTCATTAAACATGAGATTTTGTCTAAATCCAGCAAATAATATGTGTGTGGATCGAGTGCCAACTCGAGAACTCCGTCAACGACTGAATCTCCCAGCCTGGCTGTCAGTCGTTCTCCAACGTTGTCTAAGATCGTTCGAGCATGCAGCTGAGCGCCGAAGAAAATGCTTTATCTACAAAGTCCTTCTTTATTTTGCTTTAGTTGTTTTTGACCACCAAACAAGACACTGTGATTTGGGACCAGATTTATATGGGTCATCTTAAGTGGGGGGTAGTGCAGCAATATGTTTGTTTACATTACATTTAAAGTTCTGCATATTGGTACAGTTAGGGAAACAGGGAGCAGGTGGCTAATTCCAAAAGAAAACCTTTCCAAGGACAAAAGATATTAGAGTAAAATGTTTTACGGCATTTAAGCCTTATACAGTGAAGGGGTGAGATTTTGCTGCTAGTCGGATTGGTCGGAGTATTTACGTTTAGGAGTGTACAAGTGCAGTAAGTTTAGCCGATAACAACCGCGGAAATACTTACAAAGCAACATTTTCTCTCTTTTCTACCTTGCTGACGCAAACGTGCTGGTGGGGTGCTGAAGACGGTAATCAGAATCGATTTAGTAGAACTATAATGTCAACAATTAGTTTTCGACTGTAGAATTCGGGTTTACAAGCCATAGAGAGTGACACGGCTTCGAAAAAAAAATAATTCGATAGTCAGAGACGATGTACTTGCTCGAAGGGAAGCCGGCTCAAGTCGATCAGGGTAACAGCTGTTATAGGTACAAGAACAAGTAAATAATGTCTACACTTTACGGTAAATATACTAATTATATTTACTAAGTGTTATTGTATTTACGTATTCTACTTGTTTTGTACTTGATTTCATACCACTGCCATTATTTGTATGGACTATTGTTACTGTACATTTAAATTATTTATTTTATACTCAGTATTTATATACTTCAAATAAAGTATACTGTGACACAAGGCCGGAAGGTTAGAGGAGAAAAAAGCCAGCAGCCAAGTTTAAGAGCCAGGCTGAATTCTGAAAAAATAGCCTTGGCCGCTGCGTCGACATTCCCCGATAAGGGCGCCTTAGTCAGTTTACGATTAACTAACTCTTTCGAAAAAAGGGGAGGCAAAGCCTGGGAGGGTCGACCTCCTAGGACAACACAAGACATATACAACAGTCCGACAGATACGAGCCACGGTAATTGCCAGTCTCTGTTTGACTGAGTATCGAGAACGTATTGTTGACTGGTATTTAGGCGGAAGAATAACCACGCGACTTTCGCCATTAAAATCATTTTCTCCCACTTTTATTTACTAGTAAACGCAAAAAAAACTATTTTGAGAAAAAAAAACTACTAAAGAAACAGAAATTTATAATCAAATGTAGACATATAATTAAACATTTACTATGATATATAAGCTTTGATAAGAAAATACTATAAAGATTTTAAAAAATAAACAATGTGTTTGTTGCATCATTGATACAGGGGAATAATAAACAAAAATGTGATTGAATTGAAAGAACAACCAACACGTTAGAATGAGTGAATTAGTGTTGGTTACCCGTTAGGTGTGTATAAACTATTATACACCCGTCGTCGTGTCGTTGTCGTCGGGAAGTCATGTTATTGATCGTCTGTGCACAAGAAAATCACTCGGACACTGATATTAGTTCATAAGAAGGTTTATATATCAGAAAAAAACAGTCACGTAGAAACTAGAGAGACAGGTTACTTATTTGCATATTGTAGATATTTTAATTGTATATTTTTGTGTTTGTTTTTATTCTGTTTCTTATCAGATTAATATTTTATGAAGTTATAAATATACATTTATATGTATATATATATATATATATATATATATATATATATATGCGGGGGGGGCGGAGAATCATTAAAGACTTTGCTAACGCGAAAAAGAGAAAAAGATCTCGATTTCTCTAGAGCTCCATCATCGACACATCAAGAGCAAAATCGATGGAATGTAAATTACTTTCCGTAACGCAAATACTCAACTTTGCTCCTCATTTTCGCTACGAATAATAATTTATATCTTATATATTTTTTGCTTGGTGACGTTAAGGCAGAAAGCGCTCTAGAGAAATCTAAGCAGTGTTTTATTTATCATTTCTTAAGTAATATATATATATATATATATTTATATATGTATATATATATATATATATATATATGTGTGTGTGTGTGTGTGTGTGTATATATATGTATATATATATATATATACATATGTATATATATGTATATACATATGTATATATATATACATATGTATATATATATATATACATATGTATATATATATACATATGTATATATATATATACATATGTATATATATATATATATATATATACATATGTGTATATATATATATATATATATATATATATATATATATATATATATATATATATATAGTATTGGAAGTGTCTTAACCATTAAAACTATATGGAAAAAACCCCAAAAAAAACAAAAAACAAACACTTTAGTCCCAAGTCGTTCGGTGGAAAATCACTTTTCTTGTAAGTCAATTTACTTTTTACAGTCACTATATTAGTTTGCTTCCAAGAATTTACGCTAGTCTTAACATTATTTAAAGGAATCATCAGTTGTTTACCATGGAAAACTGTTTCGGGAATTTAAAAACAAAACAGTATTTCATCTCATGGATTCCCAGCAGAGTTGATCAGACTTCCCTTAAAAGACAAAAACAAAAACGTTCCGTATATTATATCTAAGTTTTGTTCCAGATTAATATTTTGCTAACTTATTTTGTTATTAAAAAATCTCAGGGCAGGTACTATTTTTATGTGGCATACGCACGATATGAAAAGGGAAATAATTTATTTTATCTAACAGTTGATAGATAAATATTTTCTCTTCAATAGAGAGTTGGGGAGAGAAAGAAAGAGAGTGGGGTAGAGAGATAATCACTGTTTAATCATATCTTGTCAGCGAATTATAGCTTTTACATGTCCACGCGTTGCGTGCTTTCAAGGAACTAACTCCCCTCTTACTCTCTCTTTCGGGTATGAAACGTAATATCTGTTTCTATCAATTCCCACAGTGTAGTAATCCTAACCTCTAATGAATCAAGTTGACCCCGACTAACCTTTCATTTCGTGTTATTCTCAACTAATCTTTTCATATACTAGTGGGTTTACCACCCAATATTTAACACTTTAAAGATATCCGTAATTACTTTGTAGTACTTGCAATGAATAGACACCCAGAAAAGTTAATCATGTACCTACGTACATGATATCAGTTCGAATATCGACGAGGAATCTTGAGTCAGTCCCGGAAATAGGCGAAACAATTTATGATTTTAAAACCACCTTCTTTTTTTTTTGGAGGAAATATTTCAACTTTTTTTAGGGGCAATTTTTAAAAATCTCAATCTTAACTTAAACGTTTGCGTGCTTAGTGTAATCTGCGTTTTTACATTTTTTTCGTGACTTTCAGTTTGCTTCGGCCATTTACAGGACTGACTTGAGATTCTTCGTCGATACTTGGGACTGACTACGTAAGTACTGACATTTTATGGGTGTCTATTTATTACTAGTACCGCTTTGTTAAACTCCTGTTCTATGTTTGGGTGCACCTTGAACACATTATTATTGGCATATTGTCACACGATAATTCAAGAAGCGTGGAATTTGAAGAATACAGTGCCATTGTATGTTCAGTCCTTCTAGAGAATACGTGATACTCCAAGAATTATACATGGTTTTGCAGTGTTCGATTAGGTGTATGGAGTTTAGTCCAATCTTACGTAAATCAGTAGGGTTCGAATGGGACATCCAGAGAACGCGAAGTACAATTCTACCATTTTATTTTTTTATTCAATATTCCGTGTCATAATTGTCAGAGTGGCTACCAAATTATAAATGCAGAAATTGCATGATTTACTCTTAATACGCTGGAAAAAAAATCAAGGTGCTTCTATAGGAGGCGAGCCATATCCATGTTTCGGATTTCGATTCATAGAAATAACAGGGAATTTCTGAAGCAGTTTACGATTTGAAAACCGCAACAAAAATGAAAAGAAAGTGCAGACGATACTAAAGAATCCGAATGCAAAACAAAAATGGATTGAACCGCAGAGTAGGACTAATCGCATTTTGCAAAAACAACGGTTTCATGGCAAAAATCCCAAATTGCTACAAATGTAAACGAAAATGCACGTTTTGGGTTATGCTAGACTTAGGGTTATGGTTAGGTTAGGGTTAGGATTATGGTTAGCCCTCTGTTTATGAGAGTTCGGTACTTACCTGTAACAACGTACGCAAAATTTCTAAATTTACATATTACCACCCCAAATAAAAATTATCTCCTTGCTCCCTATATAAATGTCTACCTCTCCTTTAAAATCACTTTTATACGAGGCAGTCCTAGCACCTTATACAACCTCAACTTAAAAAGGGGAGGAGGGAGGGAGTGTACAAGTAAGTATGACAATTTCATAAACAGGGGTTTTACTTTTAAAGACCTTCAGTTTATAACGATTTCTATACTTACCTGTAACAACGTTAGCAAGAAAATATAATTTACAGTAACACCTTAAGCTTTATGTTCTCTGAAGTAGTAACGAGGTATAGTTCTGTTTGATCGAACCTTTGAAAGAACAAGCTCACTATTTTCTCATCCAAAGTCCACTCCGCTAGGCAAGCTCCTGTTAGTCCCGTTGAAAACTGATCTTTCACTGGAATGTGCGAAGTACAGAGGGAGATATTTATAGTTCCCTGGACATTGGAACACTTCCTACGTCAATTGACAAAGTGGAAGGGACTTTGGGCCACATTCTTGTTGATGTAAGCCACTACTAATCTATCTAACCTCTTCGTTGGGCGACTGTCTGCTTGTACCTCTCCACAACTAAATGATGGTCATGGCCTTCGTTCAGACTTGAGAGACAATGGATACAACTATGGAGATGACTGCGCGTGTTATTGTGTTAATCAAGGGTTGCACTGCTTGATTCCAGTGACAAGGAGAAGTCTATGACGACTGAAAACAATTCCGACATAAGTGGATAGCACATACAGTACCTGATATTCTCAAATGGTCACCAATTTTGTACTGACCAGGCTAAAAGTCGCTTAACGTCCGTGATCTAACGGGAACCGGTGTGTCAATGTCAACGTGATTATGCCAGGACTAAATGGAGACAACAATGTTTGTGTGAACACTTTATTACTCATACTGCAATTTAAGTATTACACTTACGTATCATGCATGTAGTCATTCTATCTGTATGTAGGCCTCTCAATATAAGAATGTCGCCTGATAATTAAGTTTAGCTATAATCTGAACTGCCGACCATGCCCAGCATTCATACATAACGGATAAAGTCGTCGACTTCTAGAAACTCACGTCAATTTCTTTCAGAAATTAGGAAAATGCCATTATACGTGAATGCAATGAGTAACGATTCAAATATACCAGTACATATAATTGGTTTGCAATACCAAGGGAGATAATAGACGGTGACAATTAATGTGTAAGAAACAACAAAAATACCAAAGCAGCGTTTGTTTCGTATGAATATATTCCTAAATAGAAAAAGAATGAATATTATTTTCATACATTAGCAGAATATCTAACGTTTCTCAAGGATTGCGGAAGGAGCACAACTATTTTCTTAACTATACTCATAGCACCATGTTACTTTACTTTTTTCTATGACTACCCTCTCGCTCCCCCCTAATATTTTCGGAAGAGGCTGAACATTTAGAAAATTCTCTGAATTAGTGTCGTATACATATGGTTTATATTTCTATTAATATCAGATATACATATTTGAGGTTGTAAGCGAATCCTATTACGTTTAAAATTGTATCCTGACGCATTTTAGTAGGTTACAAAGACAAGGCGTTTAATTGGTGGCCGTGCGGATGCAGCGTTCGCTTTTACTTCCGATATTCCATGTCATCGCGAGTTCGAATCTAGCACTAGACAAAGTTTGGTATTTTTTTTCTATAGAGTTCCAGTTATTTCCTAGACGATATCAATCATCATCATGAAGTTGAATATTATTTTAACAAAACAATGGATGAAAAATATTTAATATATTTCCATTTACTTTTAATATTGACTATAAAATGCAAGAAAAGTTAAGAAACCCAGGATAGACCGATGCTTCAGCTAGTACTATTATCATAAGTTCCAGATCTTCCTGAACAAATTCATACCAAATTTGGCATTAGTCCTTCTTGAAATGCCAATTATATCAGAGGATGCATACATGTTTATACTGCTAAAATCAAGAAAATAATAAACACGTATAGGCTCCAAAACAATTGGCCCAAAATTGTACGAAATGTCGCATATAGCACTGCTCGAATTACACATGGATTATAATGGTTAGCCAAAGTTCTAATAATATTATTAATAGTAATACATATAATAACAATTACCGCTTTAAAAGGCACAAGCAAGGTGAACAATACAAGCACAGCGAAACTGGAAATGACAACATGATAAAGAAAAAAGGAAAGAGAAACAGCTACATAGCTGAGTAATAAGACTTACTAAAGAAGGACCATCCTGAAAGATCAGGAAACACAAAGTCACGCATTCGACATGTAGGCATTGAGATAGATTCGAAACACACCATGGCCCGCTTATAACACTAATGTCTACGTTAATAAATTAGCTGAACATTTTGCGGGAGTCAGCGAGCAAGTAAGCCAGCAATTATTACTATCAAACCCCGGAAACTACAATGGTTCGGCCAGGTATTACGGCATCAAACAATAGCGAACACTACGCTAAAAGGTTGGGTACAATGTTTCTGTAGACAAAGACTCCCGAGAAAGCAGTGGATGGACAGTGCTAGAATGGACAAGGTTATCAGTAGAAGAAGTGGTGCGTGGTTGAAGGAAGTCGTATGAATATCTGCCAATCCCCCAACAACGTCGATCATCATCATCATCATCATCATCACCATCATCATCATCATCATCATCATCATCATCACCATCACCATCATCATCATCGTCATCGTCATCGTCATCATCATCATCATCATCATCATCATCATCATCATCATCATCATCATCATCATCATCATCATCATCGTCATCGTTATCGTCATCGTTATCGTCATCGTTATCGTCATTAACCAAAGAAGAAACTGTTGAAAAGATATGAGCATGGCTACGAAAAGAACACCTGAACAGATCAACGGAATCGCTACTCATAGCTTAGGTTTTCTCTATTATCGCTTTGGTATAGTTCGTTATGGTCTCGTTTTCTTTGGTGGATCTCAGTAGCGATTGAGTGTTTAAGTGTAGTTTACGTACCTATATGCATGCCTCTTCGTATGTTTCTATTTGGTTAGTCTTATAAATCGTGCATGTATTGGGTTGCCAAAATAGTTCGTTCGTTTGTTTAAGAAGGTGGAACGCAAACATCAAGTTCCAAACATAACCGAATTCATTTTCTATGCTCGATTTGGTCATCTTGAGAATGTATGCGATGTGTCTGGTTTTCTAACGGCAGTCTTGTTCAACTAAGGCTTTCATTTGGTCACTGTCGATCATATTTGGCCGGCAAGAGCATGAAGTATATCTCACTGAATAATGTATATTCGGAATCGAGCAAACCATTTCTGGCACACCCGCTCTGTAACAGTATTCTCCCCATACACATGGCATATCTTTATGCAGGTTTCTGCGGCTATTTTTCATTTTCTGTAGTAAAAAGAAAACAGATCAGATGTCGTTAAGTGTCTGCTTGATCTTCGATTTCATGGCCTAAATACGATCAAAAGTGTAAGAACTCCACTGCTCGCATGTTTATTACACACCCGCTACACCAAGTACAGGATTGGAGGAATAAGAATATAAAACTATCTTTAGTAGGCCGGAAAAATGACATAAAAAAACGACATATACATATATATATATATATATATATATATATATATATATATATATATATATATATATATATATATATATATAAAGATAGATGAAAGAAGAGTGATAAACATGTACGAATGTCCAGATTTATTTCAACTTCGATTGTTTAATGCAAGGTATACTCGGTAATAAAATTATGTTTATTATTACCGAGTATACCTTGCATTGAACAATCGAAGTTGAAATAAATCTGGACATTTGTACATGTTTATCACTCTTCTTTCACCTATCTTTATAATTGCTCTATCTCGTATATTGAGCTTTAACCACTTCACTATAGGTTCTATCTACTAAAAGTTTACTTTTAGTTTCATATTTTATTCTACTAATTCTATACATATATATATATATATATATATATATATCCCATTTTGTTTTTTCTCGCATTTTTTCCCAGTTCACCGGCTCTTTTTATTTCTCACTGTGACAGTCCCTTTGCAGCGATAATCAGCCTTTCTGTACTTTAGATTATTTATTTTTCATAGTGCCTTTATCGCATCATCTACGCAATTATTCTATACTTACCAGCCTTCTTTACCCATCTGTCCTTCTTAAATAGAGTCGGTCAATAGAATTTCGCGGGTTGGTGCATGGTGATTAGTTTCATAGTAATTTGATATGCGTGAGTTATTCGTTTGTTCAACCTTTAAGGAGTCAAGCAGGGCTTAGCAGTTATACGTTCCACGTTTGTGATCCTGTTATCAGGTTTATATTATATACTTATGTTCGAAGAAGGTTTCTTGTTTTTTCTTGAGTATTTTATTTGTTTTTTACAAATCTTACAAATTAAAATATAATAAGTTAATGTAGTTTGATTAAAGCACTGTTTAGTGTGTATAGAAAGGTAATTTATAAAAGGTGTTACATTGCAGAGGTGTAATGGATAAACACGAACGGAAGAAATTTAAAGAATATAACGCTGGAATAAGTTTTGAAGTTCCCCACATTTATTAATATATATATATATATATATATATATATATATATATATATATATATATATATATATATATATATATATATACATATATATATTTAAATTATATTAACATTATTCATTTTAGTAATATTAATTTGTATTTTAAATAATATTTAAAAAATATATTAATAAAAGTGTTAAATATAACGCTGGAATAAGTTTTGAAGTTCCCCATATTTATTAATATTACTTTTTTTTTAATTATATTAACACTATTCATTTTAGTAATATTAGTGTGTATTTTAAATAATATTAAAAAATATATATTAATAAAAGTGTTAAATATAACGCTGGAATAAGTTTTGAAGTTCCCCATATTTATTAATATTACTTTTTTTAATTATATTAACATTGTTCATGTTAGTAATATTATTGTGTATTTTAAATAATATTTTTAAAAATATATTAATAAAAGTGTTAAATATAACGCTGGAATAAGTTTTGAAGTTCCCCATATTTATTAATATTACTTTTTTTTAATTATATTAACATTATTCATTTTAATAATATTAGTTTGTATTTTAAATAATATTTAAAAAAATATATTAATAAAAGAGTTAAACTTCAAAACTCATTCCACCATTATATTTGTTAATTTGCTTCAGTTCGTGTTTACCTGTTACACCTGTGCGTTGTATTGTCTTCTATAAATGACCTTTATAAATGTAATATATCTTTAGAAATTTAATATATATTTAGAAATGTATTAATGTAAAGTGATGTACAAACTATATCGTATTAACAATACATATTTTGACAAGCCTAGAAACAAAAGAACTTATGTAATGATTATACATGAAAAATAAAATTGTTTATTGTCCAAAGTTTCACAAATATACTTCGATATACGGTGACATAAATTATGTCGCTAAAATATTGCTAAAAACCAATTTACTTTTCGTTTTCAGACTAATAAATCAAGAAAACGAGTTTCTATTTTTCTCCTTCTCGGCTTCTCTATTTTTTAAATTATCTTTTCGCGGATTTTTTTTTACAAAGCGAAATTGATAGCGTTTGCCGCATTGTCGACTTTTTTCGATGGGAAACAAAGTCAGTTGAACCTTTTATTGAACCACACTATATTGATGTGTCACTGCTTGTCTGACCGGAGATGAAATGAAAAATAAAGTTTATACCAAGATCAAACACAAATATTTACAGTAAAATATTACGATTAATAAGAATATGGGGTATCTTTTACTTTACTCAGCAGACTAAAAACGCTCAAAAAACAAATGTACAACAAATAAAAGTAACTGTAGGCGATAAAAGTTATTTTCAAACTTACCTGTGGCATTTGTTTGTATTTTTAACCCGTTCGAAGTGCTATTTATTAGAAATTAAATCATTCGTCACACCAACATCGCAGAAATCCAAGATGGCGATCGTAGGGGGGTATGTAACGAGAACGAGGTTTGGTGGCCATTTTCTTTTTGTGCAAAAAGAAACAAGAATTTTGTTTTTACATCTAATAAAAACTCATGTATACTACGTAAAAATACAAGAAAATGTCATATCTACGTAGGAAAATATCTATTCTCGACGTAGGTCGCCTTTACTTGGTGCATATTTATGTTTTTAAACACTTTCTCGTTCGTTCGTTTTTTTACCCCGTTCACGACTCTGCGGAGTAAAGTAAAAGATACCCAGAATATGATATTAATAGTTTATCATGATTTCTTGCAATAATAATGTGGGGTCTACGTTCACGCTAGAACAGCAATGACGACGGTTTACTTTATTTTATTACATTTATCCCTACAAATTTAACATTATAGAAATTTTAAAATAAAAAGAAGAATAGTAATACACGGTTCAGGGCTGGGAGCAAGACTGAATAAAATATATTTTCAAGCTAGAAGTTCCGTATTTCTTTATGAGTATACGATCCCATCTGAAAGAAAATGATTCAGTTTTCCCCATGGAAGGGGTATACATTATGAATCAACTGTACCAGACCAATAGCTTACATTAATTGTATTGTGGCTATAAGTTAAAAATCAATAATCAAAAAATAATAAATAAAAATAAAACTAATAACATTAGGTCTACCTAAAAAATGACCCCCACCCTAACATGCCATGCATGGAATTGTTGATAACATTCGGAATACGTTCTAGATTCAACCACTGAAGAGGGCCACCATATACAAAATAACGACAGTGTCAAGTTATTTACCTCCCCAACAAGAGGTTAAACACAAGGTCAAATAATTTCTTTTATTTACCTAATCTCCAGGATGCATGACACAAGGTCATGTGTGGGTATCCAGGACACTAGGATTAGCGGCCTGTTGCCTACAAAAAATGCCTGAGCAGCCCTGTCGGTATTTCCCGGTAGGTGCGCCTCTGGCGATTCGCAATAAACTAACACCTTTCTCAAAGAGAAGGTAAAGCCTGGGAGGGTGGACCTCCTAGAACTGTACATGGCAATACCTAAGACCGGCGGAATCAAGGCCCGAAGGCCAAGACGGTACCGGTCTAGAGAGTGTAGCATCCATCGGAACAGATACTACACTCTGATTTTAGCCAAAAAGCCCAGGAGGGGTGTTTAGTGCCAAGAGAGCACTGTGTCCGAGTTATTGCTAATTTTACACGTCACATCAAACTATGGTTATTATTGACCGGTAATATATCAAAGACTGTTGGTCATTCATGACTGAAACTTAGTGGACAAGTCATGCATAGACTGAAGTTTATTTTTTACTGAATATGGTTGGATTGTAGAAAGGACTGTGATTTTTTTAAAATTATTCCATGAGTGAGTTTAATGGTATTTATTCATCCCCGACGCCTGGCGATTCATTAGAACATCGTGATATTTTTTTTTATTAATGCTTGGTAGAATGGTATCATGACAACGGAATAGATACTTTAAAACGGTAATGCATGGCAGGATGTTATCAAGACAACATAATAGATACTAAACCGCCTACGTGAATTGTGCATTTAAAATATTACAAGAATACAATTGCTAGAAGTAATAGTATAGTCTCGACTTCGGACAGACAGTTAGAAAATCACCATTAATAATAGATGTATGTGTATTTTTATCTGGTAGGTTCACTGTTGAAGTATGTACTCTTTTTTAATTAGTGTACTCCTTGCTTTCTCTATACGCATTACGGTTCTATCCCTCCGGTAGTCTGTATTGTTTTGTATATTTTCCATCCGTTTTTTTCTCCACATAATATTCACATTTAACAATGATATATATATATATATATATATATATATATATATATATATATATATATATATATATATATATATATATATATATATTTATTTATTCTGGTACAGAAAAATTAATACAACATTCGTACCGTCGGTTTCAAGCACGGAAGGTCTTACCCATCCGGCTCTCTTCAGCCTCTGAGATGACAACAGAGGCTGAAGAGAGCCGGATGGGTAAGACCTTCCGTGCTTGAAAACGACGGTACGAATGTTGTACCAATTTTTCTGTACCAGAATAAATAAATATTATGCTCTTAATTTTTAACTTTAATTCTTAATTAATCGAGCACTCTGCTGGGATTTTTCCTACCATTTTACAAAGAAGTTATATATATATATATATATATATATATATATATATATATATATATATATATATATATATATATACGGTGGTCAAAAAGTCATTATCTATTATAAAGTTTTAATAAATTCAAAACGTATACAGTAAAAAAATTAATTAAATATAAATTATTTTATTGCATTACTGCATCATTTTTATTACAGCATTTTTTTTTATTACGCAATCTTTTTTCACGCCCTTGTACTACGCCATATGTTTTTTTGTGCTGTTCCTGGGCGTTCGATTGGGCAGAATATCTCATTACGATTGTCTGCACACTCATCGGACTTCTCGTCTCGTGATTTTTTTTTCTTTTGGGGTCGATTAAAAAAATAAGTTTTCAGAAAGAAAACAACGAACAATTGATTAATTAAAGTCATTTATTGAAAGAAGAAAGTTTGAGAATAACTCTGGAAATTTTGGAAAATGCAATGCAACTATTTGTGAGCCGTTTGCAGAAATGGCTGGCACGTAAAGGACATTCAGTTTAATTACACACATTTTAATATATATTGTTTATTGTTATCAGAAATACAGTTATGAAGTTATCAACATTTTAAAATATGAATGACATTTTGAAGGCCCTTGTAATACTATTTTATACGTTACAAATTATTCTAAACACTTAATATAATCCTTTTTGATTAATCTACCTAATATATACCAGAGCAATTGCGAGTGTGGTTGTTTTAATAATTTCATGGTTGAAATGAAAATGAAAATATAAAAGTTTTACTGTTTGTATTTTGAACTATGTGGATTGAGGAATGTGTTAAGATAAACACTTTGGAAAATTGCGTTACCAATCGAAATAAAATCGAGAAAAGCGGGGGAGCGAGACTTGAAGTCGAGGTAAGCGAAAGTTGCGCTTTTTGTTCTCTTCAGCGGGGGCTAAGGCGTTGATTGTATATGTAAAACATTGTTGTGTCGATTCTTCATTTTTCCTGCAACACCTTTCGCATTTTGTGACCAGAAAAGAACATGTCATAACGCAACCTCCTGAGACATTTCAATTTCTAAAACTGAATTTCATCCATTAGGCATAATCGAATTGTCAAATATGGATGTTTTTACACATGGGTGTATAATATTTGTTGGACTTTTTTTCCGGGCTCCAGATGTGTAGTTCCTAAAAAGAAAAATCTTGGGAGAATTGCAGCTAGATCCGTTCTCGGTGACTTGGCAATAATGGTAGTGTTTCTGTGCTTTCATTATGAAGCACATTAAGTTGGGTCGTTCTTCGATTATTCAAGCGCATCGTTCTACCATTCTCCATTCCAGCCTGCATAGAAATAAAGATATATATATATATATATATATATATATATATATATATATATATGTGTTTGTATATGCGTAGGAACAGAAAAACTCAAAAACACACTATATATATAGGAAATGCTCATTAGGTAAAACTAATTCGAGCTCCGGCAATTGCAATGTTTACATTTCGTTAGATTGAGATATTTCTTACATTCGGTCAGTGTTGCATGATGGCGTAGGGTTAAGCAGCGCCGACTGTAAGCCCAACGGTTGCGTTTCGATCCCGGCTTAAGGCACTAATTGTGAAACAGCGAAACAGTCTGTATGTGGATGACTATATATATATATAGTGTGTGTTTTTTAGCTTTTCTGTTCGTACGCATATACAAACGTGATTTGTTGAAAAAAAGGGGATAGGCAGAGTACACATTACTTAGGCAAGAGTTTTTACGGTGTCAAAATCCGAATTCAAATCTTGCGTAAGTCTAAAGTATTTTCATAAACTAGATACGTGTTTTATAAACTTTTAGAAATTAATATAACATAACGTAAAATTTGCATAAATAATGTTTTGTTTTTAAAGTAAGTGACCTTTTATGATAATTGCAAAAATGCTAGACATACCGGGTATTCGCAAATTAGATTTAACCGACATTTGGGCTTAAAATATTTTCTAATGTTTTTTGTCAAGAAAAATAATAGCTAAATACATTAATCGTAGTAACTTATACTTTCATGCCAGTGGTGTATTTTTTCACGTAATTTCACAGATATTGTTTTTCGTACTAGCTAGAAAACATTACAATGGAGATAAAGGTGGGGATTAACATAGCCATATACTGTAGTAACACTGATCAAATGGCAGGTATAAACTAGTATGTCATGACTTATTAAAGAAACTGAATGCATTCAAGCATATCTATGAGACAATCTATTACGGGGGTCAATCAGTAACGCTTCATTTCGAACTAGGATAGCCATTGTTTTGTTACGCTCAAAGATAATAAAACATTTTATTTGATTTGTGAATTCTTGAGATGAAAATTACTAATTTGCATAATTTGGATTATTCCAACTACTGTTCTCATCTTGAGTGTTATCTTCACAACGTTTCGGCCGCTGTAACCTCCAAAGATTTACGAATTACTGAAGACTTACCCCCGCCATGGCTGACGGAATAAGGGCACGATACCCCCATGGATTAAATAAAGGGTTCCGTTCGAAATTCCATCCAGATTCCCGAGCTCGACAGAAATATTCCCGAGTTAGAACGGAAACACCTCAAGAAGGCTGGAGGTTACAGCGGCAGATTAGAAATGTAGTCCGAATAACCAAAATTATGCATTTTATTTCAGTTTTATATAACATTTTGAGATGCGTCCACGTATTTACATTATAAAATCTGCCAGTTTGTTTGTTCGTCACCCTAAATAGGAAATACAATTTGAGATGCGTCAACGCATTCATATCATAGGCTCTGTCAGTCATGTACTGTACCATTAATTCTGAAAGAGTCGGTAGAAAAATAGTATTGTATAAGTTAATTAACGATTAGTATGCAATATACTGTAGTAATACGAACTGTTACTTTTATTAATACTAAAAAAATATGAAGAAATAAGGTTTAAGTACTTAATCACCTCGTCAGTTTCTTCTCCTTTCTCCTCGTTCTCTTTGTTCTCCCTTTACCTTCTCCCCTTTTCTCCTCCGTCTCCTATATCTCCTCTTTCTCTCGGACTAGGAATAAAAGTATTTTCTGTCGCACGACACCGAATATTTTCATTTATTTCTTTGTTAGATATTTTATTGTCAACGAAATCAATGCCCTCTTAAGTATAGGGTTCACAAGCACTGTAAAAATAAATATTTAAAAAAAGACCAGTTAAACCGGCACCAGATGAATTGTAATGTAATGAACAAGAAAATTGTGATTACTAAGAATTTCGAAAGAAAATAACATGACTAAAAATAATGAGAAAAAATAGCAAATACAAAGATTTTAAAAAGAAACAAAAAATATCATAAAACTATTTTTTTTTAATTAAATTCTTTCGTTTTTATTAATTTTTAAAATGGATTGTTTTCTTACTTTTTCTTTCAGAGTATTTTAATCGAAATCCCATTTGAAATATGCACACATAAATAAAGAGAAAGAAAGAATAATTCGAAACCGGTATTAAATGACAGGAACATATCAAATCTTCAATGGTATTTTTCATTTAGATTGGAGGCAATTAACAACGTCCGGCATGAACGGTCATTTTGCTAACATGGTATGAAATGTAATTCGAAAATCTGAAAAAAATGCAACAGTTTTTTTATCAATGTTTTTTTAAATAAAAATGAGGATTACATCGTTAAATAGATTTGATAATTGAATTTTAAAATATTCTAAAGTTACGATAATTCAATTTGCGCGGTTAATATTTTTTTAGCTGAATATTGATACTTTAGATTATTTGGATGATTACCTACTTTATAGAGGTCCTTGGCATTTTGGCTAAGATCAAAGTGTAGTATCTGTTCCGATGAATACTACACCCCATATACTGGTATTGTCTTGGCCTTCGGGGCTTGATTTACGCCGGTGTATGGGTCTGTCCTGTGCAGTTCTAGGAGGTTCACCCTCCCAGGCTTCGCCTCCCCTCTTTGGGGAGGACTAAGTTTATTGCTTACTGCCTGAGGCGCCCCTACCGGGGAATGCCGACGAAGCTGCCCAGGCAATTTTTAATGGCCAGAGTGCTCACTTTCTCGGGCGCTGGCTTTTCAACCCCCACTTTCCCGACCCGACCTTGGGTCACATCTTACTTGTGGGAGTAAGATAAAACTGGCCTTGTGCCTAACCTCCTGGAGAGGAGGTAAATAAATACTCTATAGAGGTTATGTTTCCAGTCGAGTTGTTAAGAAATATTTTTGTGTATTGTTTGTGTACAGTCTAGCGTTCACATCTCTTGACCAATCATAACCGCACTTAATTAAAATATCAGCCATGGTCGAAGTAAGAACTAATTTTACGTTTGGATATATTGGTTAAAAGTTAAGATGAAGGTCATTGAAACAAAGAAAGTCACACTTTTAGCGATGAATTCGATTCTGTTCATCGTAGACACTCGCTACTTAGGCCATGTTGTAACGAATTAATGAATATTTACACTTTATGTTCCATTGATTTTCATCTTGACTTTAAAAAGTTCGGTTATACTCGGAATTTTGACGGAATTTCTACTTTCGATATTTCCAAATTTGAGATATGGATCCGACACTTTAAGATAATAGTAACAACTATGCAACACTTCAGCCTTATAAGATAATTTGTTTCCAGTCATCCACGTTTTTAATGCAATAATGTCGGGAATATTTGATATAATATTAGGAAGAAATGTCTAGTTTCGACTTTTGCCTATACTTACGTTTACAGGCGAAGGAATGCAGTCTCACGACTTACTTATGTTCTCGTTCGGACAAATGGTGTTTAGCTGGGATCAAAGTGTAGTATCTGTTCCGATGGATAATGCACCCCATAGACCGGTGTCGTCTTGTCCTTCGGGGCTTGATTCCGCCGGTCTGTGAGTGTCTCAGTTCTAGGAGTCCACCTTCCCAGGCTTTGCCTCCCGTCTTTGGGGAGGAGTAAGTTTATTGCTTACTGCCTGAGGCGCCCCTACCGAGGAATGTCGACGGGGCTTCCCCGGCAATTTTTAATGGCCAGAGTGCTCACCTTCTCGGGCGCTGGCTTTTCAAGCCCAACTTTCCCGACCCAACCTTGGATCACATCTTACCTTTTTGGAGTAAGATACAACTGGCCTTATGCCTATCCTCCTGAAGAGGAGGTAAAAAATACTGGTGTCCACATGGATTCTTTACACAACGGATACAGACGTTGAAAGACAATCAGTTCTAAATGTATTTTGCAGTGGAAGGTGAAATCCTCACTAGAATATATCCCCGGTAATTAAATAAAGGGTTTTGTTCGAAATTCTGAGTTTACTGAGATCGACATAAAGAATTCCGAGGTTGAATTTTTGTTCATGGAAATCGCTCCAGACAAGGCATGAAGCCACTTGAGGTAAGAAGCTGAAAAAATACTATTTCAAGGTAAAAAAATCAGCCAACGATTAGTGTTAGATCGATAGATTCCGTCACAGAAAAAAAGCAATTCTTATCCCCGCCCCCCTTTGTTAGAAACATCGTTAACAGAATGTTAGGACTAAATGGCAAAATCAGGGAAGCGAAAGTTACAAGGCTGCCGAAAGTAAACCCAAGGTCCACTTTCAACTTTCTAATGATTATAATTATCAATAATGTGTGTTATTTAGATTATTCGTACTACTATTCCCCACATGGACTTGTTGCACAGCGGATAAATGCATTGAGTTACAACACTTTCTAAGTGCCAGTCTTCCGGAGGTTGAAGGTTCGATCAACACTGCAGGCGATAATAAGTAAGATTAAAATAAAAAAAATACTTAACACATCTACTGCGTCATCGATAATGGAACGAGAACAATTTACACCCATGGATTAAATATGGGGTTCAGTTTGAAATTCCGTATAGGTTTCAAAGTTCGACTATAAGCTTTACAAGTTCAATACACTTGAAGAAGGTCGGAGGTTACATCGGGCGAAAATTTTAGAATAGTAGTCCGAATTATCCAGATAATACAGATAAACATGTTATTTCAAAAGGAAGCGTCACAGAAAAACCAACCGACAGGGCCTCTTATTCAGCTGCGTGTACGCGTCTAAGATGAGTTGCGCCTATTCGATTAGCGCGTTTAGCGATGAAAATATAATGTCACATTTATCGTGCCAGAGCGACCAGCTGACAGCACCTCTTTTAGAAATTCGTGGACGCACAGAAACTAAGTTACGTCAAATGAATGCGATTTTGAAACGCAAGCGTGACAGACCAGTCGATTGACAGAACAGCTTATAAAGATACGCGAACGTATTTAAATAAAATGAACTCGATCAAGCTGCGCGTTTCCTTTAGCTTTGACGTGACAGACCGACGGACATGTTATTTCAGGCTTGACAGACAGACAAAGAGGAGATTTTACAGAGACACTT
This sequence comes from Sepiola atlantica, assembly GCA_963556195.1. Lineage (NCBI taxonomy): Eukaryota > Metazoa > Mollusca > Cephalopoda > Sepiida > Sepiolidae > Sepiola > Sepiola atlantica. Next base: position 30,573,602 of record OY744543.1, read on the forward strand.
AAACAGACCTAAATTAAGCTGCGTCCATTCAATCTGCTTCTTTAGCTACCAAAATGATATTTCAAACTTAGGCGTGACTTATTGACCGGCAGACAAAGCCTATTATAGAGATGATTGGACGCATCTAACAGTTATAACACTAAACTAAACTAAAACAAAAAGCCAACGTGTGTATCTAAATGTTCTAGTTAACACGTAAAGAACTCATCATGTGTCCAGATTTAGATCATCTTTGACAAATCAAATTTTTTTATGTAATAATATTTAGATGCAGCTGTATAAAAATAGGGTTAGTATGGTCAATTTCCAAGGAATGGTTAAAAATAAGGTGAATTTATTATTTCAAATAGAATTCGAGTAGTGCTGTGTGTCCCGGCAGACTCTTCATAGAAACAAAACAACGCAAAACTGTCGTGTTGAATGGGTAGAGATGATCTCTCTGTTTCGACTGAATCAGCAGAGAGAAAGAGAAATCAAGAGGGTTGGATAGATGCTTCCTTAATGGGTTAGTGTTTTATGCATATATATGTATGCTATCAAGAAAGAATAAGACGGCAAACATAATTGTTAATACAATTTCATTTGTGGTGTTTCTTTATTAATGAAGTTCATGAAAGCGGTAACGAAGAAGAAGAAGAAGAAGAAGAAGAAGAAGAAGAAGAAGAAGAAGAAGAAGAAGAAGAAGCAAAGATTGAAACTTCGGTCGCCACATCACAACTACGACTACAGAACTCCTCCCAGGTGATTTAGCAGACAAATTGGCTTCACTTTGGGGATTTTTAAACACCTCAGATACGTTACAAATGTATTGTTAAAGGTTTCCAATCTGCGTTTCAGTTCTTTAGATTTGTGGACTTTATGCAATCTCAGAATAAACAGGAATACACAAGTACACAATGTTGACAGATATAGTATAACCTAGCATGACTCGCAAACTAATGTTATTTACTTGTTACTAGATAGCTTTTTACGATTACTGTTGATAAGTGTTGTGGACCTGGGTAAGGCTGAATGAATGACACAGGAACACATGGTTTAAATGAACAAAGGTATATATTATATAATAGAAAGAAAGATATTACAAGGAGATGGTGCTCTCAACCGCCATTGCCAGTTTGCCTGGGAAGAAGAGAACAAGTGTCACGTGCTTCCCGTATTTATAAGGTGGACGAGTCCATTAGTTCTCCGTAGGTAGGTACGGCACCATAACAATAAGCAATTACTGGATCGTATACTAGTATGATGTCATACAGACGTGGAATAACAACGGAAAAAAGAGATACACTGTTATGTTAGCAGTGAAGTATGAATGATGACGACATCAAACATTTTGCCACGACTATCAACGTCCAGCTACTGCTCTAAAAACATTAGGGCCATGAAATTGTAAGTAAGCAAAGTATCATGAATCCAAACACAGGTAGTTGAGGACGATTTCGAATGGGATTAAGTTATTTTTTATTAAATTTTGAATACATTGAATAATTGCTTTCATTTAGAAATTCATATTAATAAAACAAGCGTTTTTCGATTTCTTTATATGAAGTAATTCATTTCGCATGAATTAGATAGTTATATTGTTGGCATTGGTTTCCGCGATATCTTTCTAATTAGAATTTGTTCAAGAAGAATTTCTAGGCAGACATTGGGTACTTGCGAGACGGGCCACGTGAAGGTTATGAACATCCTTCTAAGTGAAAGTGATTCTGGATTCGAACCTGGCACAACCAGGTTGTCAGTTTGTGTCGTTAACTACTGAGCTACAGTCACGTCACTTTATATAAAGTTAGAGAAGTGTATATCTATAGAAAAAAGTAAAGTCGAGTATTCTATATTTCATTGGGTGTTATAGTTTAAAACCAAACATCTAATGCGTCTTTCCAGCCACTTAGTTTAATTCCTGATGCGTGTTTCCAGTAAATATGCGTTCGTTTCGTTCTCTTTAAAAATGTATTTACATTTTTTCCGAGAAAGCTGCTTCTCCCTACAAAAGAGATCGCAGTAAGTTTCACTCCCACACTAATATATACAATCACAAGCCCGAAAACACCGGAGTCTGTTGTTCATAAGGTTATGTTTTTGAGTAAAATAAAAATGTGTTTCGTTTTCACGCTACTATTCTTCTCAGTAACCCACTTGATATGTTCAATCTAAATAATGACCGCTCACTTCAAGTTTCAAGCTTTCTGATTTAAATTCAGAATACACCTGTCCACATTTCAGTTTCATGAAATATAATAATAACAGTTTTGCAATACTACCATAGTCACTTCGGTAGTAATACTTATACATATTAATTTAGTATTTACGTTCATTTCGCATTTTTCACACCATACGATTTATGTAAATACAAAAAAATAGTACACAGCTGCTAAGACTAAGGGTGGGTAATGTTGGATGTATTAAATGTCGTTTAGTTTTATGGAAAAGGAGAAAAAATAGGGTGGAATACTTTCGTGAAAATTCAGAACTTTCGATTTTTGTTTGAGTTTCACAATAGGTATTAGACAATTTTTAATAAATATTCTCCAAATTAGAGGGGGTCTTTTAGTATTTTAAAAAGGATTTAAGAGGTATGGCTACCTATTTGAAAATTGATAAAATCTCAGTACTCCCATAGTGTTCTTCGCCATTCGGCTGGCAATCATATCTGTCTCATTAAACCTTATCCAGTGGCTCTTGGCCTTTATAAGTATAAACGCAATAGAAAAAATAGCCAATATAACGGCTATTCCAACTAATACCCATCTATATTATCGATCCATTCATAGACAGATAAACGTAGCAAATTGTGGATGATTTATATCGATACCTACGGTTTCTCCGTCGTCTTCTTCGTCGACAGAAACAGCTGTTCGTCTCTTTCTGTCGCGGAAAACTTGAAAACCCGTCCGATTTATTTGACCCCTCATTTCTCAGAAACAGACAATTTCTAGCTGTTCTTAGACGTACTTTCTCCCATCACGTCATATCCTGTAGCATATTCCTAATTATACGCTTTTTAACTTCACGTTGGATTTTATCACTCATTAAACTTACACAGAATAACATTATTTTCATATACCAGCATCTAAACATTGGAAAATATATAGATGAATAGGATAATATATATATATATATATATATATATATATATATATATATATATATATATATATATATATATATATATATATATATATATTCGGAGTTAGATTTAGGGATAACTAATACGTGTGTCTTCCTTAAACAAAAGTATAAGAACACATGGATGCTCCTTATATCAAAGCAATGGCATTTGATCGATTACGTCATCACTCGTAGACGCCCCTTGCAGTAGGTCTGGAAATTGCGAGTCAAAACGAATGCCAAATGCTTGACAGATCATCGTATGGTGTGTGTTGACATGAAGTTCGTGATTAGGCTGAAGAGGCGATTCGTTAACGTCACGTATCCTCGTAAAATAAATGTTGCCAAGCTGAAGGATGAGAAAACTGATCTAGACCTACAGAATATGCTTGAGAAGATATCATGTTATGGTTCGTGGGAGTGTGTTAGGAAGTATGTTTGTGAAAGATAAGTAAATGTTCTTGGGCTACCAAAGAGAAAGCATCTGACTAGTTTGATGAAAATAATGCTCACAAAGTCGGATTTATAACGGTGTGTCACCTCAGGATCAGAAGTCTACGGAGCGATTATACTTAGCTATTAAATAAGAGTTGGAGAGGTGAATGATGAATGTTGGCGACGGAAGGCTTCTGATATGCAGAATGGTGCTGATGTTAAAACAGTAAAGAAATGGATGACCTGATTAAGGCAGAATATAGTACTAGCCATTCTACTGTAACCCCTATTAAAAATCCAAGGATGGCACAGAGTTAATTAGAAAAGCAGTATACTAACGTGTTCACTAATCTGTCGATAGTCAGTATTAATGTGATGGATAGCTTGTCTCAGAAGAGTATCATTGCTAAAATGGATTCTGTCCCTGTCCTCAAGGAAATGGAGGAGGCTATATAGAAGTTGAGATGCAGAGGATCTGGTGGTAGTGGAAGATCAATGGCAGTGCAAATGAAAGGATTGATTGACAACATCCGGATTGACGGAAATGTTTACCAAGATTGGTGTGACTCCATTATGGTATCTGTGTACAAAGGCAAATCGAATAAAGATAAGCGCGGAAACTATTGAGGCATCTGTCTTTTGAATGAGACAGTAAAAGTATTTAATAGAATCCTGTTGATTCGCCTGAATGCTTAGATCTGTCCTTTTCTGCTTCGTGCGAGTCTATGTGGCTTTACAAAAAGTAGGGGTACCATTGATATGATCTTTACGGTGCGTCTAATGTAGGAAGTGTTCTGAACATCGTCTAGACTTATATCAGCTCTTTGTTGATCTGACGTAAGCGTTCGCTACAGTTAATCGGGATGCGCCGTGGAAGTTATTGAGTGAGTAAGGATGTCCTCCTAATTTTTTCAGACTGATTTGTGAGGTGAACGACAATATGAATGCTCGTGTCAACTGCAATGTTTTATTCTCTTAACTCGTTGCAGTTGGCAATAGCGTTAAACATGGCAGACTATATGTACCTACTTTGTTTTCCATCTATTTTTCTGTAGCTCTGTCATGTGCTTTCAATAGTTGTGACAACGGTGTGTAACTTCGATCATAACTGTGATAGCTATTAACTCTGATATCACTTAGACTAATCTAATCTCAATTACTTAATCCTTCGATTACTATCTTGAACACTTAATTATTGACTGGTGCTTAGTCCTTATTATTGGTAGTAGAACTATAAAAGCCTACCATCACTTGTAGACTTATTTCGCCCAATGACTTCACAAGTAACAGGATAATTATTATTATTATTATTATTATTATTATTATTATTATTATTATTATTATTATTATTAATGCTATTGTCACTGCGACTATCGTAGGCATGATTGGCATTATTATTATTATTGTTATTATAATTGATTTTATTGATACTAAAAATAGTAACACCATTAAACTTCTTTTATATAATGATTCCACTATTATTAATTTTAGTATAATATAATCACAATTAAAAAATATTATCACAACAAAATTCACTACCGTTACTGAGCAAGCCATAAATAATTATATTAAAATAGAATGCAAAAGTAGCAAATAATACTCTAAATTAAAATTATCAAACATTTTTATCTACACGATAATCACCTATTACAACAGAAATGACAGTTATAACTTTATAATTATAATTCTATTCTCATTATAAAATTAAACCCACCCTGCCCCCGCCCTGGTTGGAATTGAGGTCACGATGGCCCAGACACCAGAGATCATCCCACTCAACTTTCTGAAATATCACTTGTTGGGGTCTCCCCCCTCCCCTTTCATGTCCTCGCTATAGGCATCCCCCTCCCTCTTATGCATCTTCAATTTCCGGTTGGAGTTGAATTTAAAATCTTAGGCATTTGGATTCCATTGTCGCTTGGAAAGTTGGCGCTCATTATGGCCGCTAATGAAACAGCATATATTTTGTCGCAATTAATGGAATAATAAAATCACCAACAAAAAATATATTTTGCTCTGAATTTTTATTGAGCACTCTCATAAACCCGGTTTCAACTTCCTTCGGATTTATACCCCCTGGATATTTGTAACAAGTTAATTATATATATATATATATATATATATATATATATATATATATATATATATATATATATATATATATATATATATATATATTCGATTCAGGACGAACGAATTGGGCCGCCACTGATTGCGTCTGAGGTGGCCCCAGCGAAATGTAAATGAATCGCGTTGTTGCTGAGGGCGTATATTTTACATCCATTGGGAGTCAGCTATTCAAGTTACACATTTTGCTGCATGAATAGGTACATAGAATGTTGGACCAGTGAGTGGTTCTAGTGTTTACACGACATCTGCTGCGACTGTCAATTTTATCCTTTAATATGAACACTATTTTACATACATCATCGGCAGACTTTAATTTATGAAAGTTCAACTTGTTTAGGCACGGATGTCTGAAATAACCTATATCAATTAATTGTGATATTCTGCTAATCTGCTATTCTGCTATTCTTTAATGCTGATTTCAGTTTACTGAAATAACCTATATCAATTAATAGTGCTATTCTGCTATTCTTTAATGGATCATTAAGTTTACTGAAATAACCTATATGAATTAATTGTGATATTCTGCTAATCTGCTATTCTGCTATTCGTTAATGATTAATTAAATTTACTGAAATAACCTATATCAATTAATTGTGCTATGTTGCTATTCTGCTATTCTGCTATTCTTTAATGCTTATTTCAGTTTACTAAAATAACCTATATCAATTAATTGTGCTATTTTGCTATTCTGCTATTCTGCTATTCTTTAATGCTTATTTCAGTTTACCGAAATAACCTATATCAATTAATTGTGCTATGTTGCTATTCTGCTATTCTGCTATTCTTTAATGCTTATTTCAGTTTACTGAAATAACCTATATCAATTAATTGTGCTATTTTGCTATTCTGCTATTCTGCTATTCTTTAATGCTTATTTCAGTTTACTGAAATAACCTATATCAATTAATTGTGCTATTTTGCTATTCTGCTATTCTTTAATGCTTATTTCAGTTTACCGAAATTACCTATATCAATTAATTGTGCTATTCTGCTATTCTTTAATGCTTCATTAAGTTTACTGAAATAGCCTATATCAATTAATTGCGATATTCTGCCAATCTGCTATTCTGCTATTCGTTAATGATTAATTAAATTTACTGAAATAACCTATATCAATTAATTGTTCTATTCTGCTATTCTGTTATTCTGCTATTCTGCTATTCTTTAATGCTAAATTCAGTTTACTTGAAGATTTAAAACTAATGTACTAGTTTTACAATGCTCAATTCAGGTGGGTATGTTGCATGAGACCATCCTCTCATGCGTTACCTTCTCCTTTGGGGGCAATGTGGTATATCTCTTTCATAATTACAGCATGTTTCCATGCATTAGCTCCTTTTTTGGAGGTTCAGTGTTGTATAAATTCGCCCATCATGATTCCATCCTCCCAGGCATACTTGCTCCCTTTTGTGTGTGGGTTGATTAGCAAATTAATTAAGTGTACATTTAATTATGATAAACTATGCAAATCCCTGAGATAATAAACAGTAAAAGTTAGTGAGTGTCAAAAAGAAATTATGAAAAAACCGGTGAAAAAAATAAGAGAAACTACAAGGATATCACATTGAGACTAATCGTATATGCTATTGTCTACGCTGATTTATGGGTATTAGACTAGTTTTGTATAAATAAAGGCTGGTGTAAAGTAAAAGCTGATAAGCTACTAGCTGTCCCATCCTAACGTTGCCCGAGATTCTTTTTACTTTATCTTTAACTCCGTCAAGGATGCTATGTATTCGGTGGAATGCGTTACTATGTAGTCAACATCGCTTGACGAATTGTCACCAAACTTGGTTAAAGTATCGGTCATGGTTTAACTTAGAACTGATTTAACTTTGGGAGATCTAGGTCACAAGTCAAAGTCAAGGCCACCGAAAAAGCTGAAAGCTACACTTTTGGCGATGACCTCGGTTCCGTTGATCGTACCAACTCGCTACTTGACCCATATTGTAGCTAATGAAGATCCGCATCTCTTATATAAAGGGCACTTGTCTGTTTGTATGTATGTATGTATGTATGTATGTATGTATGTATGTATGTATGTATGTATGTAAAGCTTCTTCTCAAATATTACGCGGTGACATGTCAAAAAGTTGATATCTCCAGGAGCGGACAACACCTGGGATCATAATATCTCAAAATCACAACAACAAAAAATGTTACTGGGTGTCAACGGGGCCGGTTTTCGGCAACGGGTCTGCTTTTTTCACGCTTTTTCAATGTTATTTAGTACTAGCGGGGCTACCCGGCGTTGCTCGGGGTCATAAAAACATATAATTGAAGAAAAATCGTGTGTGTAACATCTTTATATACAAACTTCTATTTCTCCCCCCCCCCTTTCTCTATAGCCGTCTCTTTATCTTTCTACCTTTCTCTTCCCTGGTCACCCCATTTCAGCGCTACTTTCTAATTTTGCCTTTTGCGAAAGCTGTTTCTTCCCCACCATTTCTCCTACGTTGGCCAGGGCAATAGTATATCATATTTCTATAAAAAGTAACACCTCTATCTGCGCCTTCTATATAAGAACTTATCTCCGCCCCAGTGTTCATACTATATACGTATCTATCATCACCCCGGTGCGCATACTATATACGTACCTATCGCCGCCCCAGTGCACATACTATATATGTACCTATCGCCGCCCCAGTGCAGATACTATTTAAGTACCTATCGCCGCCTCGGTGCGAATGCTAAATAGTACCTATCGCCGTCCCGGTGTGCATGCTACATAAGTACCTATCGCTGCCCTATTGCGAATAATTAATATGTACATATTGCCGCTTTGGTGCGAATGCTAAATACGTACCTATCGCCGCTTTGGTGCGAATGCTAAATACGTACCTATCGCTGGCCCGGTGCGAATGCTAAATACGTACCTATAGCCGCCCCGGTGCGAATGCGAAATACATACCTTTCGCCGTTCCGGTGCATGTGCTATATACGTACCTATCGCCGCCCCGGTGCACGTGCTATATACGTCCATATCGCCGCCCCGGTGCGCGTGCTATATATGTACTGACTGCCGCCGCAGAGCGCATGCTATGTACGTACTTATTGCTGCCCATGTGTACATGTTATATACGTAGCTATCGCCACCCCTAAATTCTGAATACGTACCTATAGCCGCCCCGGTGTGGAAGCTAAATAGGTACTAATTGCTGCCCCGGTGCGAATGCTAAATACATACCTATCGCCGCCCCGGTGTGAATTCTAAATACGTACCTATCACCGCCCCGGTGTGAATTCTAAATACGTACCTATCGCTGCCCCGGGTCGGAAGCTAAATACGTACATATCGCCACCCTGGTGCGAATGCTAAATACATACCTATCGCCGCCCCGGTGTGAATGCTAAATACATACCTATCGCCACCCTGGTGTGAATGCTAAATACGATCCTATCGCCGCCCCGGTGTGAATGCTAAATACATACCTATCGCCGCCCCGGTGTGAATGCTAAATACATACCTATCGCCGCCCCGGTGTGAATGCTAAATACGTACCTATCGCCGCTCCGGTGTGAATTTTAAGTACGTACCGTTCGCCGCCCCGGTGCGCGTGCTATATACGTACCTATCGCCGCCCCGGTGTGAATTTTAAATACGTACCTTTCGCCGCCCCGGTGCGCGTGCTATATACGTACCTATCAGCGCCCTGGTGCACGTGCTATATATGAACCGATCGCTGCCCCAGTGCACATGCTAAATACATGCCTATCACCGCCCCGGTGCACATACTATATACATACTTATTGCCGCCGATGTGCACATGCTATATACGTACTTATCGCCACCGCTGAATGCTAAATAAGTACCTATCTCCGCCCAGGGGTGAATGCTAAATACGTACATATTGCCGCCCCGATGTGCATACACCATATGTACCTATCACTGCCCCAGTGTGAATACTAAATATGTACATATCGCCGCCCCTGTGCGAATGCTGAATACGTACCTATCGCAACCCCAGGGCGAATGCTAAATACGTAACTATCGCTACCCCTATACACTACTATATACGTACCTATGCCACCCCAGGGCACATACTATATATAAACCTATCGCCGGCCTGGTGCGCATAATATATTCGTACCTATCGCGGCTCTGGTGTGCATACTACATACTTACCTATCTCTGCAAGAGTGCACATACTCAATATGTACCTATCTCCAGCCCAGTTCGCACACGTAAGAACTCATATTAGTGCACCCCTGTCGTGTTTGAAAAACAAAATAGTGTTCATTCATGTATTGTCACTATCATAAATATAAATAATTTTAGTTAAAAACAGAAAAAAAGAAATGTTTTTGCCTCCCCCAACGAACCTTTTTTTCCATCCTCCCACATACTTAGAAATATTTTTAATTTAAAAGAAATAAAAAAGAAAAGAAAATTTTTTGACTCGCCCCAAAAATTTTATGTTCCCCCCATACATAGAAATATTTTTAGTTTAAAAAAAGAAAAAAAAAATTTTTTTAGCTCCCCCGCCCCGAAAATTTTTTTTTCATCCTGCCCCATACATATAAATATTGTCAATGAAAAAGATAAAAGAAAAGGAAAAAAATGTTGCCCCCCACCCCAATTTTTTTTTACACTCCCGGTGCGCATGCTATATTCGTACTTATGGCATCCCATGTGCACATGCTATATACGTTCCTATCGCCACCGCTGAATGCTAAATACGTACCTATAGTCTCCTCGGTGCGAATGCTAAATAGGTACCTATCGCCGCCCCGGTGCGAATGGTAAATACGTTTATATCGCCGCTAAAAATTTCCACGACCACCAATCTCTCCAGGCCCCCCAACTTTTTTTTACTCTCGCCCAACCCTGAGTAATATTTTTAGTTCCAAAAATAAAAAAATAAAAAAATTTGGCCCGACCCCTAAAAAGTTTGTCCTGACCTCTAAACATTTCCCCGAGCCCCCAATCTCTTCAGAACGGCCCCAACTTTTTTATTATTCTCTCCCAATCCTAAGAAATATGGTTAGTTAAAAAAATAAAAAAACAAAAAAAATTTGGCTCGACCTATAAAAAGTTTGTCCTGACCCCTAAAAATTTCCCCGACCCCCCCAATCTCTCCAGCCCCCCCCCCCCAGTTTTTTTACTCTCGCCCACCCTGAGTAATATTTTTGTTCAAAAAATAAAAAAATTTGGCCCGACCACTTAAAAGTTTGTCCTGACCCCTGAAAATTTCTCCGACCCCCCAATCTCTCCAGCCCCCATCAATTTCTTTTACTCTCCCAAACATGAGAAATATTTTGAGTTCAAAGAAAAAAAAAAATTTGGCCTGACCCCTAAAATTTTCCCCGACCCCCTAATCTCTCCAGCCCCCCCCCCCTCCAACTTTTTTTCACTCTTCCCCTGAGGAATATTTTAAGTTCAAAAAAAGAAAAAAAAAAAAATTGGCCGGACCCCTAAAGAATTTGGCCTGACCCTTAAATTTTCCCCGACCCCCTAATCTCTCCAGCCCCCCCACCAACTTTTTTTTCAGTGTCCCACAACCCTGAGAAATATTTTAAGTTAAAAAAAAATAAAATAAAAAATTTGGCCTGACCCCTAAAAAATTTGTCCTGACCCCTAAAATTTAATTGTGTTTTTAAACGATGAAATATTCCCCATGGACCCCTAAGGGCTGGGTTAATAGATTCGAGAATACTCTCATCATCTTATTCTGTGAATTTTACATAAGAATACACTTTTATATGTTATGTATATATTCTCTAACCTTGTTTTAAACACCTTAATTGTGTGTTTTAAACGTGAGTTAACGCACTTCCTTAGCTACCCTCTAAAAAATAAATTTCATTAAAAAACATTAATTGGTTTATGAACTTGAGGTATTACGTAATTAAATTACAATATGACCAGCAATTTCAAATTACTATAAAATATAATGAAAAATAAATGAAAAGCCCCCTTCCCGCCGATGAAATATTCCCCATGGACCCCTAAGGGCTGGGTTAATAGATTCGAGAATACTCTCATCATCTTACTCTGTGAATTTTACATAAGAATACACTTTTATATGGTATGTATATATTCTCTAACCTTGTTTTAAACACCTTAATTTTGTTTTTAAACGTGAGTTAACGCACTTCCTTAGCTACCCTCTAAAAAATAAATTTCATTAAAAAACATTAATTGGTTTATGAACTTGAGGTATTACGTAATTAAATTACAATATGACTCAGCAATTTCAAATTACTATAAAATATAATGAAAAATAAATGAAAATTCCCCCCCCCTCGATGAAATATTCCCCATGGACCCCTAAGGGCTGGGTTAATAGATTCGAGAATACTCTCATCATCTTACTCTGTGAATTTTACATAAGAATACACTTTTATATGTTATGTATATATTCTCTAACCTTGTTTTGAACACCTTAATTGTGTGTTTTAAACGTGAGTTAACGCACTTCCTTAGCTACCCTCTAAAAAATAAATTTCATTAAAAAACATTAATTGGTTTATGAACTTGAGGTATTACGTAATTAAATTACAATATGACTCAGCAATTTCAAATTACTATAACATATAATGAAAAATAAATGAAAATCCCCCCCCCCCCATGAAATATTCCCCATGGACCCCTAAGGGCTGGGTTAATAGATTCGAGAATACTCTCATCATCTTACTCTGTGAATTTTACATAAGAATACACTTTTATATGTTATGTATATATTCTCTAACCTTGTTTTAAACACCTTAATTGTGTGTTTTAAACGTGAGTTAACGCACTTCCTTAGCTACCCTCTAAAAAATAAATTTCATTAAAAAACATTAATTGGTTTATGAACTTGAGGTATTACGTAATTAAATTACAATATGACTCAGCAATTTCAAATTACTATAAAATATAATGAAAAATAAATGAAAAGCCCCCTCCCCCCCGATGAAATATTCCCCATGGACCCCTAAGGGCTGGGTTAATAGATTCGAGAATACTCTCATCATCTTACTCTGTGAATTTTACATAAGAATACACTTTTATATGGTATGTATATATTCTCTAACCTTGTTTTAAACACCTTAATTTTGTTTTTAAACGTGAGTTAACGCACTTCCTTAGCTACCCTCTAAAAAATAAATTTCATTAAAAAACATTAATTGGTTTATGAAATTGAGGTATTACGTAATTAAATTACAATATGACTCAGCAATTTCAAATTACTATAAAATATAATGAAAAATAAATGAAAATTCCCCCCCCCCCTCGATGAAATATTCCCCATGGACCCCTAAGGGCTGGGTTAATAGATTCGAGAATACTCTCATCATCTTACTCTGTGAATTTTACATAAGAATACACTTTTATATGGTATGTATATATTCTCTAACCTTGTTTTAAACACCTTAATTTTGTTTTTAAACGTGAGTTAACGCACTTCCTTAGCTACCCTCTAAAAAATAAATTTCATTAAAAAACATTAATTGGTTTATGAAATTGAGGTATTACGTAATTAAATTACAATATGACTCAGCAATTTCAAATTACTATAAAATATAATGAAAAATAAATGAAAATCCCCCCCCCCCCTCGATGAAATATTCCCCATGGACCCCTAAGGGCTGGGTTAATAGATTCGAGAATACTCTCATCATCTTACTCTGTGAATTTTACATAAGAATACATTTTTATATGTTATGTATATATTCTCTAACCTTGTTTTAAACACCTTAATTGTGTGTTTTAAACGTGAGTTAACGCACTTCCTTAGCTACCCTCTAAAAAATAAATTTCATTAAAAAACATTAATTGGTTTATGAACTTGAGGTATTACGTAATTAAATTACAATATGACTCAGCAATTTCAAATTACTATAAAATATAATGAAAAATAAATGAAAAGCCCCCCCCCCTCGATGAAATATTCCCCATGGACCCCTAAGGGCTGGGTTAATAGATTCGAGAATACTCTCATCATCTTACTCTGTGAATTTTACATAAGAATACACTTTTATATGTTATGTATATATTCTCTAACCTTGTTTTAAACACCTTAATTGTGTGTTTTAAACGTGAGTTAACGCACTTCCTTAGCTACCCTCTAAAAAATAAATTTCATTAAAAAACATTAATTGGTTTATGAACTTGAGGTATTACGTAATTAAATTACAATATGACTCAGCAATTTCAAATTACTATAAAATATAATGAAAAATAAATGAAAAGCCCCCCCCCCCCCCACCGATGAAATATTCCCCATGGACCCCTAAGGGCTGGGTTAATAGATTCGAGAATACTCTCATCATCTTACTCTGTGAATTTTACATAAGAATACACTTTTATATGTTATGTATATATTCTCTAACCTTGTTTTAAACACCTTAATTGTGTGTTTTAAACGTGAGTTAACGCACTTCCTTAGCTACCCTCTAAAAAATAAATTTCATTAAAAAACATTAATTGGTTGATGAACTTGAGGTATTACGTAATTAAATATGACTCAGCAATTTCAAATTACTATAAAATATCATCAAAAATAAATGAAAAGCCCCCCCCCCCCCCCCGATGAAATATAAATGCACATTGGTCTTTATTATAGATAAATATAAATGCACATTAGGGCAGGTCGATTTTGGAATCGTGATGATGCGATGCCAATGATAGTTGGGGTTTGGCATGGTAAATAACGATACAAAATATTTTTTCCCAAATCGTTACCGTTAAGTGAGGAAACCACTTTAAAGGTTGGAAATTAGCGTTTTCGCATGTGTTTTCGGTGATCAGTGAAATATTTCCCGCCGTAAAAACATTCCATACCGTTGGAGAAATAAACATGTGTAAATATCATTTAATAAAGATTTTGTCAACTAAATTATTTACATTATTCTCAATAAATCAAATAAAAATAAATAAGGATCATAAATAATGAAAAATATTCAGTTGTAAAGGCAAAATTGAGATTAAATATACAGTGTTTAGTAAACACAGTATTTTACTATTTACGTAAGTGACCGATAAAAGATTGCTTCATTTTTTGTCTCTCGTGGAATTCAGGATTTGTGATTTTTCAGTAGAAAACAAATTAGACTAATTTTAATTATCAATAAAACCCCATTAAACCGAAAAATGCCTCCATTTTAATGATGAAATAAAATAAATATAATGTTTTTATTAATAGTGACGCTGGAACTTTCTTTTGGGGGTATTATTTAAATTTTCACCGTTTTAAATGTCTGCTTTGTTATTGTATATCGAATGTATGAAATATTGACCACTGTTGGATTTTAATTGTAAAAATAATTAGTAATTTTGTATTTTTATGTAAGAAACTTAATTATTTGACATAGAAAGAAAGAAAGCTTGTTTAATCTACATAATTTTATATTTTAAGTGTATCTGGCGTTTCAAACGCGTTTGTTTTTCTCCGTCGAAGAAAGATTTCCATTTTTAGGTAAGTAATTTATTTTCGTTCTATTTTTTTTTTCGTGTTTCAAATTAAATTTTATCAATGAAGTTTGTATTAAAATACCATAATGTTTCAGTTTTGTATTAGAAAAAACTAATTTTTGGTGCATTTAAAGTTATTACCCATCATTTATTTTTCTATTTTACGGACCATTTTTTTCTGTGTAAAATTACTGATTATGTCGCTAGAGTAATCCGTTTTTTTTTTAACGCAATATTTTAGATTTTAGAGTATTTTTATTTTTAGTGCAGTTGTCATGAATTGTGTGATCATTTTACATTAAATGTATTTGGGAAAGTGATCCCCCACTCTAAAATCTAAATTATTGGGTAAAAAATAAGGATTTTATCATAACTCAAACAGTATTGAGTCTGTTTAAATAGTCCTGTCATTTTAAGCCACACTTTTAGATGCAGCCTAACCCGAACTCCAACAGACTATCACTAAAGCTAACCAAAACTCCTTACCATAATTGTCAGCCATTTTTTAAAATATGAAACTAGAAGATTTAAATCAAACTGTTTTAGACTTATTCATTTATTTTCTTTTTTTTTCAGATAAAAATGTCTGTAAAAGGACGTTTTGTTTTAACCTGCAGTAAGAGTTCCAAAAGATTTGCTGGTCCACCTTGTCCGTTGGATAAAACGGAACCCCCAACTTTACGACAAGTTATCCAGTTTTGTTATTCCTTGAAAATACCTATCCCCACTTTTCAAATAATGATATTTCCAAATTGATCGCAAAGGAAATAATCAATATTTGGCAAGCAGTGAACCCACAATTGCCTTTGTTAAGGGAATATTATATAGGGCAGAGGGTGAATGTATTTTGCTTCAAGAGGGCCAAACTGATTAACAGGAAAACTCTTACTGCACCCAAAGTGAAAATAATTAAGGAACAGCTGGATACATTGATATTTCTTCATGTTGCTGCAAACTGCCTGTCTTAAGATGTGATGACTTTGCTGTAAAGTGCAATACAGAAAATTGCCAAACAAGGCATATCGTCTGCACTTGTCCTCCTAACAAGAAGGTAATATTAATTCTATGGTTGTTTGAATTTTTTAAATTGAACTAATTTATGTCCCAATTTTCAATATTGAAATTAATTGGAAAATATGAATTAACTTCTGATAATCTTTCTTTTTCTAGTAAATAATATTGTGATATTTTCCTTAATATTTGTCATGTATGCTAGATATGTTATTAAACACATAAACATTTTGACATTTCAGGTTCCCATTGAAGAGAGAGAATATTTAAAAGATCAGAGAGAGAAAACAGGACCAAAAGGCAGTTTCCAAAAATGCTGTCAAAAAATACAAAAAAGATTCAGCTGAAGCAGATAGATTAGACAGGCAAATTGAAAGACAGCAACAAGATTCTTCACATGTTGCTTCCTCTACATCAGAAATCTTTTCACAGACATCTTCCAGTGAAGAAACAACCGATGACAGTTTTGAGTCAGGGAGACAGTCCAAGGGACCTTACAGTCTTTTAAAAGTCCCGAGATATTCTAGGGAACTGATTAGAGGTGATATATCTTCTAACCTTGGGGCTTGCCTTGTTAATGCCTTTCTATTAGACTTACAACACATGGGCCTTCTTCATCCAACCATTGATTTAAAAGACATTATTATAGATAAATCAAAAACAGATAGAGAAAAGGCAAGAGTGAAAGTAACCAGCCATCAAAAACATGTCCAGGAATATGAACATCTTATATGCATTGGAGTTGATTGCAGAGTTGATAAGGACACTTTGTATTACAAGGAAGTTACAGGGGAAAATGGTGAAAAAATGATTAAGAAAAGCAAGGGACCAGAGCGCCACTTAACATTTACCAGAGAGATAGGAACTGCAAGTAAATATCTCGCTCATAGAGTGATACCCAACATTGGTGCAACTGGTGTTCTTCTAGCAGAGGATGTTGCTGCTGTTCTAGAAGAGTACAACAGTGTAAATAGTATTAAGGCAATTCTGGTGGACAATACCAGTACAAACACTGGTTGTGAAACCGGGGTGGTTACAGCTTTGGAGAAAAAACTTAAAAGAAAGTTACATACCATTGGCTGTTCACTTCATCAAAATGAACTGCCATTTAGAGCCATCTTTAAATTAATTGATGGAACTACAAGAAGCCCTACCACTTTCACTGGTCCTTTAGGGAAACTTTGTGGAACTAATTACCAGGATTTGCCCCAGGTAGCATTTCATAGTATTAGTGGTCCTCTGTATAATTTATATCTTACTGCAGAGGTAATGAATGATTTAAGTGGTGACCAGCGGCAAGAAGCAAGGCACAAGCACATTATAACCAAAACATTGTGTCACCAAATAAGACCTTCATTTACTTCGAAGGGAAACTACAGGGAACAATTTAGTTCTATTATAACATAATTTGGTAAACTTACAGTATTGTCCTCACAACAAAAATTACATAAGCTAAAACAAAAATAACTTCAATGCAAAACAAATTTAAATAAATATATCGAATCGCATACTTTAAAAAGCGAAATTAACGGTATCAAAACTAATTATTATTTATCGTAGCTAGAAAAGAGTCAGCAGTTAAAACAAGAACATGGCGCAACATTTCGTGACAGTCTCAATCCAATATGGTAGTATTTTCAAAATCGTTTACACTTCAGGTGAAAGACAAAAATGTATGAAATTAAATTCGGTTTTCACATGCTTAAACTATGCAGGTTTGTAGAGAATTTCATTCTGATGCGTTTTTATATAAGGTAAGCGTTGTTTTATTTTTTTATTTAGAAGTTATGGCCTGAGGACTACACTGTAAGCTTACCCATAATTTTATATGGTGCAGTAGGTTTTAGCACATTGTTCAATGAACAATTCAAATTTAAAACATTTGTTCCTATAATCTGTTTCCAGTAGTATTATTGTATAATACACTTTTATTTATATATTTTTAAAAGTAATTATGACCAAAAATGTAAAAGTGATTAGCCTTTTTTGTAATTTTGTACAATTTCTACAGTTCTCATTTATTGAATACAGTTAAAAAATGACATATTTTACTAGTGGTGATTCATACTTAGAATTCTGGTTTGAATATATTTTCTATTCATTGTATCTAACAAAAAATATCAATTTTATCTGGATTTATTAGTGAAATAGTAAAATTTTGAAGTCAATTTGTCAGCAAAATCCTGCGGAAATTAGGTATTTCTGAACATTTTCGTACCCGATCTTTAAAACTAAATGCTCAGTTAAGTTTTAAAGTTAGGAATCTAATTTTTGGTATCAGTTCTCACAACACCAAACCCCAGCTTTCGCCACCACAGCAGCGTTGATTTTCTAAAAAAAGTGGGAAATCGACCTGCCCTAATGCACATTGGTCTTTATTATAGATACAAATAAATGCACATTGGTCTTTATTATAGATACAAATAAATGCACATTGGTCTTTATTATAGATACAATTAAATGCACATTGGTCTTTATTATAGATTTTCTTAATATCCCCCCCCCCCAAGAAAAAAATTGGCCTGAGGCGCTCACACCGGCGAATGCCGTCACCCCCCTCCCAATTTGGCATGAAAGGAGGAGGTAATGCCTATCATGATAACGGAAGGGAGGGGGAGGAATATTAGCGTCTATTAAAAGGTTGTAGTGTGAGTGAATTTCTTCCTGACACTTTGCATTATTTTTCAAATTATCTGCCACTCTCTGACGTCATGATGACCTGATATAACCGGACACAATTTAGAGCAAGACCGGGTACATCCGGCAAGGGATTATGGGACAGGTGCGGATGTGATTGAGCAACCCTTGTTTCACTACACACACTTAACATAGGATTCCTATGTTGTTATTGATGCATCCGGACAGAAGTTATTGGATGATCTGATACAACCGGACACAATTTAGGGCAAGACCGGGTACATCCGGCAAGGGATTATTGGATGTTTACAGTGACTGCATTTTTATCGGATTAGTACACAAATACATTAGAGTAATTTACTCCTCTCCAGGAGTTAGGCACAAGGCCAGTTTTTATCCTACTCCCACCAGTAAGATGTGACCCAAGCTCGGGTCGGAAAGTGGGTGTTGAAAAGCCAGCGCCCGAGAGGTGAAATACATTAGATTATTTCGAATATGTTAAAAAAAATGGCGTATAAAAGCTATGTTGAATTAGAGAAAAACGGCCTAGAGGAGTCTAAAAAATTTTGTTGATATTTAAAACTCATGTAATAATTTGTTAAATAGTATTGTACAATGTTTGTTGAAAGAAAATCATAGTTATTATTACTTGTTAATTTATTAAAGTAATTTGAACAGTGTATAGTGGATAGGCTGCTGTACTGCAGTAGATTTGTTATAAATAATCCAGTAAATCGCATTTTCAGATGCTTCCTTGGTCTTTTGGCTAAGATCAAAGTGTAGTATCTGTTCCCCATAGACTGGTATTGTCTTGGCCTTCGGGGCTTGATTTACGCCGGTCTATGGGTCTGTCCTGTGCAGTTCTAGGAGGTCCACCCTCCCAGGCTTCGCCTCCCCTCTTTGGGGAGGAGTAAGTTTATTGCTTACTGTCTGAGGCGCCCCTACCGGGGAATGCCGACGGGGCTGCCCAGGCAATTTTTAATGGCCAGAGCGCTCACCTTCTCGGGCGCTGGCTTTTCAAATCCCACTTTCCGACCTTGTGTCACATACTCCCATTGTGGGTGGGCGTTAAATAACGCTTCCTTGGTCTTTTGGCTAAGATCAAAGTGTAGTATCTGTTCCGATGGATACTGCACGCTTGTCCTGTGCAGTTCTAGGAGGTCCACCCTCCCAGGCTTCGCCTCCCCTCTTTGGGGAGGAGTAAGTTTATTGCTTACTGTCTGAGGCGCCCCTACCGGGGAATGCCGACGGGGCTGCCCAGGCAATT
Organism: Sepiola atlantica; assembly: GCA_963556195.1. NCBI lineage: Eukaryota > Metazoa > Mollusca > Cephalopoda > Sepiida > Sepiolidae > Sepiola > Sepiola atlantica. The sequence goes on from OY744543.1 coordinate 30,593,587, forward strand.
TTTAATGGCCAGAGCGCTCACCTCGGGCGCTGGCTTTTCAAATCCCACTTTCCGACCTTGTGTCACATACTCCCATTGTGGGTGGGCGTTAAATAACGCTTCCTTGGTCTTTTGGCTAAGATCAAAGTGTAGTATCTGTTCCGATGGATACTGCACGCTTGTCCTGTGCAGTTCTAGGAGGTCCACCCTCCCAGGCTTCGCCTCCCCTCTTTGGGGAGGAGTAAGTTTATTGCTTACTGTCTGAGGCGCCCCTACCGGGGAATGCCGACGGGGCTGCCCAGGCAATTTTTAATGGCCAGAGCGCTCACCTCGGGCGCTGGCTTTTCAAATCCCACTTTCCGACCTTGTGTCACATACTCCCATTGTGGGTGGGCGTTAAATAACGCTTCCTTGGTCTTTTGGCTAAGATCAAAGTGTAGTATCTGTTCCCATAGACTGGTATTGTCTTGGCCTCCGGGGCTTGATTTACGCCTGTCTATGGGATTGTCCTGTGCAGTTCTAGGAGGTCCACCCTCCCAGGCTTCGCCTCCCCTCTTTGGGGAGGAGTAAGTTTATTGCTTACTGTCTGAGGCGCCCCTACCGGGGAATGCCGACGGGGCTGCCCAGGCAATTTTTAAATGGCCAGAGTGCTCACCTCTCGAGCGCTGGCTTTTAACCCCACTTTCTCGACCCAATCTGTGGTCACATCTTACTTGTGGGAGTAAGATAAAACTGGCCTTGTGCCTAACTCCTGGGGAGGAGTAAATACCTTTTTAAGCTTTGTCGGCCTTTTGGCTAAGATCAAAGTGTAGTATCTGTTCTCTCATTTTGATTTTGGTCAAATATTTTTTCTAATGTACTGATTCTCGCCCTAGTCATTGGGGTGGGGGATGCAGTAACAACCCTCTTGTTTGACATTGTCAGCGGCACCCTCACCGCATGACCCACTTTTACTATCACTTCCTTCTCCCTTCGGGTTGAGATGCAACACTGACCTTCCCGTAAGCCTCGAGCGACAAGGGGGGTCAAACCCACTTTCTCTCTTCTATTAACGCTCTCCCCCTCCCTCTCTCAGTTCTATCTCCCCCTCTTGCCTGTTTTGGCGCCCTGAGAGCGCGCCAAAACCGGCTCTATAGTCGACGCCGTCTCCACGCCAGTTGAAATCGTGAACTTTCAGCCCCCCCCACACTTTTTTCTTTTATTATTATTTTAACTGGCAGAGACATGGAAGAGATTTCATTTACCACCAAGAACGCTGAGGAGCATGACACATCTCTCAGCACGGACCCCACCAAGACAGTTGCTCCCATAGAGGACGACTCCCCCAATGGGGGAGCCGAAAAGGACAGGGCATACTGCCCGGATATAGACTTTCCTAAAAAGGACTCCCCATGCGGGAATGAACACCAAAAAAGGGAGGCTCCCCTGCAGGTTGACTCCCCCAATGGGGAAGTGGGACCCGCAAAGTGCACCGACGGGGCTTACCGCCCGGATGTCATCATGCCAGGGGCGGCTTCCCCTAAAAAGGATTCCCTTTGCGGGAATGCAAACCAAAAAGGGGTTGCTCCCCCAGAGGCTGACTCCCCAAATGAGGGAGCAGAAAAACGAAAAGAGGCGGTTTCACCCAATATGGTAGTGCCCTCTGCAGTTGAAGTAAGCATGGCTCCCCCAGTGAGTGGCTCCATTGCAGGGAATCTGGCTTCCCCCAGCGAGGGAGCAAAAAAGGGGAAAGAGCCAACTTCACTCAATGCGGCGATTCCCTCCACTTCCAATACCCTCCAGACTCCCCAGAAAAGGGGCTCCGCTTCCAGGAGCCAAGGCGTCTCTGGTTCCACCATCAGGGACCAGAGGGAGGCCAAAACAGCACCACCGAGGGAGTCTGCTTGGGGGAAGAAGAACCCAGAGAAGAGGTTGTCCCCACAGGACTACAAAGAATTGTATTTAAAAAAATATAAACAGTACATTGAAGGGAGTGTACTGCAGCCTGTGCCTGGTTCCTGGGAGGCGATTGAGGACAGGGTTTTGTCCCTCGTAACCTCGGACTTGAAGGAAAATCGCCTCCTGGGACTCAAAAAGGAGGATATGGCGGAGCTCCTAAAGAAGCTAAACATTCCGGCAACCTATATCTGCCAAAGGAGCTATGCCATGTGGGACATCCTGCTCCCCTCTCGGGAGGAAGCAGAACGTCTCTCCATGAAAGAGATGAGGAGCGGGAGTATAAAATTGCAGCCCGAATACCAGGGCAAAAGGAGGACCCGGGTCCGCATTTATAATGCCCCACCTGATCTGTGCGCGGATTACCTAGGCGCATACTTCAGCCAGTTTGGGGATGTAGAACAAGTGGACCCGGTAAGGTCCAGGAGTGGACTACACATGGCCGACTACACGATCGCCATGAAGCTGATGCGGGCAGACTTCCTTGCAATTCCGTCGGTGCTGACGCATAAAGGCTGGAACATGCCGATCGTGGTAGAAAGCCGTCGCCCGCACTGCTGGTTTTGTCAGCAAATAGGCCACATGGCAAAGAACTGCCCCAAAAAAGCAGTTTGCAGCCAAATAACGCCATCGGCTGCTCCTGTGCCGGTTCTGAAGACAGCTCCAACCACTCTTCCAATTTCTGCTACAACAACAGCCCCAAGATCAAAAAAACCCTTGGGAAGAGCAGAAGAAGAATGCAGCACAGTGGTGAGGGAAGAGAGGAAGAATGTAACCGCTTCCACCGTGATCTCACCACTCGTCCAACCGCAGGAACAGCAGCAACAGGAACAGCAGAAGCAGCAGCAGCAAAATGAACAGATTGCCCTCAGGCCGCAAAACCGGCAGGGGGTAAAAAGAAAACAAAAAAAATCCTCCGATGAAGAGGAAGAAGTCGGTGAGGAGGAGATGCCAAATAATTTGCTCCCCCCCGGTTCAGAAAAAGAACAAATGAAAGGAAAAAAGAGGATAAGGGAAGAAAAGATTGCCCAATCCCCCATGGAGCAGACACCATCCCCGACACCTCCAAAACCTACATCCACACAACCAACTCCCATCCCCAGTACAACAATTTCGAAGAAAAAACCTATCCCCACTCTGCAAGCACCGGCCCCCACACCAACACAAGCAATAACACCAGCCCCCACACTGCATTTATCAAAACAGACACCTGCACATACACCACCCAGCTCCGAATCCTCTCAGCCCAAACTAGTCAAACCGGGGAGGAAAAGGAGCCAATCTTCCTCACCGGCTCGGAGGAAAATCAAAGAAAGACCCCTCCCCTTTAAATTGGGGAGGGAGCTGTGTAAAATTGACCCCCTATCTTTTGGCATGGACGTATCCTTCCGGCAGAAGAGGAACTTAAAACCTCTGTTGGACTTCAGCCAGATAGGGGGTAAAGACATAGAAGACCCCACCAATTTCCCGGAGGCCCCCTTCTTAACAACTTTTGTGAGGCTTCCAGCCGGTCGTAACAACTCTGTCTGGCAAATGCTGGAGGCCACGGAGGGAGCCATACCGGGAATAAACCTCACCAAGGACAAAGACCCTTCCCTGGACGAACTTTTACCAGAATGCAAGGGAAGGGTCCCAATGTTGGTTCATCCTTCTCTTTATAGGGCCTTAAAACTTACCTTTCCCCTGGACGTCGGCGGCATTGCGCGCAGCGGCCAGGACACCAAAGAATTGGCCACATTGAGCATGGCGCATAGCGTCGGCGTCCTCTTGCCGGCAGACTTTGGAACCGGGTGCGACACTGCTTAAGGTAAGTTCATGACTCTGTGCTTGGCTAGTTTGAATGCAAGGGGCTTGAGGTCTTCAAACCGGGCGGTTCGCGTCCGGAGGGATCTCCTGTCCCTGGGAGTGGATGTAGCTGCGATCCAGGAGACGCACTTTGTTTCATCCGCGGATTGTCAGGTGCTGACAAGAGACTACGATGTCTTCTCAGCATATGGGAATCCCCGGGGGAAGGGTGTCTCCTTGCTTGTGAAACGCACCCTGTCCACGACGGTAGACGTTGTTCATAGGGATTTGGGGGGCAGGCTGGTCGTGGCTGATGTGGCCGTAAAGGATTTTGTGTTCCGGGTAATTGCGGTTCATGCACCCAGCACCGCTCGAGAGAGGGTCTCCTTTTTTCGGGATCTGGACGTGTTTGTCGCATGTCCGAAACGCGTAGTTTTAATGGGAGATTGGAATGCCATCCTTAATCCCAAAATAGACAAGGTCGGGAGGGGAACGAGAGGGACGGAGAGATGTGAGACCAGCCTGGTTGACCTGATGGAAAGATGCGATCTGGTCGACAGGTTTCGTGTCGATCATCCGGGGCGGGAGAATTGGACATGGACAAATAGTGTGCCTTCCTACCCGAATACTTATTTGGATAGGATGTTAGTTAGAAGAGGCGATGTAGACTTTATATCGTGTCCTACGTTCAAATGGTTAGGTCAATCGGACCATAAACTAGTTATGGCCCAGTTGAAGATAGGGAACAGGCCTAAACTAGCCGGGTACTGGAAGTTGAATACCTCCTTGCTGGAGATACGAGACTTCCGGGAAAAGCTAATGCAGCTTATCCAGAAGGTTTTAGTGGGGGCAGTTACCGGAAGTAGGTGGTGGGTCAGTTTAAAAACTAAGATCAGAACCTTTTCCGTCAAATACGCCCAGCGTCTCGCTTTAGATAAGGCCAAGACGGAAAAGCACTTAGAAGAGAAACTAACCCGGGTGGTGGCTGAGGGGGATACTGTAAGCATAGAACTAACTAAACAAGACCTACGACGCGAGGCTAGCGAGCGCTATGAAGGCCAAGTAGTTAGGGCTAGGCTAAGGAAAGTTTCCAATGAAGCCGTGAACTGCGACGTAGATGAGCGTAGGGAAGTTTCGAGGCGTGGCTCGGATAGATACATTGGAAAAGTCAAGCACCCAGATGGACGTGCCTTGGAGTCGACTCGGGAGATCTGCGAGGGATTTCGGGAGCATTTCGAGGAACGCTACACCCAACTGCCCAACCTCCCGGTCCAGGAGTTTGGCAACTATTTGGCTGACTCTCCCCGCCTCGATGTGGCTAGAGCAGCTGGTTGTGAAGGCAGGGTTACGGAGCGTGAGGTCTTAGCTGCGTTGAAGCAAGTCGGCTGTGACAAATCGCCGGGACTTGATGGTCTGCCCTACGAGATGTATTTGAGGCTGTCGCACATGTTTGTGCCGATTCTGACGAGTGTGTTCAACCACTGGTTTAACCAGGGTTCTATCCCAGGTCAAGTCACCAAGGGAGTGATCACATTGCTAAAGAAGCGGGACAGGCATGGTGGGGAGGAACTAGACGATTACAGGCCCATTACTCTGCTAAACACAGAGTTAAAGATTTTGGCCAAGATCTTATCGAACCGGTTGCAGGGTGTCATCGGAGAATTGATCGAACTTGAGCAGAACTACGCTGTGAAGGGGAGATCGATTCAGAACAACTTGCACCTGATTCGTACGATCATAGAGGGGATAGAAGACGACACGGAAGCCGCGCTGATCAACTTGGATCAGTCCAAAGCTTTCGACAGGTCGACCATCGCTTCTTGGCATCTGTTTTAGAGACCGCCGGTTTCAAACCGGATTTCCGCAAATGGATCTCTGTTCTGTATAGCTCGCAGACGGCAGTAGTACAGGTAAACGGAAGGCGTTCGAAGTCTTTCGCTGTCTCCCGGTCGGTACGCCAGGGTTGTCCGCTGTCGCCCCTGCTCTACATCCTTGCACTGGAGCCACTACTTCGCAAGCTAAGGAGTGGGGAGGCAGGTCTGGCCCTATGCGGAATCGCTTTGCCTGGTGGAGCGCAAGCCAGGGTCTCCGCGTTCGCCGATGACATCACCGTCTATGTGTCGTGCTTCCAAGACATTGAGAGGGTGACAGAGGCGCTCACACATTACGAAGCGATCACAGGGGCCAAAATCAACTGTAACAAGTCAACTGGCCTGCGGTTGGGTGCCTGGAGCGGTGACACAACCCTTCCAGCTCCGTTCTGCTGGACAGATGGCCCGGTTCGAATCCTTGGCGTGTGGTTCGGACCGGGCCTCCAGCTCGATAGGAATTGGTCGGAGGTACAGTCAAAGGTCGAAGCGTCGGTTAACACTTGGCTTCGAAGGAAACTCTCCTTAAAGGGTAGAGCGGAGGCGTGCGCCACCTATGTCTTCCCTCTCATCCTTTACCGATTGGCTGTGCTTCCCCTGCCTGTGAACCGCCTCAAGGTGCTCCGGCGCCTTCTGTCCTCACTTCTCTGGGACAGGAAGAGGCATTGGGTTTGCAGCCAGGTCTGCATTCAACGTCCGTGTGAGGGAGGCTTGGGGATGCCTGACTTGACGTGTCATCGAGACGCCGAGAGACTGGCTTTCCTGAGTCGAACATTGACAGAGGAATCTGCGTGGAACCCCGCGGTCGATAGTGCTTTCCCCGACCTTATCCTCGACCATTCGGTTGAGGGCCATCGTAGGCCGAGGGGTGAATCGCAGTTTTTCAGGGAGTGTCGAGCCGCGCTCAAAAAACTTCCTAGGTCCAGTGACCTTTCGCGGCTTTCTAGAAAAGAACTCCATAGAGGATTAGTGAGGGGGGCAGCTGACGATCCGTTAGTTAAGCGTTGCGGGTGGACAGAGGAGGAGATCCGCTCCGAATGGAGTTGGGCACCGGGAACGAGTCATATCAACAACTCGGAGTTCTCTCTGACCTGGCGATTGGCCCGGAATGCGCTACCCCTTAATGCAATACTGCAGAGATCCGGAATTGAGGACTCACCCGAGTGTCCCCGTTGCAACAGGCTCTTTGAGGAAACGCCTGATCACGCTTTCTTCTTGTGCCATAAGCTCCAGCAGTACTGGGAGTACGTCAATGAGGTGACGGCTCGCATCGATCCTGAGCAGCCGCTGCCACTGCACCTAGCTTACGTAATAGACAACGTCTGTCCGCCGTGGGATGGGGAGAGACGAATGGTGTTTCTCGTGATCCTGGCTGTAGCGCGAATGGTGGTGTGGACGTCGCGTCTGAGAAATAACCAGGGGGTTGAATCTTTCGCTGATCAGGATCTGATCGCATTCTTCAAGCACCAGCTGAAAGTCAAGATCAGATGTGATAGGAAAAGATTACACTCCTCGGTTTTTGAAAAAAGGTGGATACAAGTAGCGAGCTTGTGTGTACGAAAAGGAGTCAAGTATGAGTACGTGTTCCCGGCCTGAGCATGGCGTGCACGGTTCCTTGTCCAGTCGGACCCCAGCCCTTTGGGTAAGTTTAGCCTCTTATCTAGTTGAATGAATGAGTTATCCCACCCTCCTGGTAATAGAAACCCTCCAAGATGCCCACTCTCCACTTTCAATTTTTTGTCCTCAGCCCCACCCCAACTTGCACTTATCTTGGAAGGACACCACCCACTCTCCAAACTCCATCCCCCACTCTCTTTTTTCTCCCACTTAGATCCCACCCCCATTTAGAGACGAATCTGCTTGTTTTTGGTTCGGAACAAACCGGAAAACAGTGGGCAGTCTAATATTTAGAAAGGGTTAGGAGGGTCTTACTAACTGGGTTTTGCTTTTCTCCCCTACCCCATTATACTCCAATGAATTTCTGTAAATATAACCATATTATTTATTTATTTATTTTACTATATATGAAAAAAAAAAAAAAAAAAAAAAAAAAAAAAACCCCGAAGGAAAATTTTAAGATTGCAAACTAATTTTACAATAGCCTAAGTAGGACTGCCCCTAGAGTAAATGTGGTATTGTGGTGACTGAGATGATTCTAGTTAAGAGAAGGATAGACAATTTTATTACCTTTGACAAAGGATGACCAACGACACCCACCCCCACACTTTTGATGGCCTTGTGCCTAATTTGTTTTGAATATTAACATGTATTTTCTGCAAATAAATTTTTCAAAGTGTAGTATCTGTTCTCGGCATTTTTGCCTTGAGATCAAGTGTATTATCTAGTCCTATCCGATAGGTGTCGATCTTACACTCTCGAATCAAAAATCAGATTATCATTTTATTTTTTAATCCCTTTTCCTTTGGTGCACTTCCTCTCCCCTAAAGTACGGCTGATCGCGCCCACGGTAGGGATCTCTCTCACGCCGACTAATACTCAAACTCCCCAAAATTTCGCCTGAGCCGCTCGTACCGCGAATGCCGACATTCCCCCTCCCCAGATTTCGCCTGAGGCGCTCATCTGCGAATTCCGACATTCCCCCTCCCTAAATTCGGCCTGAGGGGCCCGACTGCTGACATTCCCCTCCCCAGATTTGTCCTGAGGCGCTCATACCGGCGAATGCCGACATTCCTCCTCCCCAAATTCTGCCTGAATGCCGACGCTCCCACTCCCCAAATTTCGCCTGAGGCGCTCATACCGGCGAATGCCGACATTCCCCCTCCCCAGATTTGGCCTGAGGCGCCCCACCACCGAATGCCGACACTCCCCCTCCCCCAAATTTCGCCTTAAGCGCTCATACCGCCGAATGCCGACACTCCCCCGCCCCCAAATTTCGCCTGAGGCGCTCACACCGACGAATGTCGACACTCCCCCTCCCCACGGCGAATGCCGACACTCCCCCTCCCCCAAATTTGGCCTGAGGCGCTCATACCAGCGAATGCCGACATTCCCCCTCCTCAGATTTGGCCTGAGGCGCCCCACCGCCCACCGCCGAATGCCGACACTCCCTCTCCCCAGATTTGGCCTGTGGCACGCACATCGGTGAATGCCGACATTCCCCCCCCCTATTTGGCCTGAAAGGAGGAGGTAATGCCTGGAAGTATTATATCAGGATAACAGAACGGCCATAGTGAGGAAGGGAGGGGGGAAGGAATATTAGCGTCTATTAATAATTAAGAAAGAAAGTGTGGGAGTGAGAGGGGAAGAAGAAAGAAAGAAAAAAAATGGTTGTAGTGTGAGTGAATTTCTACCCGCCACTCCCTTACTCTGACGTCATATCTAGTTTATCGTGACTTTGCATTATTTTTCTTCTCAAATTAGTATAAATAACGTTGAAAAATGGAGTTAAAAGCCACCCCCCATTGGAGAAAAGTGCTCAGTCGACCCCGGAAGAGTCAATTTTTTTTTCCGGTTCCGAGATATTAGACGCGCCTGGGCTGGCCGGTCGGAATGATGTCACCCGTGTGACCGTGTGTTGGGTACTTTCGGAGGAGAAGCTTTACATACATACATACATACATACAGACAGGTGGGATTTATATAATAGACTAGCGGGGCTACCCGGCGTTGCTCGGGGTCATTAAAACATATAATTGAAGAAAAATCGTGTGTGTAACATCTTTATATACAAACTTCTATTTCTCCCCCCCCCTTCTCTATAGCCGTCTCTTTATCTTTCTACCTTTCTCTTCCCTGGTCGCCGCATTTCACCGCTACTTTCTAATTTTGCCTTTTGCGAAAGCTGTTCTTTCCCCACCATTTCTCCTACGTTGCCCAGGGCAATAGTATGATATATTTCTATAAAAAGTAACACCTCTATCTGCGCCTTCTATATAGGTACTTATCTCCACCCCGGTGTTCATGCTATATACGTATCTATCATCACCCCGGTGCGCATACTATATACGTACCTATCGCCGCCCCAGTGCACATACTATATACGTACCTATCGCCGCCCCAGTTCAGATACTATTTAAGTACCTATCGCCGCCCCGGTGCGAATGCTAAATAGTACCTATCGCCGCCCCGGTGTGCATGCTACATAAGTACCTATCGCTGCCCTAGTGGGAATAATTAATATGTACATATTGCCGCATTGGTGCGAATTTCTAAATACGTACCTATCACCACTTTGGTGCGAATGCTAAATACGTACCTATCGCCGGCCCGATGCGAATGCTAAATACGTACCTATAGCTGCCCTGGTGTGAATGCTAAATATGTACATATCGCCGCCCCGGTGCGAATGCTAAATACGTACCTATCACCACCCTGGTGCGAATGCGAAATACATACCTTTCGCCGTTCTGGTGCACGTGCTATATACGTACCCATTGCCGCCCCGGTGCACGTGATATATATGTACTGATCGCCGCCCCGGTGCGCATGCTATGTACGTACTTATTGCTGCCCATGTGTACATGCTATATATGTAGCTATCGCCACCCCTGAATTCTGAATATGTACCTATCGCCGCCCCGGTGTGGAAGCTAAATACGTACATATCGCCGCCCCGGTACGAATGCTAAATACATACATATCGCCGCCCCAGTGTGATTTCTAAATACGTACCTATCGCCGCTCTTGTGTGAATTCTAAATACGTACCTATCGCCGCCCCGGTGCGGAAGCTAAATACGTACATATCGCCACCCCGATGCGAATGCTAAATACATACCTATCGCCGCCCCGGTGCGAATGCTAAATACATACCTATCGCCGCCCCGGTGCGAATGCTAAATACATACCTATCGCCGCCCCGGTGTGAATGCTAAATACATACCTATCGCCGCCCCGGTGTGAATGCTAAATACATACCTATCGCCGCCCCGGTGTGAATGCTAAATACATACATATCGCCGCCCCGGTGTGAATGCTAAATACGTACCTTTCGCCGCCCCGGTGCGCGTGCTATATACGTACCTATCGCTGCCCCGGTGCGCGTGCTATATATGAACCGATCGCTGCCCCAGTGCGCATGCATAATACATACCTATCACGTACTTATTGCCGCCCATGTGCACATGCTATATACGTACCTATCGCCACCGCTGAATGCTAAATAAGTACCTATCTCCGCCCAGGGATGAATGCTAAATACGTACATATTGCCGCCCAGGTGTTCATACACCATATGTACCTATCACTGCCCCAGTGCGAATACTAAATATGTACATATCGCCACCCCGGTGCGATTGCTGAATACATACCTATCGCAACCCCGGTGCGAATGCTAAATACGTAGCTATAGCCACCCCTATGCACTACTATATAGTACCTATTGCCACCCCGGTACACATACTATATATAAACCTATCGCCGGCCCGGTGTGCATACTATATTCGTACCTATCGCGGCTCTGGTGCGCATACTACATACTTACCTATCTCTGCAAGGGTACACATACTATATATGTACCAATCTCCAGCCCAGTTCACATACGTAAGAACTTATATTTATTCGGCCCTGTCGTGTTAGAAAAACAAAATAGTGTTCATTTATGTATTGTCACTATCATAAATATAAATATTTTTAGTTACAAACAGAAAAAATACATTTTTTTGCCTCCCCACAAGAAAATTTTTTTTCTATCCTCCCATATACTTAGAAATATTTTTAATTTAAAGGAAAAAAAAAGAAAATTTTTTGACCACCCTTACACCCAAAAAATTTTATGTTCATAGAAATATTTTTATTTTAAAAAAGAAAAAAAAAAAATTTTTTAGCCCCCCCCCCGAAAATTTTTTTTTTTCATTCTCCCCCATACACATAAATATTTTCAATGAAAAAGATAAAAGACAAAATAAATGTTTTGCCTTCCCCCCAATTTTTTTTATACTCCCGATGCGCATGCTATATACGTATTTATTGCCGCCCATGTGCACATGCTATATACTTCCTATCGCCACCGCTGAATGCTAAATACGTACTTATTGCTGTCGCGGTGCGAATGCTAAATAGGTTTTCAGCGTAGATGCTCTTAAAATATTATCCAAACCTATCACTACAGTAGCTCTATCTAGGACATTGAACAATTTTCTCCCGGACAACGCCGAGTACTTTAAAAATAAAAGAGGCCTCATGAGCACTACTGAAATAACTTAGGTATCCTCTCTCCTTCTGATCTGCCAAATAGTCCAAAGGGGAACGAAGATGGCATTAAAATATTTTCCAAACCTATCACTACAGTAGCTCTATCTAGGATATTGAGCACTTTTCTGCCGGACAACGCCGAGTACTTTGAAAATCAAGGAGGCCTCCTGAGCACTACTGAAATCACTATTATCGATTCCCCCATCCTTTTCAGCGTAGATGCTGTTAAAATATTATCCAAACCTATCACTACAGTAGCTCGATCAAGGACATTGAACACTTTTCTCCCGGACAACGCCAAATACTTTGAAAATCAAGGAGGCCTCCTGAGCACTACTGAAATCACTTAGGTATCCCTCCTTTTGATTTGCAAAATAGTCCAAAGGGGAACGAAGATGGCGTTAAAATATTTTCAAAACCTATCACTACAGTAGCTCTATCTAGGATATTGAGTACTTTTCTCCCGGACAACACCGAGTAATTTTTAAATCAAGGAGGCCTCATGAGCACTTCTTAAATAACTCTTATCGATTCCCCCATCCTTTTCAGCGTAGATGCTGTTAAAATATTATCCTAACCTATCACTACAGTAGCTCTATCTAGGACATTCAGCAATTTTCTCCCGGACAACGCCGAGTACTTTGAAAATCAAGGAGGCCTCCTGAGCACTACTGAAATCACTTAGGTATCCTCTCTCCTTCTGATCTACCAAATAGTCCAAAGGGGAACGAAGATAGCGTTAAAATATTTTCCAAACCTATCACTACAGTAGCTCTATCTAGGATATTGAGCACTTTTCTCCCGGACAACGCCGAGTACTTTGATAATCAAAGACGCCTCCTGAGAACTACTGTAATAACTTATATCGATTCCCCCATCCTTTTCAGCGTAGATGCTGTTAAAATATTATCCAAACCTATCACTACAGTAGCTCTATCTAGGACATTGAGCAATTTTCTCCCGGACAACGCCGAGTACTTTGAAAATCAAAGAGGCCTCCTGAGGACTACTGAATTCACTTAGGTATCCCTCCTTTTGATCTGCCAAATAGTCCAAAGGGGAACGAAGATGGCTTTAAAATATTTTCCAAACCTATCACTACAGTAGCTCTATCTAGGACATTGAGCACTTTTCTCCCGGACAACGCCGAGTATTTGAAAATAAAAGAGGCCTCATGAGCACTACTGAAATAACTCTTATCGATCCCCCCATCCTTTTCAGCGTAGATGCTGTTAAGATATTATGCAAACCTATCTCTACAGTAGCTCTATCTAGGACATTGAGCACTTTTTTTCCCGGACAACGCCGAGTACTATGACCTGATATAACCGGACACAATATAGGGCAAGACCGGGTACATCCAGCAAGGGATTATTGGACAGGTGCGGATGTGATTGAGCAACCCTTGTTTCACTACACACTTATAACGTAGGATTCCTATGTTGTTATTGATTTATCCGGACAGAAGTTATTGGATGATCTGATACAACCGGGCTGAATGTCGGGCAAGACCGGGTACATCCGGCAAGGGATTATGGGATGTTTACAGTGACTCTGCATTTTTATCGGATTAGTACATAAATACATTAGATTATTTCGAATTTACTACATATTAACGTTGAAAAAGTAGTGTAAAATACGAAAAAACTGCTACCTTTTGTCGGAAAGTGGTCCGGTTGACTGTCAGCGAGTGAATCGTTTTTCCATAGACCGGCGGAATGAAGCCAAGACGATTATGGAGTGCATAATCCAAACAGATACTACACTAAACAGAATTAGAGAAAAACGGCCTAGGGAGTCTAAAATTCATTGTTGCTCATCAAAACTCATTAAAGAACTTGTTAAATAGTATTATACAATGTTTGTTCAAAGAAAATCATAGTTATTATTACTCGTTAATTTATTAATGTAATTTGAACAGTGTCTAGTGGATAGACCGCTGTTCAGGTGTAGATTGGTTATAAATAGTCCCTTTAAATCACATTAAATTTTTGAATTTCGGATGTTTCTCGGCCTTTTGGCTACGCTTGGCTAGCGAGCGATATGAAGGTCAAGTAGTTCGAGCTAGGTTAAAGAAAGTCTCTAACGAAGCTGTGAACGTTGACGCTGTTGAGCGTAAGGCTGCTTTACGTCGTGGCTCGGATGGGTACATTCGGAAGGTTGATAACCTGGAAGGACATACCCTGGTATCTACTCGTGAGATTTGCGAGGGGTTCCGCGAGCATTTGGAGGATCGCTTCACCCAACTACCCAGACTCCGCGGCCAGGAGTTTGACAGCTATTTGGCTGACTCGCCCCGCCTAGAGGCGGCCCGAGCAGCTAGCTGTGATGGGGATGTTACAGAGGGTGAGATCATTACTGCGTTGAAGCAGGTCGGCTACAACAAATCTCCAGGACTCGATGGTCTGCCATACGAAGTTTACTTGAGGCTGTCGCCCATGTTTGTTCCTCTTCTGAAGGATGTGTTTAACCACTGGTTTGCTCAGGGCTCGATCCCTGGGCAGGTTACCAAAGGAGTGGTCACATTGTTGAAGAAGGGGGGCCAACCTGGTGAGGGGAATTTAGATGATTACAGGCCCATAACTCTGCTAAACACAGAGTTAAAGATTTTGGCCCGTGTTCTTGCGAATCGTTTGCAGGTTGTTATCGCTGACTTGATCGAACCTGAGCAGAACTATGCTGTGAAGGGGAGGTCAATTCAAAACAATTTGCATCTGGTTCGCACGATCCTAGAGGGTATAGAAGACGACACTGAAGCCGCGCTGATCAATTTAGATCAGTCCAAGGCTTTCGATAGGGTCGACCATGGTTTCTTGGAATCTGTTCTAGAGGCTGCCGGTTTTAATCCGGACTTCCGCAAGTGGATCTCCATTCTGTATCGTCTGCCGACGGTAGCGGTGCAGGTAAACGGTAGGCTTTCGGAGTCGTTCGTGGTTTCTCGTTCGGTACGTCAGGGTTGTCCGCTGTCGCCCCTGCTTTATGTCCTGGCGTTGGAGCCCTTCCTTCGCAAATTAAGGGACGGGGCGGCTACACCAGTCCTACGCGGAATCGCTATCCCTCCTCACTATGCGCGAGCCAGGGTTTCCGCGTATGCCGATGATGTCACCGTTTTTGTGTCCAGCCGTGAAGACATAGAAGCGGTGATTAAGGCGCTCGCTCGTTACGAAGATGTTACAGGGGCCATTGTCAACCGCAGCAAGTCCAACGGCCTGCGGTTGGCTGCCTGGAGCGGAGAGACCGCACTTCCAGGTGACTTCAGCTGGACCGATGGCCCGGTTCGGATCCTTGGCGTTTGGTTCGGACCGGGTCTCCAGCTGGAGAAGAATTGGTCGGAAGTACAGGCAAAGGTCGAATCGTCTGTGAGGGCTTGGACTCGAAGGAAACTTTCCTTGAAGGGGAGAGCGGAGGCGTGCGCCACTTACGTCTTTCCTCTCATCCTTTACCGACTGTCTGTACTCCCGCTGCCTGCGGACCGCCTTCTTGCTTTCACGCGCTTGCTCTTTTCACTTCTGTGGAAGGGGCGGAAAGCATACGTCCGCAGACAGGTCTGTACGCAACGTCCGTGTGATGGAGGCTTGGGGATGCCTGACTTGGCAAGTCATAGACATGCTGAGAGACTGGCTTTCCTGAGTCGTACTTTGACGGAAGACGCTCCGTGGGTCCCTGCGGTTGAGGACGCCTTTCCCAACCTCATACCCGACCACTCGGTCGAAGGTCGACGTAGGCCGAGAGGAGAGTCGCTGTTCGTCACCGAATGCCGAGCTGCGCTTAAGGCGTTGCCGGGGTCCAGTGACCTTGCCCGGTCTAGGAAGAGACTGTATCGGGATCTAGTGGAGGGGTCCGCTTCGGATCCGATTGGGAGGCGGCTTGGATTGTCGACGGAGGAGGCTCGCTCCCAGTGGAGTTGGGCGCCAGGCCAGAGTTATCTCAACAATTCTGAGTACTCTCTGACCTGGCGACTTGTTCGGAACGCACTGCCCCTCTATGGCAGATTACGCAGGGATGGCATAAGGGACGTCCCCTTGTGCCCGCGCTGTGAAGACAATGAGGAAGAAACGGCCGAGCACGCCTTCTTCACTTGCAGAAAATTACGTCTTCTCTGGGAGTATGTCAGAGAGGTAACGGCTCGCATCGATGCCGAGCAGCCGATGGTCCTGGATGTAGCATTCGTCATCAACAACGTAGCGCCGCCGTGGTCTAGAGAGAAGCGAATGGTGTTTCTTGTGATCCTGGCCGTAGCTAGGTTAGTGACGTGGGTTACACGTCTAGATGAGGTTCATGGGGTTGGGTCTGTTTCGGATCGTGATCTGGTTGTTTACTTTAAGCATCAGCTTAAAGTGAAAATCAGATGCGATTGGAAACGACTACATCGCATGGAGTTCAATAGAAGATGGGTGCGCAACACTAGTTTGTGCATCCGACGAGGAGCCAAGTTTGAATACGTTTTTCCTCCTTAGCATGGAGCAGGCGGTACTGGGTCCTACGGAACCCAGCCCAATGTAAAATTCAAAGTGTTAGCCTAGTTGAATCTTAGCTAGTAGGAATAAGTGATGTCCTGTCCTGATTTTGTTTTTTGCCGGCACTAGAGAGCTTCCAAAGATGCCCACTCCACATATTTATTTTGTCCCCGGCTGATGAAACCCTTGGCAATATTATCTTGGAAGACGCCATCCATTCCCGTACCCAGATCCCGATTATTTATTTTCAGAACACCCCACTTAATTCCCACTCCCATTTAGGGGTCGACCTGCTTGTTTTCGGCCTCGAGCCGGAAAACAGTGGGCGGTCCAGACTTAGCAAGAGGGTAGGGAGGGTCCTACTAACCACCCCTTATCATTTTATTTGGTTCTTTATTTTTCTTTCTTTTTGGGTGTTTTTAATGTGTCATCCCACTCCCACGTTATTTCATGTTATTCATGTTTCATTTTGGGGATATTTTAAGTAGGGTTAAGCCATAGAGTGACTGTGAATTTTTTAGTGCAAATGTCTAGCTTAGGGTAGATTAGGTTTTTTCATTGTGCTTTTTTGTTTTGTTTTTTTTTTTTTTTTTTTTTTTTTTTTTTTTTTTTTTTTGTGAAAAATAAAAAATGTCATTGTCTTTGTTTTTGCTAATGTGAAATAAAAAATGTTTTAAAATGTGTTATAAAAGTCACAATGACCCCCGACCCCCCTTTTCCCCCTTACACAGCGGGCTTTTATGCCTAAGGGTTAATACATCTGGCAGATGTAATTTTAACTCTAGGAGTTAATGTTTTGCGAGATGTATTTCTCTAAATACATTCTCGGCCTTTTGGCTAAGATCAAAGTGTAGTATCTGTTCTCGGGGTATTATTGCCTTGAGATCAAGTGTATATCTAGTCCTATCCGATAAGTGTCGATCTTACACTGTCGAATCAAAAATCAGATTATCTTTTTATTTTTTAATCCCTTTTCCTTTAGCTCACTTCCTCTCCCCTAAAGTACTGGTTGATATACCCCCAAGGTCGGGATCTGTCTCACCGACGACTCCCCCCAAATTTCGCCTGAGGCGCTGACACCGGCGAATACTGACACTCCCCCTCCCCCAAATTTCGCCTGCCTCACCGGCGTATGCCAATACGCCCCATCCCCAAATTTCGCCTGAGGCGCCCCACAGGCAATCGCTCATACCGCCGAATGCCGACATTTCCCTCCTCCCCTCCCCAGATTGGCCTGAGCCGCCGTATGCCGACATTCCCCCTCCCCAGATTTGGCCTGAGGCGCTCACACCGGCGAATGCCGACACTCCCCCTCCCCCAAATTTTCCCTTAGGCGTCCCACCGGTGTATGCTGATACCACCCCCCCACCCCTCCCCCAAATTTCACCTGAAGCGCTCACACCGGCGAATGCCGACACCCCCCCGAAAGGAGGAGGGAATGCCTATCATGATAACAGAACGGCCATAGGGTGGGGGGAATATTAGCGTCTATTAATAATTAAGAAAGAAAGTGTGGGAGGGAGCGGGAAAAAAGAAAGAAAGAAAAAAATGGTTGTAGTGTGAGTGAATTTCTTCCTGCCACTCTCTGACGTCAGGGTACCAACACATACTTCGTCCGGTGGCAGGGTACCCACACATACTTCGTCAGGTTGCAGGGTACTCACACATACTTCGTCATGTCGAAGTGTACCCACACATACTTCGTCAGGTCGCACGGTACCCACACATACTTTTTCCGGTCGCAGGGTACCCACACATACTTCGTCAGGTCGCAGGGTACCCAAACATACTTCGTCAGGTCGCATGGTACCCAGACATACTTCGTCCGGTCGCAGGGTACCCACACATACTTCGTCCGGTCGCAGGGTACCAACACATACTTTGTTAGGTCGCAGGGTACCCACACATACTTCGTCCGGTCGCAGGGTACCCACACATACTTCGTCCTGTCGCAGGGTACCAACACATACTTCGTCCGGTCGCAGGGTACCCACACATACTTCGTCCGGTCGCAGGGTACCCACACATACTTCGTGCGGTCGCAGGGTACCCACACATACTTCGTCCGGTCGCAGGGTACCCACACATACTTCGTGCGGTCGCAGGGTACCCACACATACTTCGTGCGGTCGCAGGGTACCCACACATATTCGTGCGGTCGCAGGGTACCCACAAATATTTCGTGCGGTCGCAGGGTACGCACACATATTTCGTGCCGGCGCAGGGTACCTATACATCCTACGTGCGGTCGCAGGGTACCCACACATACTTCGTTCGGTCGCAGGGTACCCACACATACTTCGTGCGGTCGCAGGGTACCCACACATACTTCGTGCAGTCGCAGGGTACCCACACATACTTCGTCAGGTCGCAGGGTACCCACACATACTTCGTCTGGTCGCAGGGTACCCACACATACTTCGTCTGGTCGCAGGGTACCTACACATAGTTCGTGCCGTCGCAGGGTACTCACACATACTTCGTATGGTCGCAGGGTACCCACACATACTTAGTGCGGTCGCAGGGTACCAACACATACTTCGTCCGGTCGCAGGGTACTCACACATACTTCGTCCGGTCGCAGGGTACCCACACATACTTCGTCCAGTCGCAGGGTACCCACACATACTCTGTGCGGTCGCAGGGTACCCACACATATTTCGTTCGGTCACAGGGTACCCACACATACTTCGTGCGGTCGCAGGGTACCTATAAATACTTCTGGTCGTAGGGTACCCACACATACATTGTCTGGTCGCAGGGTACCCACAAATACTTTGTCCGGTCGAAGGGTACCCACACATATTCGTGCGGTCGCAGGGTACCCACACATACTTCGTCATGGTCGCAGGGTACCCACACATACTTCGTGCGGTCGCAGGGTACCTATACATACTCCGTGCGGTCGCAGGGTACCCACACAAACTTCGTCCGGTCGCAGGGTACCCACACATACTTCGTCAGGCAGCAGGGTACCCACACATACTTCGTGCGGTCGCAGGGTACCCACAAATACTTCGTTCGGTCGCAGGGTACCCACAAATACTTCGTTCGGTCGCAGGGTACCCACACATACTTCGTCGGTCGCAGGGTACCCACACATTCTTCATCCGGTCGCAGGGTACCCACACATACTTTGTCCGGTCGCAGGGTACCAACACATACTTCGTCCGGTCGCAGGGTACCCACAAATACTTCGTCCAGTCGCAGGGTACCCACACATACTTCGTCTGGTCGCAGGGTACCCACACATTCTTCGTCTGGTCGCAGGGTACCCACACATACTTCGTCCAGTCGCATGGTACCCACACACACTTCGTCTGGTCGCAAGGTACCCACACATAGTTCGTGCGGTCGCAGGGTACCCACACATACTTTGTCCGGTCGCAGGGTACCCACACATACTTCGTGGTTATGACTCAACGGGTCACTGTAAACGTTTACTTGTTAAATTCTTCTTTTTTTCTTTTTTTATACATATATAGAGTGGTTATGACTCAACAGGTCATTGTAAACGTGTACTTGTTAAATTCTTCTTTTTTCTTTTTTTATACATATATAGAGTGGTTATGACTCAACGGGTCACTGTAAACGTGTACTTGTTAAATTCTTCTTTTTTCTTTTTTTATACATATATAGAGTGGTTATGACTCAACGGGTCACTGTAAACGTTTACTTGTTAAATTCTTCTTTTTTTATACATATATAGAGTGGTTATGACTCAACGGGTCATTGTAAACGTGTACTTGTTAAATTCTTCTTTTTTCTTTTTTTATACATATATAGAGTGGTTATGACTCAACGGGTCACTGTAAACGTGTACTTGTTAAATTCTTCTTTTTTCTTTTTTTATACATATATAGAGTGGTTATGACTCAACGGGTCACTGTAAACGTTTACTTGTTAAATTCTTCTTTTTTTCTTTTTTTATACATATATAGAGTGGTTATGACTCAACGGGTCATTGTAAACGAGTACTTGTTAAACTCTTCTTTTTTCTTTTTTTATACATATATAGAGTGGTTATGACTCAACGGGTCACTGTAAACGTGTACTTGTTAAATTCTTCTTTTTTCTTTTTTTATACATATATAGAGTGGTTATGACTCAACGGGTCACTGTAAACGTGTACTTGTTAAATTCTTCTTTTTTCTTTTTTTATACATATATAGAGTGGTTATGACTCAACGGGTCACTATAAACATGTTCTTGTTAAATTCTTCTTTTTTTCTTTTTTCTATACATATATAGAGTGGTTATGACTCAACGGGTCACTGTAAACGTTTACTTGTTAAATTCTTCTTTTTTTATACATATATAGAGTGGTTATGACTCAACGGGTCATTGTAAACGTGTACTTGTTAAATTCTTCTTTTTTCTTTTTTTATACATATATAGAGTGGTTATGACTCAACGGGTCACTGTAAACGTGTACTTGTTAAATTCTTCTTTTTTCTTTTTTTTACATATATAGAGTGGTTATGACTCAACGGGTCACTGTAAACGTTTACTTGTTAAATTCTCTTTTTTTCTTTTTTTATACATATATAGAGTGGTTATGACTCAACGGGTCACTGTAAACGTGTACTTGTTAAATTCTTCTTTTTTCTTTTTTTATACATATATAGAGTGGTTATGACTCAACGGGTCACTATAAACATGTTCTTGTTAAATTCTTCTTTTTTTCTTTTTTCTATACATATATAGAGTGGTTATGACTCAACGGGTCACTGTAAACGTTTACTTGTTAAATTCTTCTTTTTTCTTTTTTTATACATATATAGAGTGGTTATGACTCAACGGGTCACTGTAAACGTGTACTTGTTAAATTCTTCTTTTTTCTTTTTTTATACATATATAGAGTGGTTATGACTCAACGGGTCACTGTAAACGTTTACTTGTTAAATTCTTCTTTTTTTCTTTTTTTATACATATATAGAGTGGTTATGACTCAACGGGTCATTGTAAACGTGTACTTGTTAAATTCTTCTTTTTTCTTTTTTTATACATATATAGAGTGGTTATGACTCAACGGGTCACTGTAAACGTGTACTTGTTAAATTCTTCTTTTTTCTGTTTTTATACATATATAGAGTGGTTATGACTCAACGGGTCACTGTAAACGTGTACTTGTTAAATTCTTCTTTTTTCTTTTTTTATACATATATAGAGTGGTTATGACTCAACGGGTCACTATAAACATGTTCTTGTTAAATTCTTCTTTTTTTCTTTTTTCTATACATATATAGAGTAGTTATGACTCAACGGGTCACTGTAAACGTTTACTTGTTAAATTCTTCTTTTTTCTTTTTTTATACATATATAGAGTGGTTATGACTCAACGGGTCACTGTAAACGTGTACTTGTTAAATTCTTCTTTTTTCTGTTTTTATACATATATAGAGTGGTTATGACTCAACGGGTCACTGTAAACGTGTACTTGTTAAATTCTTCTTTTTTCTTTTTTCTATACATATATAGAGTGGTTATGACTCAACGGGTCACTGTAAACGTGTACTTGTTAAATTCTTCTTTTTTCTTTTTTTATACATATATAGAGTGGTTATGACTCAACGGGTCACTATAAATATGTTCTTGTTAAATTCTTCTTTTTTTCTTTTTTCTATACATATATAGAGTGGTTATGACTCAACGGGTCACTGTAAACGTTTACTTGTTAAATTCTTCTTTTTTTATACATATATAGAGTGGTTATGACTCAACGGGTCATTGTAAACATGTACTTGTTAAATTCTTCTTTTTTCTTTTTTTATACATATATAGAGTGGTTATGACTCAACGGGTCACTGTAAACGTGTACTTGTTAAATTCTTCTTTTTTCTTTTTTTTACATATATAGAGTGGTTATGACTCAACGAGTCACTGTAAACGTTTACTTGTTAAATTCTCTTTTTTTCTTTTTTTATACATATATAGAGTGGTTATGACTCAACGGGTCACTGTAAACGTGTACTTGTTAAATTCTTCTTTTTTCTTTTTTTATACATATATAGAGTGGTTATGACTCAACGGGTCACTATAAACATGTTCTTGTTAAATTCTTCTTTTTTTCTTTTTTCTATACATATATAGAGTGGTTATGACTCAACGGGTCACTGTAAACGTTTACTTGTTAAATTCTTCTTTTTTCTTTTTTTATACATATATAGAGTGGTTATGACTCAACGGGTCACTGTAAACGTGTACTTGTTAAATTCTTCTTTTTTCTTTTTTTATACATATATAGAGTGGTTATGACTCAACGGGTCACTGTAAACGTTTACTTGTTAAATTCTTCTTTTTTTCTTTTTTTATACATATATAGAGTGGTTATGACTCAACGGGTCATTGTAAACGTGTACTTGTTAAATTCTTCTTTTTTCTTTTTTTATACATATATAGAGTGGTTATGACTCAACGGGTCACTATAAACATGTTCTTGTTAAATTCTTCTTTTTTTCTTTTTTCTATACATATATAGAGTGGTTATGACTCAACGGGTCACTGTAAACGTTTACTTGTTAAATTCTTCTTTTTTTATACATATATAGAGTGGTTATGACTCAACGGGTCATTGTAAACGTGTACTTGTTAAATTCTTCTTTTTTCTTTTTTTATACATATATAGAGTTGTTATGACTCAACGGGTCACTGTAAACGTTTACTTGTTAAATTCTTCTTTTTTTCTTTTTTTATACATATATAGAGTGGTTATGACTCAACGGGTCATTGTAAACGTGTACTTGTTAAACTCTTCTTTTTTCTTTTTTTATACATATATAGAGTGGTTATGACTCAACGGGTCACTGTAAACGTGTACTTGTTAAATTCTTCTTTTTTCTGTTTTTATACATATATAGAGTGGTTATGACTCAACGGGTCACTGTAAACGTGTACTTGTTAAATTCTTCTTTTTTCTTTTTTTATACATATATAGAGTGGTTATGACTCAACGGGTCACTATAAACATGTTCTTGTTAAATTCTTCTTTTTTTCTTTTTTCTATACATATATAGAGTGGTTATGACTCAACGGGTCACTGTAAACGTTTACTTGTTAAATTCTTCTTTTTTTCTTTTTTTATACATATATAGAGTGGTTATGACTCAACGGGTCACTGTAAACGTTTACTTGTTAAATTCTTCTTTTTTTATACATATATAGAGTGGTTATGACTCAACGGGTCATTGTAAACGTGTACTTGTTAAATTCTTCTTTTTTCTTTTTTTATACATATATAGAGTGGTTATGACTCAACGGGTCACTGTAAACGTGTACTTGTTAAATTCTTCTCTTTTCTTTTTTTATACATATATAGAGTGGTTATGACTAAACGGGTCACTGTAAACGTTTACTTGTTAAATTCTTCTTTTTTTCTTTTTTTATACATATATAGAGTGGTTATGACTCAACGGGTCATTGTAAACGTGTACTTGTTAAACTCTTCTTTTTTCTTTTTTTATACATATATAGAGTGGTTATGACTCAACGGGTCACTGTAAACGTG
The DNA here is from genome assembly GCA_963556195.1 of Sepiola atlantica. Taxonomy (NCBI): domain Eukaryota; kingdom Metazoa; phylum Mollusca; class Cephalopoda; order Sepiida; family Sepiolidae; genus Sepiola; species Sepiola atlantica. Next base: position 30,617,270 of record OY744543.1, read on the forward strand.
TACTTGTTAAATTCTTCTTTTTTCTGTTTTTATACATATATAGAGTGGTTATGACTCAACGGGTCACTGTAAACGTTTACTTGTTAAATTCTTCTTTTTTCTTTTTTTATACATATATAGAGTGGTTATGACTCAACGGGTCACTATAAACATGTTCTTGTTAAATTCTTCTTTTTTTCTTTTTTCTATACATATATAGAGTGGTTATGACTCAACGGGTCACTGTAAACGTTTACTTGTTAAATTCTTCTTTTTTTATACATATATAGAGTGGTTATGACTCAACGGGTCATTGTAAACGTGTACTTGTTAAATTCTTCTTTTTTCTTTTTTTATACATATATAGAGTGGTTATGACTCAACGGGTCACTGTAAACGTGTACTTGTTAAATTCTTCTCTTTTCTTTTTTTATACATATATAGAGTGGTTATGACTCAACGGGTCACTGTAAACGTTTACTTGTTAAATTCTTCTTTTTTTCTTTTTTTATACATATATAGAGTGGTTATGACTCAACGGGTCATTGTAAACGTGTACTTGTTAAACTCTTCTTTTTTCTTTTTTTATACATATATAGAGTGGTTATGACTCAACGGGTCACTGTAAACGTGTACTTGTTAAATTCTTCTTTTTCCTGTTTTTATACATATATAGAGTGGTTATGACTCAACGGGTCACTGTAAACGTGTACTTGTTAAATTCTTCTTTTTTCTTTTTTTATACATATATAGAGTGGTTATGACTCAACGGGTCACTATAAACATGTTCTTGTTAAATTCTTCTTTTTTTCTTTTTTCTATACATATATAGAGTGGTTATGACTCAACGGGTCACTGTAAACGTTTACTTGTTAAATTCTTCTTTTTTTCTTTTTTTATACATATATAGAGTGGTTATGACTCAACGGGTCACTGTAAACGTTTACTTGTTAAATTCTTCTTTTTTTATACATATATAGAGTGGTTATGACTCAACGGGTCATTGTAAACGTGTACTTGTTAAATTCTTCTTTTTTCTTTTTTTATACATATATAGAGTGGTTATGACTCAACGGGTCACTGTAAACGTTTACTTGTTAAATTCTTCTTTTTTCTTTTTTTATACATATATAGAGTGGTTATGACTCAACGGGTCACTATAAACATGTTCTTGTTAAATTCTTCTTTTTTTCTTTTTTCTATACATATATAGAGTGGTTATGACTCAACGGGTCACTGTAAACGTTTACTTGTTAAATTCTTCTTTTTTTATACATATATAGAGTGGTTATGACTCAACGGGTCATTGTAAACGTGTACTTGTTAAATTCTTCTTTTTTCTTTTTTTATACATATATAGAGTGGTTATGACTCAACGGGTCACTGTAAACGTGTACTTGTTAAATTCTTCTCTTTTCTTTTTTTATACATATATAGAGTGGTTATGACTCAACGGGTCACTGTAAACGTTTACTTGTTAAATTCTTCTTTTTTTCTTTTTTTATACATATATAGAGTGGTTATGACTCAACGGGTCATTGTAAACGTGTACTTGTTAAACTCTTCTTTTTTCTTTTTTTATACATATATAGAGTGGTTATGACTCAACGGGTCACTGTAAACGTGTACTTGTTAAATTCTTCTTTTTCCTGTTTTTATACATATATAGAGTGGTTATGACTCAACGGGTCACTGTAAACGTGTACTTGTTAAATTCTTCTTTTTTCTTTTTTTATACATATATAGAGTGGTTATGACTCAACGGGTCACTATAAACATGTTCTTGTTAAATTCTTCTTTTTTTCTTTTTTCTATACATATATAGAGTGGTTATGACTCAACGGGTCACTGTAAACGTTTACTTGTTAAATTCTTCTTTTTTTCTTTTTTTATACATATATAGAGTGGTTATGACTCAACGGGTCACTGTAAACGTTTACTTGTTAAATTCTTCTTTTTTTATACATATATAGAGTGGTTATGACTCAACGGGTCATTGTAAACGTGTACTTGTTAAATTCTTCTTTTTTCTTTTTTTATACATATATAGAGTGGTTATGACTCAACGGGTCACTGTAAACGTGTACTTGTTAAATTCTTCTCTTTTCTTTTTTTATACATATATAGAGTGGTTATGACTAAACGGGTCACTGTAAACGTTTACTTGTTAAATTCTTCTTTTTTTCTTTTTTTATACATATATAGAGTGGTTATGACTCAACGGGTCATTGTAAACGTGTACTTGTTAAACTCTTCTTTTTTCTTTTTTTATACATATATAGAGTGGTTATGACTCAACGGGTCACTGTAAACGTGTACTTGTTAAATTCTTCTTTTTTCTGTTTTTATACATATATAGAGTGGTTATGACTCAACGGGTCACTGTAAACGTTTACTTGTTAAATTCTTCTTTTTTCTTTTTTTATACATATATAGAGTGGTTATGACTCAACGGGTCACTATAAACATGTTCTTGTTAAATTCTTCTTTTTTTCTTTTTTCTATACATATATAGAGTGGTTATGACTCAACGGGTCACTGTAAACGTTTACTTGTTAAATTCTTCTTTTTTTATACATATATAGAGTGGTTATGACTCAACGGGTCATTGTAAACGTGTACTTGTTAAATTCTTCTTTTTTCTTTCTTTATACATATATAGAGTGGTTATGACTCAACGGGTCACTGTAAACGTGTACTTGTTAAATTCTTCTTTTTTCTTTTTTTATACATATATAGAGTGGTTATGACTCAACGGGTCACTGTAAACGTTTACTTGTTAAATTCTTCTTTTTTTCTTTTTTTATACATATATAGAGTGGTTATGACTCAACGGGTCACTGTAAACGTGTACTTGTTAAATTCTTCTTTTTTCTTTTTTTATACATATATAGAGTGGTTATGACTCAACGGGTCACTATAAACATGTTCTTGTTAAATTCTTCTTTTTTTCTTTTTTCTATACATATATAGAGTGGTTATGACTCAACGGGTCACTGTAAACGTGAGTGGTTATGACTCAACGGGTCACTGTAAGTAAAATAAGTTTTGAAGAGAAAAAAATGTAAAAACCTATAACGATGACGTCATATACCTATTACTGTGACGTCACGTGCACAAGAATAAGTTGGTTGAAAATAAAATTATTATTACATAATTACATTGGCTGATTTCCAAATTACTACTGAATAACATTAGAAAAGTTTGAAAAAACCAGACCCGCTGCCGAAGACTGGCCCCGTTGACCTCCAGCAACATTTTTTTTTGTTGTAATTTTGAGATATTATGATCCCAGGTGTTGTACGGTGCTGAAGATATAAACTTTTTGACATGTCGTCGCGTAGTTTTTGAGGAGAAGCTTCACATACAGACATACATACATACATACATACAGACAAGTGCCCTTTATATAAGAGACTAGCGGGGCTACCCGGCGTTGCTCGGGGTCATAAAAACATATAATTGAAGAAAAATCGCGTGTGTAACATTATATTAAAACTTCTATTTCTGTCCCTCACTCAATAGCCGTCTCTTTATCTTTCTACTTTTCTCTTCCCTGGTTGCCCCATTTCACCGCTACTTTATAATTTTGCCTTTTGCGAAAGCTGTTTCTTCCCATCATTTCATCCTACGTTTCCCAGGGCAATAGTATGACTTATTTCTATAAAAGTCCCACCTCTGTCTGCGCCTTCTATATAGGTACTTATCTCCGCCCCGGTGTTCATACTATATACATATCTATTGCCACCCCGGTGCGCATACTATATACGTACCTATCGCTGCCCCAGTGCACATAATATATACATATGTTCGCAACTCCTGTGCAGATACTATATAAGTCCCTATAGCCGCCACGGTGCGAATGCTAAATACGTACCTATCCCCGCCCCGGTGCAAATGCTAAATATGTACTTATCGCCACCCCGGTGCGAATGCTAAATATGTAGCTATTGCCGCCCCAGTGTGCATACTGCATAAGTGCCTATCACTGCCCCAATGCAAATACTAAAAATGTACATATCGCTGCCCTGGTGCGAAGGCTAAATACGTACCTATCGCTGCCCCAGTGTGAATGCTAAATACGTACCTTTCGCCGCCCTCGTGCCCGTTATATATATGTACCTATCACCGCCCCGCTGCGCGTGCTGTATACGTACCGATCGCCGCCCCGGAGCGCATGCTAAATACATACCTATCACCGGCCCGGTGAACATGCTATATACATACTTTTTGCCGCTCATGTGCACATGCAATATATGTACCTATCGCCACCCCTGAATGTTAAATACGTACCTATCGCCACCCCGGTGCGAATGCTAAATACATACCTATCGCCCACCCGGTGCGAATGCTGAATACGTACCTATCGCCGCCCCGTTGCGCGTGCTATATACGTACCTATCGCCGCCCCGTTGCGCATGCTATATACGTACCTATCCCCGCCCTACTGTGCGTGCTATATACGTACCGATCAACGGCCCGGAGCGCATTCTAAATACATACCTATCACCGACTCGGTACACATGCTGTATACGTACTTATTGCCGTCCATGTGCACATGCTATATACGTACCTATCGACGACCCAGTGTCCATACTACATATGTACATATCGCTGCCTCAGTGCGAATACTAAATATGTACATATCGCCGCCACGGTGCGAATGCTAAATACGTACCTATCGCCACCCCGGTGTGAATGCTAAATACGTACCTATCGGCACCCCTATGCACTACTATATACGTACCTATCGCCACTCCAGTGCACATACTATGTATATACCTATCGCCGGCCCGGTGCGCATACTATATTCGTACCTATCGCCGCCCTAGTGCGTATACTATATTTTTTTGGCACCACCCAAGAAAACTTTTTTTTTCATCCTCCCACATACTTAGAAATCTTTTTAATTTAAAAGAAAAAAAAATGTAACCCCCTCGAAAGAAAATTTTTTTTTTACCCTTCCCCATACATAGAAATATTTTCAGTTAAAGAAAGAAAAAAAACATACTGCAGAAGCCTCCGGGTCCTATATTGTAGAAGCACCCCTGGTGCTGGGTCCTATACCCTGGCCGCTATACTGCAGAGCACCCATGGTCCCTATACTGGAGAAGCACCCATTGTCCCTATTCTGCAGAAGCCTCCGGGTCCTAAATTTAGAAGCACCCCTGGTGCTGGGTCCTATATTGTAGAAGCACCCCTGGTCCCTATACTGGAGAAGCACTTATATTTCTAGGGCCGTTATACTTTAGAAGCACCAACATTCCTGGGGGACCGTCATACTTTAGAAGCATCAACATTTGTGGGGACCGTTATACTGTAGAAGCACCAATATTTCTAGGGATCGTTATACTTTAGAAGCACCAACGTTTATGGGGAGGGACCGTTATACTTTAGATACCCAATATTTCTAGGGACCGTTATACTTTAGAAGCACCAACATTCCAGTTGACCGTAATACTTTAGAAGCATCAACATTCCTGGGGGCCATTATACTTTAGAAGCAACATTCCTGTGGGACCGTTATACTTTAGAAGCACCAATATTTCTAGGGACCGTTATACTTCAGAAGCACCTACATTACTTTGCAAATCAAGTAGGCCTCCTGAGAACTACTGACATCACTCTTACCGGTTGCCTTCCTATGTTGGTATTGATGCATCCGGACAGAAGTTATGGGATGATCTGATACAACCTGACACAATTTAGGGCGACGGGTACATTCGGCAAGGGATTATGGAGCATGTTTAGTGAGTCAGCATTTTTATAAAGTTATTACATAAATGCATTGGATAATTTCCAAATTACTATTGATTAACGTTGAAAAATGGATATGTATCATGGATATGTATCATGTATCGTGGATATGTATATGTATCATGTATCATGGATATGTATCATGTATCATGGACATGTATCATGGATATGTATCATGTATCATGGACATGTATCATGGATATGTATCATGTATCATGGATATGTATTATGGATATGTATCATTTATATGTATATGTATAATGTATATGTATCATGTATCATGTGTATGTATCATGGATATGTATCATGTATCATGGATATGTATCATGTATCATGGATATGTATATGTATCATGTATCATGGACATGTATCATGGATATTTATCATGTATCATGGATATGTATTATGGATATGTATCATGTATCATGGATATGTATCATGGATATTTATCATGTATCATGGATATGTATCATGTATCATGGATATGCATAATGTATCATGGATATGTATCATGGATATGTATCATGTATCATGGATATGTATCATGGATATTTATCATGTATCATGGATATGTATCATGGACATGTATCATGGATATGTATCATGTATCCTGGATATGTATCATGGATATGTATCATGTATCATGGATATGTATCATAGATATGTATCATGTATCGTAGGTATGTATCATGTATACTGTATCATAGATATGTGTTATATATCATAGATATAAATCATGTATCATGTATCATCTATATGTATCATGTATATGTATATGTATAATGGGTAAGTATATGTATCATGGGTATGTATCATAGATATATATCATGGATGTGTATCATCTGACCTTGATATATATCATGGATATGTATCATGTATATGTATCATGGGTATGTATCATGTATCATGAGTATATACATATGTTTCATGGATATGTATCATGTATATGTATCATGTATCATACATATGTATGCTGTATGATAAGAATGTGTTATGTATCATAGATATGTATCATGTATCATGTATCATTGATATGTATCATGGGTATGTATATGTATCATGGATAAGTATCATGGATATGTATCTTGTATATGTATCATGTATCTTAGATATGTATGATGTATCATGGATATGTATCATGGATATGTATCATGGATATGTATCATGTATCATATATGTATCATGTAACATATACTATATATATGTATCATGTATCATAGATATGTATCATGTATCATTAATATGTATCATGTATCATGTATCATAGATATGTATCATGCATCATGGATCATTGATATGTATCATGGATATGTATCATGTATCATATATATTAATCATGTATCATAGATATGTGTTATGTACCATAGATATTATCATGTATCATGTATCATGGATATGTATCATGGATATGTATCATGAATATGTATCATGTATCTTGGATATGTATCATGGATATGTATCATTGATATGTACCATGTATTACTGATATGTATATGTATCATTGATATGTATCATATACCATGGTATGTATCATGGATATGTATTATGTATCATGATATGTATCATGGATATGTATGATGGATATGTATCATTTATCATGAATATGTATCATGTATCATGATATGTATCATGTATCATGGATATGTATAATGAATCATAGATATGTATCATGGATAATGTATCATGGATATGTATCATGTATCGTAGATATGTAACATGTATCAGAGATATGTATCATGTATATATATCATCGATATGTATCATGTATCACGGATATATATCATGGATATGTATCATTTGTCATTGATATTTTTTATGGATATGTATCATGTATCATGTATATGTATCATGTATCATGGATATGTATCATGTATCATGGATAGGTATCGTGAATATGTATCAAGTATATGTATAATGTATCATGGATATGTATTATGTATAATGGATATGCATCATGTATCATGGATATGTATCATATATCATGGATATGTATCATGAATATGTATCATGTATCATGGATATGTATCATGGATATGTATCATGTATCATGTATCATATATATGTATCATGTATCGAGATCTGTATCATGTATATGTATCATACATATGTATCATGTATCATAGATATTCTTAATCATTTTCAATCCCCTCATGATTTTCTTCATCATTTTCAATCCCCACATGATGATCTTCATCATTTTCAATCCTCTCATGATGTTCTTCATCATTTTCAATCTCTTCAAGATGTTCTTCATTATTTTCAATCCCCTCATTGTATTCTTCATCATTTTCAATCCCTTCATGATGTTACTCATCATTTTCAATCTCTTTATGGTATTCTTCATCATTTTCAATCCCCTCATAATATTTTTTATCATTTTCAATCCCCTCATGATGTTCTTCATCATTTTCAATCCCCTCATTATGTTATTCATCATTTTCAATCCCATCATGAGGTTCTTCATCATTTTCAATCCTCTCATGATATTCTATATCATTTTCAATCCCCTCATGATGTTCTTCATCATTTTTAATCCCCTCATGGCGTTCTTCATCATTTTCAATCCCCTCATGATATTCTTCATCATTTCAATCCTCTCATGATATTCTTCATGATTTTTAATCTCCTCGTGAAATTCTTTATAATTTTCAATCCTCTCATGGTATTCTTCATCATTTTCAATCCTCTCATGAGATTCTTCATCATTTTCAATCCTCCCGTGATATTCTTCTTCATTTTCAATCCTCTCATGGTATTCTTCATCATTTTCAATCCTCTCATTGTATTCTTAATCATTTTCAATCCCTTCATGATGTTCTTCATCATTTTCAATTCTCTTGTGATATTCTTAATCATTTTCAATCCCTTCATGATGGTCTTCAGCATTTTCAATCCTCTCATGATGTTCTTCATCATTTTCAATCCCCTCGTGATATTCTTCATCATTTTCAATCTACTCATGATGTTCTTAATCATTTTCAATCCCCTCATGATGTTCTTCATCATTTTCAATCCCCTCATGATGTTCTTCATCATTTTCAATCCTCTCATGATATTCTACATCATATTCAATCCTCTCATGGTATTCTTCAGCATTTTCAATCCTCTCATTGTATTCTTAATCATTTTCAACCCCCTCATGATATTCTTCTATCATTTTTAATCCTCTCATGATGTTCTTAATCATTTTACATCTTCTCATGATGTTCTTCATCATTTTCAATCCTCTCATGATGTTCTTCATCATTTTCAATCCCCTCGTGATATTCTTCATCATTTTCAATCTACTCATGATGTTCTTAATCATTTTCAATCCCCTCATGATGTTCTTCATCATTTTCAATCCCCTCATGATGTTCTTCATCATTTTCAATCCTCTCATGATATTCTACATCATATTCAATCCTCTCATGGTATTCTTCAGCATTTTCAATCCTCTCATTGTATTCTTAATCATTTTCAACCCCCTCATGATATTCTTCTATCATTTTTAATCCTCTCATGATGTTCTTAGTCATTTTACATCTTCTCATGATGTTCTTCATCATTTTCAATCCTCTCATGATGTTCTTCATCATTTTCAATCCTCTCATGATATTCTTCATCATTTTCAATCCCCTCATTATATTCTTCAGCATTTTCAATCCTCTCATCGTTTTCTTCATCATTTTCAACTCGCTCATGATATTCTTTCATCATTTTCAATCTCATCATGGTATTCTTCATCATTTTCAATCCTCTCATGATATTCTTCATCATTTTAAATCCTCTCATTGTATTCTACATCATTTTCAATCCTCTCATGATATTCTTCATCATTTTCAATCCCCTCATGGTATTCTTCAGCATTTTTAATCCTCTCATAATATTCTACATCATATTCAATTCTCTCATGGTATTCTTAAAAATTTTCAATCCTCTCATTGTATTCTTAATCATTTTCAACCACCTCATCATATTCTACATCATATTCAATTCTCTATGGTATTCTTAAGAATTTTCAATCCTCTCATTGTATTCTTAATCATTTTCAACCACCTCATCATATTCTTCATCATTTTCAATCCTCTCGTGAGGTTCTTCATTTTCAATCCCCTCATTATATTCTTCAACATTTTCAATCCTCTCATCATATTCTTCAGCATTTTCAACCCGCTCATGATATTCTTCATCATTTTCAATCCCATCATGGTATTCTTCATCATTTTCAATCCTCTCATAGTATTCTTCATCATTTTCAATCCTCTCGTGGTATTCTTCATAATTTTCACTCCTCTCATGATGTTCTTCATCATTTTCAATCCTCTCATGATGTTCTTCATCATTTTCAATCCCCTCATGGTATTCTTCATCATTTTCAATCCTCTCATGATATTCGTCATAATTTTCAATCCTCTCATAATATTCGTCATCATTTTCAATCCTCTCATAATATTCTACATTATTTTCAATCCTCTCATGGTATTCTTCAGCATTAGCAATCCTCTCATTGTATTCTTCATCATTTTCAACCCCCTCATGATATTCTTCATCATTTTCAATCTTCTCATGGTATTCTTCATAATTTTCAATCCTCTTATGGTATTTTTCATCATTTTAAATCCCCTTATGATATTATTGATCATTTTTAATCCTCACATGGTATTCTTCATCATTTTCAATCCTCTCATGATCTTTTTCCTCATTTTCAATCGCAAAATACAAGGAAGCCTCTAGAGCTATACTAAAATAACTCTCGCTTATTCCCCTCCCTTTTATCAGGGCAATAGTCTGAAGAAAAATGCAAAAAAAAACAATAATAACGTGACGGTAGCATAAAATAATATCCGAACCTATCACTATGACGTCATGTACCTATCTATGTGACGTCATGTGCACAAGATAACATTAAAAATCGTGATCACATTAAACGAAAAATGGCTATTTGACCCCTTAAAAATGAATCTTTTTTTTTAATTTTTCGATATTATTTTCTCGAGGTTATGCCTGTTAAAATAATATCTAATTCGGAGGTGTTTGTTTAGTATTTTAAAAGCCTTAGCGTTACATACATATCACAGATTTTTGCCTTATATATGTTGAGATTAATTTGTAAATTATCCAATGTATTTATGTAACAACTTTATAAAGTGCTGACTCACTAGACATGTCCCATAATCCCTTGCCGGATGTACCCGGTCTTGCCCTAAATTCTGTCCGGTTATATCAGGTCATCCCATAACTTCAATAACATCATAGTAAGGCTACGTTAAGAGTGTGTAGTGAAACAAAGGTTGCTCAATTACATCCACACCTAGTCATCGGTAAGAGTGATTTCAGTAGTGCTCTGGAGGCCTCCTTGATTTTCAAAGTACTCGGCGTTGTCCGGGAGAAAAGTGCTAAATGTCCTAGATAAAGCTGCTGTAGTGATAGATTTGTATAGGACCCAGGACCGAAGTGCTTCTACAATATCGGACTCGAAGGCTTCTGCAGAATAGGAACCATTGAAAATGATGAAGAATACCATGAGAGGATTGAAAATGATGAAGAATATCATGAGGGGATTGAAAATGATGAAGAATATCATGAGGGGATTGAAATGATGAAGAATATCATGAGGGAATTGAAAATGATGAAGAATATCATGAGGGAATTGAAAATGATGAAGAATAGCATGAGAGGATTGAAAATGATGAAGAATATCATGCGGGGATTGAACATGATGAAGAATAGCATGAACGGATTGAAAATTATAAAGAATAGCATGATACATATCCATGATACATGATACATATCTATGATACATATACATGATACATATCTATGATACATAATACATATCTATGATACATATACATGATACATATACATGATACATATCCATGATACATGATACATATCCATGATACATACCCATGATACATAATACATATCCATGATGCATGATACATATCCATAATACATATCCTAGATACATGATACATATCCATAATACATATTCATGATGCATGATACATATCCATGATACATATCCATGATACATGATACATAATCATGATATATATCCATGATACATACACATATCCATGATACACATCCATGATACATATCCATGATACATCATACATGATACATATCCATGATACATGATACATATCCATCATACATGATACATGATCCATATATATGATACATGATACATGATACATATGTATGATACATATCTATGATACATAACACATAGCTATGATACATGATACATGATACACATCTAAGGTAAATGATACATATCTATGATACATGATACATGATACATATCTATGATACATGATACATAATACATGATACATATCTATGGTACATGATACATGATACACATCTAAGGTAAATGATACATATCTATGATACATGATACATATCTATGATACATGATACATAATACATGATACATATCTATGATACATGATACATGATACACATCTATGATACATGATACAGGATACATATACATTATACATGACACATTATACATATCCATGATACATATACATTAAACATGATACATGATACATATCCATGATACATGATACATAATACATATCCTTGATACATATCAATGATACATGATACATATCCATGATAATATCCATAATAAATATATATGATGCATATCCATTATCCATGATATATGATACATATCCATGATACATAACACATATATGTGATAAGTATACATGATACATATATATGATACATAACACATATCTATAATACATATACATGATACATATCTTTGATATATAATACATATCCATGATACATGATACATGATACATGATACATATCCATGATACATGATACATATCCATTATACATATCGACGATACATGATACATATCCATGACACATATCGATTATCGATTTTTCTTTAAGTATATGTTTTTATGACCCTGAGCAACGCCGGGTAGCCCCGCTAGTCTCTTATATAAAAGGCAGTTGTCTATATGTCTGTCTGTCTGTCTGTCTGTCTGTCTGTCTGTATGTATGTATGTATGTATGTGAAGCTTCTCCTCAAAAACTATACGGCGACATGTCAAAAAGTTGATATCTTTAGCACCGTACAATACCTGGGATCATAATATCTCAAAATCACAACAAAAAATGTTTTTCAAACTTTTCCAATGTTATTAAGTAGTAATTTGGAAATCAGCCAATGTATTTATGTAATAACTTTATAAAAGTGCGAACTCACTGAACATGTCCCAAAATCCCTTGCCGGATATACCCGGTCTTGGCCTAAAATCTGTCCGGTTGTATCAGGTCATCCCATAAGTTCTGTCCGGACACATCAATAACATCATAGGAAGGCTACGTTAAGAGTGTGTAGTGAAACAAATGTTGCTCAATCACATCCGCACCTGACAAGAGGTAAGAGTGATTTCAGTAGTGCTCAGGAGGCCTGCTTGTCTTTCAAAGTACTTGGCTTTGTCCGGAAGAAAAGTGGTCAATGTCCTAGATAGAGTTACTGTAGTAATAGGTTTCAAGCAAGACTGAAATATGAATTAATAACGGTGTAACAAAATATGTATCTTACTAAAGTTGTTCCCGGTATTTATAAGTGATTATTCTTGTATCTCTTTCTCTGAAAATTACTAAGCAAAACGAAAGTATCGACCCGGATAAAATATTTAATTGGAAAATGTATTAAAAATACCATTTCTCTAAAGAATAATATTCGTTGAAAACAGAAGTAAATAGTGAGTTTGTACGCGCCAGGTTATTAATCACGACGACAGAAGATAGGCTGGTTATAATCTCTATTTATTAAGTTAAGTACGTGTATATGTTTATATATTTGTATATACAGGATTCACTACTGAAATAACCGATCATAATAAATTTAAAAACACAGTTGTTTGGTGTAAGTTGTCGGAATATGACCTCTATAGTTTAATAAAGTTCTATGCAGAGAGATAATCGTCTGCAAGCATTTCATGAAAATATAAATACCACCAAATTTTTCAAAATTTCACGAATAGGTATTGGACATTGATTAATAAATATTCTCTAAACATCAGTTTCTTTGGAGTAGTTTAAGATATTCCAGGGGCATTATATGTGCACAACCTCTCATTTGAAAATTACAAATATATCATGGATGCATTGAACTTGATCCATAGTCATTAGACACGAACTAAAGAAGATTCACTGAATTTTATTTTTTCTTAAGACCCCGTTAACTTAAGCCTTAAATGTAACGGATTTTGATAAAAATTGGACTATAAGTTCTAGACACAAAGCTTAGTATCATTATATCTTGAGTTAAATCTTTTTAGGGGACATAAAAGTGGGGGATATCTGTTTTATTTTTTAGGAATTAAATTTACCCATCCTGAAACGGAGAAATTATCTGGTTTATATATAAACGTAGCGCCTTCTGTAACATACAATCATTTATAGAAATAAATCAACAATCTGCATTACTTAACTTTATCATGTCTTAAAATACTTTTAAGTGTTTACTGTCGCTTCATACTCTTTCATTAGTTATATAGTTTACATTGTATGTAAAAAAAAACTTCAGGGATTCTATATTCCTCTGTAAACGTTTATTGTTTTATTTCATTTTTAACCTAGACGTCACGTGCAAACACGCCGCCATCTTGAATGCTGGAAGCTATTCTTGAAGAAAAACGACAGAAACTATTGAAACGTGAAATATAATTTATTTACTCGTTCAGTAATTTCCTTATCTTGTTAATCTCTTACAGAATGAACCTTCTTAAAAACTGTCCTTTAATAATTACATTTCTATGTTCGTCGTGATAGACAGGGGGCAAGACACCAATTTCCATTGACTGTGTTTAAAACAATCACTTCCTCCTAGCACGTGATTCATCTCAACCAATCAGAGCGTTTAATGTATCTCAGCCCAGCTAATTTAAGTAACGAAAGGTTAACTTTTTTTATTGACCTTTGATCGGATATCGCTAACGTTTCCTTAATTGTAAACATCATGACTAAACAAAAAATAATGTCAGCTTCAAATTATTTTACTGTAAAAAAATCGATTACTTCTTGTTTGTATATGTGTCGTAAAAAACCGAACATCTGCTCCGTTCGCGACCGCTTCCGTTTGGTTTTATTGTGTTATCTGGCTATCGTTATGAACGGCCGACTAAATAGCCCTATGGACATTTGTATTGTGGGGTATGATGAAAGTATCAGTAAATAGTCGATTATGGACGGGTTTTTGTTCGTATGATTAACATTCGCAGACATCATTTTAAGAAATCATGTATATATATATATAAATAATACATCAGCAAAATAATATTCTGTGGAGACAAGATGAAATAGAAAAGGAAAAAAAAGGAAAACAAAATCAACACAAGTTTAAATAATGAAACAACAAGAGATTTACCGGATTCGTCTTCAGAAAAAGTGAACATTTTAAATTTATTGGGTAAACGTTAAAACGTAGAAAAAATAAAAAGGTTAGGCACGTATATTACTTTTCGAAAAATAATGCACTCCCTTAATATTTTTGTTTAAATAGTTACACACGTGCTGAATATATCCCGTTTTTCGTCTTTTTTTCCAATATTTTACCGTCATTCAATGCGTTTAAAATGTTCATCTTTTCTGAAGACATTCGTTGATCCGAACGAAATCGGTAAATTTCTTGTTTTTAATGATTTGTTCCTATGTTTTATTAGTTTTTTTTCCTTTTGTTTTTTTAATATATATATATATATATATATATATATATATATATAGGTTTACAACTCGGTGATGGAGGTATTGGTCGCCGTTATAGTCGACTATCTATTGCCTGATTCGTTCCGCTAACCCATGACATTAAGTTTTAAGATGAGCATCTACTTGTTGCGTTCACTCGTTTTCAAGTCTGACTGGAACAAGAGACAACAAGCCCATTCGAAATAAGTGACGTTTTATCGTACCTTCCGTTTTGTATCAGGATAGTATATAAACTGTGAACCCTTCAATCATCCCCCGGGTTCTATCGCTCATTTTGACTAACACCCTATTTTTATGCACTTATTATATAACAAAAAAAAGCTGGAATATTAAGAAAATCGGCAAATAGACATAACAAGGTAACACGTGTGTATCCACAATGCAGACGTAGAAGAATGAATGACGAAAAGTAGAGCTACATTAATACAAAACTATACTGAAAAGGGAACGATCCTAAGCATCAACAGACTAACTATGTGTAAAACCGTGACGACATAAACCAGAGAACAGAATATAGCCATTGTAGCAATCGACTATCAGAAAGGTTACGACAGAATACTTCAAGCATGGATAATTGAATGCTTTAGGATTTCAAAGGATCCGACAAAATTATCAAGCCTATTAAGAAAGCAATGTGGCATGGAGACTGGAACCGAGAGCGGAGTGGCTACACTTTACTGAAATAAGAATACAGAGAAACATCTTCCAAGGAGATGATAACATCGAATATTTGTCATAGGCATAATGACACTCAACTACACATGTGATGTCGGATAAGAGTGCACAGACACAGAACAAAGAATAAACGACCTCATTTATATGGACGACCTGATGTTATTTGCAAAAAGAAAAAGGAACTGGAACAGCTGATAAGCACAGCTTAAATGCACAGCCATGACATTTAAATGGAATTCGAAAAGGAAAAGTGTGCACCGCTAGAAGTAAATAGTGGAAAACTGGAAACAGCGGGCATCATGGAACTACCCAACCAAGAGGAGATGAGAGCTCTTGGCAAACATAATACATATACATATGTTGGGGTTTCTGGAAGCAGACACCATCAAATCAACAGAAATGACGTGAAAACACTTTAAAACTCATTTATAGTAGTACTCCAATAAAAGGAATCAGCACCTAGGTTGTACAACTAGGAAGATGTTCGGGTCTACTTATAGGCTGGACAAAATAAAAACTTCGGCACCTTGACAAAAGACAAATAAATTAATGGCCATACAGAATGCACTATTCGCGATGGATGATATTGACCGACTCTACGTGAAAAGATAAGATGTCTGTGTGGAAGACACAACAAAGAATTGGAAAATACATCAGAACACAGAAAGGCTTATTACCGCAGTAAAATACACCGTCAATATGCACAAGACAAGGAGCAGCAAAACGCGAAACGAAACAACGAGAAAAGAAAAGTGGGAAAGGAAACAGCTGCATGGGTGATTCATAAGAATGACAAGGAAAAAGGCTCAGGAAAACACTTGAAAATGGCTAAGAAAAATACACTAGATAAAAGGAATCGCTCTTGAAAGCTGCATAAAACTTTGCAATTAGAACTAATTAAATTAAAGCTGAAATAGATTAATCCAGGAAAACAGTAAATGCCGACTCTGTGGATAAAGAGACGAAACAGTTCACCACATAATAAATGAATGCATCAAATTGGCATAAAAAGAATGCAAGAGCATACACGACTGCGTGGAAAAAGCAGTACACTTGGAACTATGTAGACGATTAGATTTTGAGCACGCAGACAAGTGGTAATGACACAAACCAGAGACACACTGAAAAACGAATATCACAAAATCCTCTGGGACATGCATTCAGAACACTCCCTAAAAACCTGGAACAAAATCTAGGAGAAATATGAATCAAAGGGAAGACTAAAATTATAGAAGGGGCAGCAATGCTGAAACAGCTGAAATCTTAAGGAAAATCCTCGAATGCGGAAACCAACTCATATAAACCACGAACATTAACCAGCTACAAAGAAAGTTGCAACTGAAACAAAACAAAAGTATCGAAGAAACACCACGTGAACTCGAGAAAACGGAAACTGAAAGAACTTAAATAAACCGTTTTCCTGTCTACCGAAAATGGCATCAGGCCCAATGTATACCATATACAATAGTCGTGAAGGATCAAGGATGCTGAAAAGACAGAATAGAGAGAGCACTAATCGGACCTCCACTGGAAGATTGCGAAGAGTACTGGGATATGGAGGAGGTGTATTGCCACACAAATCCCAGAGAAGATATATGGTCGTTTCTAGCGAGAAATCAATGGTAAGCGACCTTTGCGATAACGCAAAGTCATTTGCTGTGGATATCGAATAAGGTGGAGGTTACTGAATATCTGGGAAGACTTAGACTCCAGGGAACCCCACCAGTTAATATCAGTGAGCAATCACTGGTGATGGCTTGTGTGAGAACTCTAGTGAGTGAATAAATAAATAAATAAATAAATAAATGATGATGATGATGATGATGATGATGATGATGATGATGATGATGATGATGATGATGATGATGACGGAGAGTCAACCGGTTTTACGCATTCCCTCATAACAGAAGACAGCTTTAGAATTCGGTCTATTTTAATTCCTGAACGCTCACACAGACACACGGCACAAACGCATTATAAAACATACGATAAAGGAGAGATAGAAAGAAAGCAAAATAAGACCTTGATAGCAAAAAAGCAGTGTGAATGAAGAAACGAAACGAAGTTACCAGAGCACGAGGACACAAACACACTTGCTGAAAGAGACGATCACATGTGATACGTTGTAATGCAAAACTGGTTGATATGCCGTAACACAAAGACAAACCAAACGATGATGCAGCATTGCTCACCTATACACGCTACTGGTGATATACATAAGTATGATTTACATACCAGCCACCATCTCCGAGTGTATTAGGTGTCTCGTGTACAATGGTTTGTCAAGACAATCTGACATAAGGATACTTCACCCTACAAGTAAACCCTGACCGCCTGTTCTTGGCCTTTTGGCTAAGATCAAAGTGTAGTATCTGTTCCGATGGATACTGCACCCCATAGACTGGTATTGTCTTGGCCTTCGGGTCTTGATTTACGCCGGTCTATGGGTCTGTCCTGTGCAGTTCTAGGAGGTCCACCCTCCCAGGCTTTGCATCTCCTCTTTGGGGAGGAGTAAGTTTATTACTTACTGCCTGAGGCGCCCCTACCGGGGAATGCCGACGAGGCTGCTCAGGCAATTTTTAAACCCCACTTTCCCGACCCGACCTTGGGTCACATCTTACTTGTGGGAGTAATATAAAAACTGGCCTTGTGCCTAACTCCTGGAGAGGAGTAAATCAATACAAGTAAACCCTGACCAAATATTCAAAATGACATAGTATTCGAAGCTCCCAAAAGATCCTATCGACACGGCTACCCACTGGCTCATACGAGAAATGGTGCACCTTCTCCTCGTGATTTTACCTCGGCCGGATATTCCACAAGACCAGATGAATTATTGTCCTAGAATCCGGTAAGACCAAGAGACGAAAAGAAAGATATACTATAACATAATTAAGTGGTCAATTGGGGAGAAAGAAATTAATATTCTTCGCTTCTTTACTAATTCAATGTTTGAGAGTTAATGAGACCTTTGATTGTAACACTCGGGTATTTATGTATCTCATATAGAAATCAAGTGTTAGTCCCAGAAAGTAGTCCCTTGGTTTTTTAGAACTCGCTTACCGAAGTCAAAAGAAAACAAGAAGTAAAACTACATTCTGATCCCAGGATAAGCAACACAATGTTTCGAGATTTTTGAAATGAAGATTTATACGTAGCGCAACGGATAAAGGTGTTAAGTACAGTCAGTTTTCTGGATTTTGAAGATTGAATATTCACTAAATGCTACACTGACTTTAAAAAAAATAAAAATCCATGACTGACAGGATAACAATATACCCATCCATTTATTAAATAAAGGGGTTTGCTCGGAATTCTGTATAGATTACCGAGTTAAACATGATGCACCTGAAAAAAATCGGAGGTTACATCGGCCGAAACATCGTAAGAATAATATCCAAGATGAGAATGTTATTCCGAATAATTCAAATTAAGCTATTTTTTCTTTACTCGTTTTGTCCTTCGTCTGGTGAATGGTAACAACTCATAAAACTTACCAAAATCTGTACATCTTAAAGCGGTCGATTCGGGTTCAATTTTTAAATGAAGTATAGCAAAAAATGTTCGAAGCAGCAGCGACAGCGAATGTTCTTTTTACGTATCGACCTTCGAGGTGACAAAAGCTCGAGTCAGCGGTTTCTTGCAACCATTAAAAAGCAAGAACTATTCGCTTCCAAATCTGGCGTGTAGTATAAACATGAACACACAGCGTTTTTCCTTCTGTTTTCTTATTTTTCTATCACAGATAACGTACGTGTATGCGTCCGTAAAAGCTAAACTCCGGCCCTTGGCCGAAAGGTCATCGACACATACTACAGAAAACACATACAGACGTCTCTACGCTCAGCAAAGCACACGCACATACAGGCCGTTCATCGAACGCTTATACACAATCTGTACATACATTCGCACACAGTAAAACAAGCAAACTAATACACACACAGCGTCACGTTTATTCCATTTACACAGGCGTAAACGCACACTGCGCCAGCCGAAATAAACATGATACTTGCAGATAAAGCACTTTCTCTAACGTATAACGTTTTTTTGGACTCTTTAGGTTCATGGTCAAGGATTTATTTTGCATTGCCGTTAGAAGTTATCAAATAAAATTAATTAATTTTGTTTGAATAGACGGTTTTTATTTCTTCTGACATTGTTTTTCCCGCTGGTTTATAAAACAGGTGGTATGGTTTGGTAGTTTGGTAGTTTTGTTTTACGGCATATCAACCCTTTTTGGGTTATTTAATGCCGAATCTGGTCATTATAGTGAAAGTTTTTATGCTTCAAGTTCTTTATATCTTCAAATGTTTAATCATGGTTTTTGGTTTGGTAGTTTTGTTTAACGGCATATCAACCCTTTTTGGGTTATTTAATGCCGAATCTGGTCATTATAGTGAAAGTTTTTATGCTTCAAGTTCTTTATATCTTCAAATGTTTAATCATGGTTTTTGGTTTGGTAGTTTTGTTTTACGGCATATCAACCCTTTTTGGGTTATTTAATGCCGAATCTGGTCATTATAGTGAAAGTTTTTATGCTTCAAGTTCTTTATATCTTCAAATGTTTAATCATGGTTTTTGGTTTGGTAGTTTTTTTTTACGGCATATCAACCCTTTTTGGGTTATTTAATGCCGAATCTGGTCTTGTTTTCTTCTCTTTCTTGTCTCTTTCCCCTTTTAATATCTGTTTCTATTTAACCCATAGTTGGGACCCTAACAGGTACTACCACTCCGGGTCAGGGTGGACCTGGGAGCAATGGTAATTAAGAGGAGGCTCCACAATCCCCAAAGTCTAAAACAGGTGGAAACAGGTGAAAACTCACAGTTAATTAGAACAATCAGATTTTGAGTTTTCTATTCTGATCTACACACAACAGAACATTTACATTTAAGTAACATCATATATTTGCTCACGAATTTTACAGCCAGATAAACTAAGTAACGGGAAAATTAATAGACAATTCAATAATATAGATCAAAGGCTCATAGATCTAATCACACTGTTGGCAGATCAAATACTTCTGACAATATTATCCGACATGAATGTCCCTCAAAGTCCACATCTCACATAATGAATTTTACCGTTTGTGTTTACTGTTACATCAACTTCATTCACAGAGAAGAGAGGGCATGTACATATGATTCTTAAAAATAAACTTTGAAACGGCGACAGTTCATTTTTATAACGTATCAACTCTCGATTGGAAAAACGAGCAAATAAGCAGTTTCTTTAAACCAATCGAAACGCAATAAATATTTATTGCCACGATCTCGCGCGTAGTATAAACTCCTAATACATGGTGTTATTTCTCTCTTTTCCTATTTATTTCTGAGACAACACAAGTGCACACGTCATAATCTATCTCAGGACCCATTGGAGCGAAGGTCCCCAGTAGATGCAACAAGCGGCTTTCACGGACTACTAAACACAACGACAGTGTATACACACTTTAACCGAACACTCTCCCACATAAGTTTGTACATACACTGTCTCATTAAAGAAACAAGGAATTTAATTTTACCTATTCATGGGTTTTTCGCGCTAACGCTTTATCATGATATCCGCGGATATCCGCAAAATATGTACCATAGTCGCTTTTGTCTCAAAAGAAGAAAAGCACAATACTCTGCCCCTGTTTCTTCTCCACGGAAAAGCCTGATAGAGGAGGTTGTGACGATGCTTACCATATCCAGGGTTAAATTCGCCTCGAAAAAACATTCAGAGAGCATATAGATATAATATCTTCTAACTGACTGTTACATGGCTTATTGTATTTTGTGGGAGGTGACGATGGTTAAGTTGTTACCGACACGGACTGACAACCTGGATGTGTCAGGTTCGAATCAAGTTCGTTCCACGGAAACACTTTCACTTAGGATGTTGGTAACCTTCACGTGGTCCCTCCTGTGAGTACCCGATGTCTTTCCAGAAAGGATTCTAACTAGAAAGATCTCGGGGAAACCAATGCCAACAATAAAATCATCTGATTCAATCGAAATTAATGACTGCACTGGATTGATTGATTGTTATGGTTTGTTGTGTTTCTGTATTATGGCATAACAACTCGTTGGGTTATTTAATGCTGAAGGGCTACCTTTACTAGGCCAAATAGCAACAAAATATGTCCTGTCATGGGGGACATTTTAAAAATTTCGGACCTGATATTGATGAAGAAATAGGTTGCAATGTTTTAAGGTTTTCAATTGTGCATGGCCTATACCACTTAGAGAAGGGAGCACATGAATTTCCGTACTCAAGTATATTCTAGTCATTCACGTATGGGATTTCTTGCTTGTTTGAATTCTAGATATCCGAGGCGAACTTTGTACCTGCTTCATATGAAGATGTGTGAGAGATGCATTTAATAGCATCAGTCAGTTTTAAAAAGTTATTTCTTAAGTTTTGGGAGCATATGCAAAATATTAGTTGTCATTAAACTTCATTAGTATTTTTTCTTAAAATATTGGAAGTTTGTAAAAGAGATGTGCAATTAAATGAAACATAAGTTTTGATTAAAATTATCCACGCAAGTCATTCGTCGGGCGCGCACACGTCATTGATCTACTTTTGTGAGTATTATCTCGACATGCGTCGGGTTGGCGTTAAGGTTAAGTTAGGCTTTGGTTTAGACTCCACAAAATGAAGAATAATCGCCACTGTGGAACGCATCGTGGAATTGTGGACAGCTATCTCTATGAGTTGATGTGAAGGCAGAAATATAAGGGAAACGATCTTTTTTATGCACATACTCAATGGCATGAATTGATTCCATCCTCTTGAGTAAGTAATAAAACTTAATGTAACGTTGGTTGTATAACAACTGGCATTTTGTTTGCTGTTTTCTTTTTCTTTTTCTTTTTTTTTGGGGGGGGGGGTATTTTCTTGCAAATATAACTTAAAATTATAGGACGCAACAACGTATCAAAATAACAGAAAATATTTATTTGATAACAGTAACTTCGCAATGTTTTGCTTGTTTTTCGCTTGTTTTTTGTTGTTTCTGTTAGAAAATTTCTTGAAAATATAACTTAAAATAATAGGACGCAGCACCGTATCAAAATTGTCGTCTGGTACAAATCGACTCGTCATCTCTCGGGCGTTTGCGTAGCACAGCCGAACGCTTCCGACCAGAAACTCGCGAAAACTGGGTCAAGATCGATATAAGTACCAAGGTGAGTTTGTTTCTCAATAGGGACTCTAAAACTGTTATTAACTACATATATCCGTGAGGAGATCTTTTTTATTGATGACCTTGTGTCGAACATGCCCCCCCCCCCCCCCCCCCCCCCCGTGAAAACGGCAAGAGTATAAATAGCTGCTTCTGTTCCTATGAGGCGAGAAATTCCATTTGCGGCTCGTATATATCTTAAGGATTGTCGGATCGAGCACACAGACACAGAGGAGCACGCCATACTCGTCTACCCTCGATTGTATCCATTTCCTTTGAAGCAAGACTCGGGATGAAGATGAGGATAACGATGTCGCCGTAGCCCTCCTTCCAGCTCGCTAAATCTACTCAGGCCCCCCCCACCCCCCACCCATCGCTTCCTTATTTGATAGTATTGCTCCTGCTACCACCAACGACAAAAAGGTTTCAAAAAAAACTTGTAGCAAAAAAAAAAAATAGAAGTCCGCGTTTCCGAAACTATTGCAACCACTGTTACAGGCATTGATTTATATTATATAACATTGACTTTCTATTTTTCGTTCTTCTGTCTTTCCTAATTTAATTTTTTTAAGACAAAAAAAAAAAATGTCTGCGAAATATCCTGGCTTGAAAGAATTTACAAGAAATATAGTAAATAAAAAAAAGTTGGATAAAAATAATATAATCATAAGCGTCTTGTAAATTTACTTATTTTTATTTAGGAGGTCTACTTTCCCAAGCTGTACCTTCTCGTTCTTTCAGAAAGGGTTAGTTTATTGCTAATCGCCTGAGCCATCTCGACCGGGGAATGCCGACAGAACTGCGTAAGCAATTTTGGTTCGGACAAAGTGCTTTTCCTTTAGAACGCTGTTATTTCAAATCCCACTTTGCTGACCTTGTGTCTAATCTTCCCGTCGTGGGAGTGGGATAAATAATTTTTTTAAACTCTACAAACTTCCTCTACGACGACCACAATCATCTTACTCTCACATATACCCACACCAAGAAATCTTTCTATATTGAGGCAATTTGAATTTTTATACCAATCCAGAGTGCTTCCTGAACGACAATAACGGTCACTTTACTCTAACACATGACCCCATCAAAGTACAGTATCTGTTCTGATTATCCGCTTAATCTTTTATAACCTCTGTGAGTGAAGAAATAATACTTTGTGATTGAGGCAATTTTAATTTCGATCCAAATACAGAGTGCCAACCTTGTGTATTTTAGCTAAGAGCAACGTCTAGTATCTGTTCTAATACTACACATAATCGTGGCTGTCCTTAGTCATTGAATGAGTCATCTTTCTAGACTTCAGCCATTTTTATTTTTGTTCCAATCCAGAGTGCCTTTTGGTCGAGATCAAAGTGTAGTATCTGTTCCGATGGATACTGCACCCTATAGACTGGTATTGTCTTGGCCTTCGGGGCTTGATTTACGCCAGTCTATGGGATTGTCCTGTGCAGTTCTTGGAGGTCCACCCTCCCAGGCTTTGCCTCCCCTCTTTGGGGAGGAGTAAGTTAATTGCTTACTGCTTGAGGCGCCCCTACCGGGGAATGCCGACGGGGCTGCCCAGGCAATTTTTGATGGTCAGAGTGCTCACCTCTCGGGCGCTGGCTTTTCAACCCCCACTTTCCGACCCGAGCTTGGGTCACATCTTACTTGTGGGAGTAGGATAAAAACTGGCCTTGTGCCTAACTCCTGGAGAGGAGTAAATTACTCCAATCCAGAGTGCCCCTTTTGTGGGAGCTGAATTTTCCCGATAATAAAAACTAACGTTGTATTTAAATCTGCTCTCGTAGAGAGTGGGGACAAGTAAACAGGGGCCTCCACCGTGAGATGACAACACCGCCATCATCGTCAACGCCTCAGTCTATTTCTTCCTGTATTACAGTATGGTAATTGGTCACTTTTTCTTTCTGAAATAATAATAGACAAACATTGTACATAAGATACATCTCGCTTCTTGTTTTCGTGAATAACTTGGGCTAAGAAAAAAGAATAAAAGCAAGAAAAGATATCTTAATCTATTATTTAAAGAAAGTGTTTCCGTATGTGTGTGTACGGTAAAAAGTCAAATACTACGCGAGATACACTTATAAAGCTTATATCATCCGGTTTAGTGTGACGCCGACCAGATTATCGAAAAAGAAATGCTGCAATCCTCATTGTTTTTGGTCACCTCGGACCAAATTAGTGCATGGGGATCAGTAACACAAATTAGTTTCTTTCTTTCATTCGTAATTGTAGTTGTTCGAAAAACAACTCTGAAACAGTCACTCAGCTACTGGTGACTTTTTCTTTTTCTTTTTCTTTCTCACTTTTTTCTTTCTATTGTGTTGAACCAGGTGTCAAAGAGAAAGAAAGAGAGGAGGTATGTGTGTGTGTGTGTGTGTGTGTGAGAGAGAGAGAGAGAGGGGGGGGGGATACCAGAAAAAAAGAGAATAGGTATTCGGTTAGGAAGTGTGTAAACAAAGTAAGGTGATTGAGAATGTGTGTGTGGAGAGAGATAGAGATAGAAAGAGAGAAAGTGAAATAGAGAGGGAGAGAATTAAATTTAAAAATAAATATGTTACACACCCCTTTTTTATTTTAAAGACTCTTCCATGTTGTTATACATGCTCCCGAACAATGCCGGGTAACCATGCTAACTGTTTATATAATAAAATGAAGGTGAAAAAAAAGTTAGAATAATTAACAACTAGGTGGCGCGCTTTTCAGACAAAAGTACAAAGTTACAATCGATAACTCTTCAGCGAAAGTCAAAACAGTCATTATTCGTGTCGGCTCCGAACTTCAATAACGACTATGACTACACCACTTGCATAACAAGAACAACTACTACAACTACTACTTCATCCAGTCTTCTTACTGAAACTACTATTGATCACGTAACAAATACAAATATCCTGTTGAAAACTTCTGC
The DNA here is from genome assembly GCA_963556195.1 of Sepiola atlantica. Classification (NCBI taxonomy): domain Eukaryota; kingdom Metazoa; phylum Mollusca; class Cephalopoda; order Sepiida; family Sepiolidae; genus Sepiola; species Sepiola atlantica. Next base: position 30,643,499 of record OY744543.1, read on the forward strand.
GACTACTAATACTACTACAAGTACATCTGCAACCACTCCAGAAAAATACGGAGTTTTCGTTTCGAGGGAAATCAAGCACGTGTTGACAACATAATAAAATTAACGTCCGTTTTTTTTCTGTTGATTGTTAGCACTATTTCATTCGATGACATATTTGTTTCGTATTGTGTTATATATATATATATATATATATATATATATATATATATATATATATATATATATATATATACGTACATATGTTATTATTTCATGTATACACATGATATTACAAGGTGGTATAATATATTGTGTATATATTTTCCGTATTTACTTCAACGGTGCTACCTATGCGGGTAGAGCTTAGTAGTAAAGTATATATATATATATATATATATATATATATATATATATATATATATATATATATAACAATTGAGTTACACAGAAGTATCCGCGTTTCATCCTCGTAAGGAATCATCAGGATAAGTGCAGAGATGAAACGCGAACACCTCTGTGTAGAATAATTGCCGTTAATATATTTTCATATTTTAATATATATATATATATATATATATATATATATATATACATGTATATATATATACATGTATATATATATATAAATATATATATATACGTATATATATATAAATATATATATATACGTATATATATACATGTATATATATAAATATATATATACGTATATATATACATGTATATATATAAATATATATATACGTATATATATACATGTATATATATAAATATATATATACGTATATATATACATGTATATATATAAATATATATATATATATATATATATATATATAAAGTAGGTTAAGATAAATAAAATTAGCACATTATTTTTTCATCAGTTCTAAAAATTCAAACACAATAAATATTTGGCGTACGATTGTTTCTAAAACGATTTGAAATAGTTTATTTAATTAAAGGTATCTGGATTTTCACGAATAGATTCCACCCTCTATTTGCCTCATCCTCTTTGCAGAAAACTAAATAACGCTAAATATAGCCCACATTAAAACCCCTTGAATCTAGCAGATGTTATCCAAAATTCATAATGATCAATTAATTAGTTCACGAGATAATCCTATAAATAGAAATAGATAAATATATACACCTACCTAACTTCATATAAATAGAAATATAAACATATACACCTACCTATCTTCATATAAATAGAAATATATACACATACACACCTACCCAACTTCATATAGATAGAAATGTATAAACATATACACCTACCTAACTTCATGTAAATAGAAATGTATAAACATATACACATACCTAACTTCATATGAATAGAAATGTATAAACATATACACCTACATAACTTTATATAAATAGAAATATATACACATATACACCTACCTAACTTCATATAAATAGAAATATATAAACATATACACCTACCTAACTTCATATAAATAGAAATGTATAAACATATACACCTACCTAACTTCATGTAAATAGAAATATATAAACATATACACCTACCTAACTTCATATAAGTAGAAATGTATAAACATATACACCTACCTAACTTCATATAAATAGAAATATATATCAGATTAAATCTTCGCCATATCGCAGTTCCGCATGATGCCTAGACATTATAAGCATTTGAATGCGAAAATCCAGCTTTCTTTTCCAAGCCCAAATCCGCACCTGAGAATGAGGATAAATCTGCGCACCCCAAAGTGTGTATAACAAACTTGACTATTAGAAAAGGCAACATAATTTTTAAAAAAAAAAACGCCAACGACAGACAGACACACGCATATTGTGTAACTCCTTGCCAGAAGGTTAGACACAAGGTCAGGTGTGGTTTTGAAAAAACAGCACACGAGACTAAGCGCCTACAAAAAATGCGTGAGCAGCCCTGTCGGTATTCCCCGGTAGAGGCGCTTTTGGTGATTAGCAATAAACTAACCCCTCTCAGAGAGAGGGTAAAGCTTGGGGGGTTGGACCTCTTAGAACTGAACAGAACCATACCTCAGCCCGACAGAACCATACCTCAGCCCGGCAGCAGCAAATCCACTGTCGGAGACATACGCATGCACGCACACAAAAAACATACACTGACACTTGCGTGGCGTTTCACACATTAGGACAAATTTATGTTCAATCTCCCACGCCTCGTTTTTTTTATTCCTTTCCGTTTTCCCTGATTTAAAAATAAATAAACAAATAAATAATAAATAAATAAAAAATAACAGGTCTGCGAAATAACAGTGCTACTCCACAAAGAAGGAAGCATTGCATGGATCATGGTAAAAAGAAAAAGTTCTTTAAAAATAATAACAATAATTACATCATAAGTCGACTAAACAGACCATTTCCATCTCGTCTTGGCTGCCATATCTGAATTCGAAAACTTCGACCGGTGTTAATCCACGAAAAATCCCCCATTATATTTTCCCGGGTTTTATTATTGGAAATAATAAATTGTTTTCTACACTTTGTTTAATTATTAACAAATAAGAATATCAAACTAATATTTTTAACTGTAATATTTACTTTTTTTAAATTTTTATTTGTTGGTGGTTCTACACAATACGAACCAAACTAAACCGACTTTTGTCGAAGTAAAAAAGTTGGATAAGGATTAGTTAAGGATTAGTTTCGGTTTAGATTAGGGTCAGGTTAGGGTTAATTTGTGTTAAGTTTAGGATTAGTTTAATGGTAAGGTTAGGGTTAGTTTAGGGTTATGGTTAAAAACAGTTAGGTTCGTATTGTGCAAAAGTCCCCATTTTTAAAATAATTTAATTATTAATTATTAACCAAATTAATTATGAACCAGGCGTTGCTAAGAGAAAAATATTTAAAACTTTAGTCATGTTTACAATATGTTTTTTTTAATCCGTTCTAGTACTCTCATATTTTATTTTTCATTTAAGTAGATATTAATAGTAAATTTATAGTATTTTTTTTGTAATTCGCTCTATTTTTTTATTTTCAAGGTTGCGTATAGGCGAGAAACACAGACACACGATGTCGTGTCTGATATCTCTAATAATACTGAGAATTGAAATTTGTAAACGTTGCAAAGTTTTATCTGAATCACTACGGCAAGAGAGAAATAAGTGTTGTTTAAAACCTTGTAACGTTAAATATATCTAAGTAGCATCACTACTACAATAAGGACTACAAATATTACTACTACTACTAATACTACTAATACTACTAGTAGCAGTAGTAGCGGTAGTAGTTCTACTCTTCCGTGCTCACTAGTTTCACACACGAGTCATTACCAGTGATCGCTCACTAGCAAAACGGGGAGTGTTCCCTGGAGTCTTAGTGACAATAAGTCTCCCCAGATTTCGAGTATGCTTCCCTTATTTCGATTACCATGGCAATTTAACATTGACTCACTAGTTTTTACACAAGCCAGTATCATTGATTGCTCACTGGTAATAAAAGGTGGTGTTCCCTGGAATTTGAGTGACAAAAAGTCTCCCATTATTATTATTATTATTATTATTATTATTATTATTATTATTATTATTATTATTATTATTATTGCGAGTGTACACCCTCCTTCAAAAAAGTGGCAAAATTATGCTTCACCAGTGGTCGCACTAATATTCATATTCATATGAAATCGGTGAAGCTAAGAAAAAAAGAAAAAATACGAGAAAGAAAATTGGAAAGTTTTGGAATAGAAAAGAAAAAAAGAAACTAAAAAACGCATACATCAGTATAGAGAGCAGAAACAAAGAAAATGTCTCGTTATGGAAATAGATTAAAGGCTATAAGAGTAGGGTCTGACTTCCTGTTTTGTTTTCTGCATTCCCCTAAATATTTGAAATGGATTCGTCAGCCAGTTTTTTTTTTACTCGCTAATGTCTGTCTGTTTATTTACCTCCTCTCCAGGAGGTTAGGCACAAGGCCAGTTTTATCTTACTCCCACAAGGTAAGATGTGACCCAAGGTCGGGTCGGGAAAGTTGGGCTTGAAAACCCAGCGCCCGAGAAGGTGAGCACTCTGGCCATTAAAAATTACCTGGGCAGCCCCGTCGGCATTCCCCGGTAGGGGCGCCTCAGGTAGTAAGCAATAAACTTAGTCCTCCCCAAAGAGTGGAGGCAAAGCCTGGGAGGGTGGACCTCTTAGAACTGCACAGGACAACCCCACAGATCGGCGTAAATCAAGACCCGAAGGACAAGACGACACCGCAAGACGTTTAGGTATATAAATAAATATCTTCCTTATTATTGTACTGTCCCTTGTTTGACCATGAGCATCGCTGATAAAAATAAATAAATAATTAGTATTTTTTTAAATTTTTCATAATTGAGACGATAATAATTTTTTTTTCATATGAAAAGCAGTTTCTTTTCCTATATCGATCCCCAAAATGTCTTGGTAAGGTAAATTCCTCCTCTTCAAATCTATAAACTTGCTCCCGCCATTAAGAAATTTTATTTTTAGAACAAATCGAGCTCTGTTTCAAAGAAAGGCGGGAGATTAGCTGAGGGGAAGGTGGCTTACTGTGTGAGAAGCAGTTAAGAAGATATATAAGGTGTGAGTGAGAGAGATAGATAGATGGATAAATAGATATATATATATATATATATATATATATATATATATATATATATATATATATATATAGAGAGAGAGAGAGAGAGAGAGAGAGAGAGAGAGAGAGAGAGAGAGAGAGGAGTGACGAAATACGCATTGCGTTTTTGTTGTTCTTAAAAAAATACTTTTTAAACAACCAGTTGTAAACATAATACATGTGCGTACCGGACTTACGTTCGAAAACATCAACACAAATATGTATATAATATACACAAGACGCAAAATTTAATACAAAAAGCAAAACATATTATAACAAATAAATGTTTTTCCAGCCTAACTTATATATCGAGCTGAATTTTCATTTTTGAAAAACTAAAATGTGTATATATTTACAATAATGTTTATATTCAGTCATTATCCTTTCATTAAAATCAACAGATTTCATTTCCCTAACACTCACTCAAAGAAATACACATATAAATATATTGAGATAAAATAGATATGATTTTTTATTTGTTTATTTTTATGGAAATCGCTCCAGACTAGGCATGAAGTCACTAGACGTAAGGTGCTAAAAAAAATACCACTTCAAGGTCAAAAACTAACCAACGATAAGTGGTAGATGGATAGATTTCGACCCAGAAATCAGCAATTATTCCCCCTTTGTCAGGAGCATCGCTCATGAAATGTGAGGACTGAAGGACAACATAAGGGCAGTGAGAGTAAACCCACGGTCCACATTCTACCATCCTAGAATATATTTAAAAACGGTTATAGCTAAAACTATGCGATCCTTTTTTAAATAACATTATTTATTTTAAAAAATTGAATACTTTCGCCGTAATATGTCTTCATCAGAAGTAATAGAGATTCAGTATTTTTTATGACACTTTGTAGGAAATCCGTGCGTTGTTGTTAACGGTCTGATATATATATATATATGAAAATATGTTAACACCTACAGACATCGATATTTCATGCTAACGCAATCTTCAGTGTAGGAACTAATTCTCAACGGCTGGTGGGCGCGAACCCCGATCACAAATCGCCACTGATTCGTAGTCAAGAGTCTTATCCTATCGGCCATAGCTAATTAGTTAGTAAATAGAGAGGAATTTAAATGTAAATAGCGAGTCGGCGGCTAGATTTTCCCAAGCAGTTTAGAGTGATCTACGAACGGCGTTCAGATCGTGCATGTAGCTATTTGCACTGCTTGTTATTAAAGTCACTCAAGAGTGCCCGGCTTTTGTTGGAGGGGGCTGATAAATAATAATATTTATAAATAAATATTTATTAAATATTTTAATACCTACAGACATCGATGTTTCATGCTAACGCAATCTTCAGTGTAGGAACTAATTCTCAACGGTTGGTGGGCGCGAACCCCGATCACAAATCGCCACTGATTCGTAGTATATATATATATATATATATATATATATATATATATATATATATATATATATATATATATAGGTAAGAAAACAAGTTTTTATATAACCATTGCTTGAAAACAATTGATGATTTAATAAATATTGCATTTTATCCAATTTATATTCTCATTACTTATCTACCTATACTATTGCTCTATCTCATTTATCGAGCTTTGACTATTCAAGGCATGATATCATTTAAATATAATTGTAATCCTTATTTTCCCACTGTACATTATATATATATATATATATATATATATATATATATATATATATATATATATAGTGTTAAAGTTAATAATGTTGGTAAGAAATCCAAGTAAGATAGTTTAATGAAGAGAACAGAGCAAGAATAGAATATAGAAAGAAAAAAACCACATACACATTGTAACTGTCAGCATTTGTAATGTATTTCGACCTCCTAGTCTCATCAGAATGATAATGGGACAGCTACATATTGGAAATAACCGATTATATAGGTCATTTCCAATATGTAGCTGTTCCGTTAGCATTCTGAAGAGACTAGGAGGTTGAAATAAATTATAAATGCTGATAGTTACACTGTGTATGTGCATTTTTCTTTCTATATTCTCTCTCTCTCTCTCTTTATATATATATATATATATATATATATATATATATATATATATATATATATATATATATAATAAATATTTGTTATTGTTTATTATCTATGTACATATACGTTTCGTCCTTTTTCAATCGGGACTCATCAGCATAGAGATATGACTATTCACTACCGGTCATGCGACTCGAAACTCCAGTCCGACGTCGCTAATCGCTGGGCCAATTGTAAACAGCGAATAAACTATGATAATTTTAACACTTTAACGGCGGCTTTGACGTCGAGGCATTCTACTTCTATTAAGGGAAGGAATGATGCATTATAAGCAAGTGACGTCATGCTGTGTTAATACTACCAATTACAGTGCTCTACTTTCAAGGAGCGACAAATAATAAATATTGCTTATTGTTTATTATCTATGCTTAAAAGAAGTTAAAACACCAAATAATGTTATTTTTAAAAATGAATAAAATCCGACGTAAAACGATTCATTTATTTTTCCCTTCTATAA
>OY744543.1:30655566-30660566 GCA_963556195.1 Sepiola atlantica
ATTTAACTACGTAGCTATGAACACTTCCACTTCAAATATCATGTAATAATCTATCAAATGAAAAAAATATATGCATATATATATATATATATATATATATATATATATATATATAAATCATTGTGCCGATAATTTTGATGAGATTTTGAACAGGGAGCATATATATTGATGTGTGTAACATAGATTATATGTAGTTATCGATCTAGTGCTTGACCTTTAACTACATAACTATAATTGTTTACTTATATATATATATATCAATATATATATATATATATATATGTATATATATATGTATATGTATGTGTATATACATGTATATGTATGTGTATATATATAAAAATATTGCGAAATAAAGTAAGCATTAATGCATATGTACGTGCGCTTGTACGTATGTATATATATATATATATATATATATATATATATATATAAATATATATATGTATATATGTATATGTATGTGTATATATGTATATGTATATATATAAATATTGCGAAATAAAGTAAGCTTGGATGCATATGTACGTGCGAACGTACGTATGTATATATATATATATATATATATATATATATATATATATATTTATATATATATATAAATACATATATATATATTTATATATATATATATATATATATATATATGTAAGTATGTATTTATAACTCTGTAAACAACTGATTCTCATGAGATACAGAACATTGGCAATATTATGTGTGTAGGCATGGACTGGGGTAACATAGGTCATATATATTTATCGAAGTGCTACTTGACATTTAACCACATAACTATAAAGCTTCATTGCATATATATATATATATATATATATATATATATATATATATATATATATATATATATATATATATATATATGCGTGTGTGGGGGCGTATCGAATTAAAAGCAAGATATATCATCTAAGATGTATGTATCGATGTTTGACGACAAAATCATTTGTCCGATTCTTATTATATTTTGTACAGGGATTGTGTGTATCAGTGTTGTTACGATATTTCATAAAATACTATGAAAAAATAACTTCAGTTTACATACTTTTGCCCTGACGTATTTTCATTTCTTAATCTATTTCCTTTGTTTCTTACTGGCCGATGATTCCGCAAGAATATCTTTTTACCCGAGTACTTTCTGATCCGTTAGGATCCATTACGAAGAGTGGTTACCAGTAACGGTCATTCTGCTAATATAGTCATAGGGATGATCGGTTTTGTTTCCGGGAATCTCGTTATTGTAAATAACTTTTCCTCTTTTGATTACGGTTTTTGATTAGGATAAACATTGTGTATGAGTTTACATGTCCATTGGGAGACTGACAATAAAGAAAAAGCATATACATAGGCTCGACCACAACAACCTTTTCGGAGAGATTAACCATGCACCTATATGACAAAAGCGCTATCGGCTAGCACCTAACAAACAATCATACTTGCCCTCACTCCCAATTTCGAAAACTTTTAGTAGATAGTTGCTATATTCGTGAACACACCACCAACAAACAAAAACTGCGTATACTCGAAGTTCTACTCATTAAAAAAACAAAAAAAAACAACTATAAACAAAATAATTTTTAATAATAGTGACACTATTCTTAAATTCTTTTAAGACCAACATAGTACCTTATAAATATAGTAAATAACACGTGATTCCCGGAGATAAAACTATCATCTCTATAGATATCTTAGACCTATGACATTTTCTGCTAACAACACTTGATGATGGATCCTGACGTATCAGAAAGTACTCCGGTTAAAAGTGATTGTTGCGTATGAATCGGGCAATTCCCGCTAGAAACAAAGAAACCATTTCTAGGAAAGTGGAAGGGATCAGGACAAAAGTATGTAGACAAAAGTTGTCTATCGTATTTAATGAAATATGTTTACATATATATATATATATATATATATATATATATATATATATATATATATATATATATATATATGTATATAACCAATCTTACCTCACACTCAAACTCCATCATTAATTCAATAGTCCCTTCAGTCTCTAATAGAATTTTAAAGTTATCTGCTAATAAATCTATCTTCGAACAAAATTCCAACTTCTACAATGAATTTGGAATTTTGGCTCTTCCACTGCTAACTTATATATCTATGTAATTCCTCTGATGGTGAGATTTTAATCTTTGAAAAGCCTTGGCTTAAGGAAAGAATAATAAACATATTTTTTTACCGAGTACACCTTGCATTGCACAATCGAAGTTGAAATAAATTTGTCATTTGTACATGGTTATCCCTCTGCTCTCATTTATCTTTATATATATATATATATATATATATATATATATATATAAATCTTTCCTTCTTATAAAAATGTCAATAGGGAAGCATAAACCTACCAACGAAAAAGTGTTTATATTTAATTTAAAAGAAAATGTGTATTACATGTAGATAACATCGACCTGTGCAGATTCCCCTAATATGCACAATTTCGTATTATGACTTGATCATTGTTAGTACTCCCATAACAGTCACCATCTTTTGGCTGGCAATCATTCTGGCTAATTAATAGTTATCCTCGAGTGCTTATTGGCCTTCATAAGTGGTGACCCACTATTTAAAAAAAAAAATACCCCCCTCAGACGGAGCAACCTTCGAACTCGCTACCATCTGTTTTGAATATGCTTACTCGTGCTATATTTTACCAACAGTTGCATAGGTTTTATTTACTCCTCCCCAGGAGTTAGGCACAAGGCCAGTTTTATCTTACTCCCACAAGTAAGATGTGACCCAAGATCGGGTCGAGAAAGCCAGCGCTCGAGAGGTGAGCACTCTGGCCATTTAAAACTTGCCTGGGCAGCCCCGTCAGCATTCCCCAGTAGGGGCGCCTCAGACAGTAAGCAATAAACTTACTCCTCCCCAAAGAGGGGAGGCAAAGCCTGGGAGGGCGGACCTCCTAGAACTGCACAAGACAGGCGTGCAGTATCCATCGGAACAGATACTACACTTTGATCTTAGCCAAAAGGCCAAGAAGCCAACAGTTGCATAGGTGGTTCATAAAATTATCGCAAATTCTTTAAATAAACAAGAATAATTGTCTTTTTTATTTGTTTTAACCGAAACACGAATTTGAACAAAAAATGATCAAAATAAATAAGAGATTGTCAGGTTGGTCTCAGATCAGTTTAACCATGTCAGGACTACAAGTTTGGACTCTCCAATCTATAGGCTAAACCGGTCCCATACTCGATCATATGATTATCAAGCCCTCTATTTATTAATGAACCCAAGCAGGTCACAGTGCTATGATATCCGGTAGCCCAATGGCCACTTATAAAAGTCCATAATCTGGATCTACAGACTTGGAATGTAGTCGCTATTTACTTGTCTCCACACGAGGGCAGATTTAGACGCAAGAGTATTTTTTTATTAATGTGGTGAAAAACAAGCTCCCCTTGAAAGGGATTCTTTAGATTCGGACAAAAATTAAAATTGTCTCAGTTTGGAAAGATTTCGCCTTAACTCACCGAGGACCGAAAAGATGGAGTGTATTAACAGAACAGATACAACAATGTTTTCCTAGCAAACATGATGTAAATAAGTGATTCGGATCATATACAGTATAATTATTGATGTATGTTTCACACACAAACCCCTCCACATGCAGATGCATTGACACACACAAATACACACACAAACACACACACGCATACACACACACTCAAACACACACACACACGCACACACACACATATATATATATATATATATATGATTATTTTTATTTACACAAACATGTACAAAATCTGCGACACTAGCATGTCGATGGTATCGATCAACAGCTATTATAAACTGAGATCTGATCAGGGAGTGTTCTAACTCTGCTTGATGAGATTTTAGTTTATAATAGCTGTTGATCGATAACATCGACATACCAGTGTAAATATCTGTGTAAATAAAACTAATTATATATAAAAGCTCAATTTATATTAAGCATTTTTTACAAACCCGGTCGAAATTGTTTGGATTACTACCCTGTGGATGTTTTACCTGGATTATATATATATATATATATATATATATATATATATATATATATATATATATATAATCGGTTATACCTTGTGTGATATTCACCTTGGGCGTGTCCGACTCTCACAGAACTATTAAGTATCTAGGGAATATCAAATTCACACGCGATCCCAGCCGCATGTATACCCCGGTCACGCCATATGACATACAGCGCTTAATATTCCCAAATGGTCAGCCATCTGGTAATGACCAGATTAAACGTAATTAACTTCGGTGATCAAACGCAAACTCACACACACGCACGCATGAATTGAACAAATACATTGAAGACATTGCCAAGACTGCCGCAAGGAAGGTTGCCTCTCTCTACCGTGCTAGTAAACTCCTTACACCTGACATTATCGTGTATCTCTACAAAGCCACCATCCGCCCATGTATGGAGTATTGTTGCCACATCTGGGCTGGTGCATCATCTACTAGTCTCTCCCTCCTTGACAAGGTCCAAAAAAGAGTCGCCAACCTAATAGGTCCCTCACTGTCAACCAAGCTCCAGTCCCTGTCCCATCGTCGCAATGTAGCATCATTATGTTTGTTTTACAAATACTTCAATGGATTATGCTCCGATGAATTGGCTACTCTGGTGCCATCTCGACGTAAATTCACTAGACTAACTCGACAATCAACTAAATCTTATTCATTCACTGTGGAGGTCCCCAGATGCCGGAGAGCCTTCTACTCAAATAGCTTCTTACCTCGTGCTGCTGGCCTCCGGAACTCCCTCCCTGCCCCCTGTTTCCCCGACAGTACTGACATGCAGAAATTTAAAACTAATGTAAACAGACATCTTGCTGCTCAGATCCCAATTTAGGCTGACCCCCCAACCTTCTCCCCTTTTCTTTTTTCTCAGTAGCCTCTTACGTCTACAGTAGCGGCCTGCCTTGTTTGGGGTGAACTATTATGTTAATATATATATGTATATATATATATATATA
>OY744543.1:30663066-30693066 GCA_963556195.1 Sepiola atlantica
CCGGCAACACAATCTCCATGCATTTTAGTGTGAAGATTCCCTACGGTGATAAAACGCATAAGCCTCTGTGTAGCTTAATTGCCATAAATATATTTTCATAACTTACTACATGGCTTTACTCACGTATATATATATAAAACACCCGGCAACACAAACTTCATGCATTTTAGCGTGAAGATTCCCTACGGTGATGAAACGCATAAGCCTCTGTGTAGCTTAATTGCCATGAATATATTTTCATAACTTACTACATGGCTTTACTCACGTGTGAGCACTGTTGAAGTAAATACTGAAAGTCGATACATAAAATATTATATCTCCTTATAACTTTTCATGTGGATACATCGAATAATAATACTATATATATATATATATATATATATATATATATATATATATATATATACCTACAGTTAATCGATTAACAATAGTTTTAACCACTTCACATTTGGCGTTATCGGCTGTTCTTTTTTCCAGCTTTAAATGTTCTCCTTGTGTGAACCTCCGCATCATCCTTCCAGACTTAGGGCTTTCTGTCCGGATATCAAAGCTCCTTATTTATACTTCTAAAATGATGGAAGGCAGAGGAGGTTTATTCATATTTATCTTCGTTCTAAATGTACTTCTAAAATGACTAAGTCTAGAGAAAACTGATGGAAGGAAGACGACGTTTATTGTACTTGATATGCGTGCACCCCAACAGACTCCCCTTTTCTCTCACATTCTCTCTTTGCACAATATGACGTTATATACGTTTCTTTAATTCCCAAAGTCTAGCAATTCTTTACCTCGGCTCTATCAAATTGACCTGAGCTGACCTTTTATTTTCTATCATTCTCAACTACCCATTTTGTATACTAGTGAGTCGACTTCCCCAATATATAACATAAGTTCTTAGAAGATGTGGCTAAATTGTTTGCAAAGAAGTTTAAATTAATTTGTATTTTGCCACCGTAACATGATTCGGAAAAAAATCCTAATCCTAATTGATATTTATGGAAAATCCATTATTTGTTTGCTTATTATACAGAAAGGATTATTAAGAAAATTGAAAAAAATAAGCGAAAGTATAAGAAGCTTCTTGTTATATATATATATTGTTTTTTTTGTTTATTATCTTTGTACGTATACGATTCGTCCTTTTTAATCGGGACTTATCAGCATAGAGATATAACTATTCACTACTGGTCGCATGATTCGAAACCCCGGGCTACGATATTTTACAACTCAAAACCCGACACCTAGAAGCAGTCGGCCACTGCTGAATAGCTAAATAAACAGTGATAATTTTAACACTTATTTCGGCGGCTTGACTTCATAAAAGCGTTCAACTTAATGAAAGGAACGATGCATATATAGCTAGCGACGTCATTCTGTGCCCTTACAGCTCCCATCTAGAGGGTTTTCTAGGGGCTACAAATGGGGGCTACACACACACACACATATATATATATACATATATATTTATATATATATATATATATATATATATATATATATATATATATATATATATATATTATATAGTTTAAGAAAATATGTATTTATACATATACTTAAAAAAATGATCGATGTATGTCAACATTTAACAACAGAGCATATATAAATAAAAAAAAATAGCATGCTTCATTGGTTCTTCTGGAAATTATTTCTGGAATTCTGATGAACTGCCTAGATGAGAGATCCTTGAAATACAAGTATATTCCTGGTCGTCTATATATATGCGCGAAACATCGTAAAATGCATCGAATCTTTTGGGGTTTGGGAAAGAAAATAATGAAGACGTTGTTCCTGGAATTTAGCGTACTATATATATATATAATGTACGTATATATATATATATGTATATGTATATATATATATATATATATATATATATATATATATATATATATATATATATATATATACATATACATATATATGTATATATATATATATATATATATATATATTATAATGATCGTACATTTTGCCTCTTTCATATTGAACAATTATTGAATGCTTCACAGTTATTTTTAACACAAATAAATATGCACGCACACACCCATGTATATATATATATATATATATATATATATATATATATATATATATATATATATATATATATATATATACTAGAAGAATAGTTGTCACAGTACGGATGCAATTAATTCTTATGACTTCCACTTTAATGTCCTCTTACGAACCTTAAAATCATGTCATAATTGTACTAAACATTAAGTTTAGAATCTTTCTTTCAATGTTGGGCAAAATCCATTCTATGATTTTGATTCTAGAAAATTCTTTAAATTTATTCCTTAAAATGGTCTAGTATTATAGGCATTTTGGTATGGTGTCACTATTATTGACATTTTTTATGATTGTTGGCGTTAGTGTGTTAATGTGTAAGGCTTCTAATATAGGTAATTTTTGTTTGATAGTCGTGTTGTTCCAAAATGGAGGTATTATCAAAAAGGTTGTGTTGTTAAGCGTTGGGCGATAGCGCTGATGTGTAAGCATTTAAATCTATCTATAGGATTCACTCTTAAACTAATTAACCTATCATTTAGAATTTTGTAAACACGATTGTAAGGCGTATTGTGTCATAACGTAGGCTGATTTCAGTGTCATAAAATTTTATAAAAAGTGTGTAAAACGCGGTTTGAAATCATTCGTGAAAATTAAGATAACTTAGATTTTTCTTAAATTTTAACAAAAGGTAATAAGCATAAATGAATCAATATTCCCTAAAATGTCAGTTTCTTTTAAACATTTTAAATAATCTTTTTTACATAATAATGGCAAAACCTCCAATTTGAAAATTCCAATATTTGAGATGTGCATGACATTTGATCTCTAGTTATTAGAGATCCATTAAACAAGTTTATTTTAATTCCAATTTCTTCTCAAGACCCCTTAAGCTTGAGCCTTGAATTCCAGACATTTTCTAGCATCCAAATAAAACATAGATTTTGAGAAGAATCGGAATAAGTATTCAAAACACAAGGTTCAGTTGAATTATATCTTGATTTTTAAAGTTTTTCAAACCTTTTTGCTCCGAGGAATAAAACAAACCATGCGCTGGGATGAGTATTCTTCTAGTATATATATATATATATATATATATATATATATATATATATATATATATATATATATATATATATATATATATATATATTTTTGTTATAATGAAATATATAAAATAATTCCAGGAGGAAATCCGGGTATGAGAGCTCAATGTAATAAACAGAGCAAGAATAAAATAAACTATAATAACACGAAATTACATAATCATCGATGCAATAATTTATTTCAACCTTGTGGTATTTTCAAGCATCCGATCCAGACGATTACAATTATAAACACATATATATATATATATATATATATATATATATATATATATATAATTCCATAGTTTACAAAATTCATGACATAATTAATATTTTAAATATTATAATCATGCTCCGAAAATCAACAGCTAAAAATGCTCATCCATATGTACGTGCGTTTCAGAAAACAACTTTATAATCGCTATTCCGTTAAAGTAAAACTTGACAAACTTTATGATTTTTCTCATAAGAATGTAGACTTTCTCAATTCCAATTCAGATAATTTCAAATGGATATCTTCGCAATCAGTTCAATAACAAAACAACGTCCGGATGTTTGACTTTGATGTAACAGTTATAATGAAATATTTTGAAACGCGCGTACATATGGATACATATTGTTAAGTATTGATTTCCGAAGCATGATTATTGTACTTCAAATATTAATTATATTATAAATTCTGTAATTTACTAAATTATGATATTAAAGCTAGTTTTGCCAAAACATGTTAGCAATTGAGCTCATTTGCATCTGCACTTCTTGATATATCATGGAAAAAATACATAAAGTCTGATTTATTAAAAAAATAAATGTGTTCTGGAAATATCGCAATAGTTTTTGTTCTTTATATTAAACTTTATATATATATATATATATATATATATATATATATATATATATATATATATATATATATATATATATATAAGTCAGTTCATATTATATTCCAGTAACCATTATTTTTTCACATTTCCAAAAAATATAAAATTTCTGTGAGATATATTTTTTACGGTCCGTTTCATTTGTCTTGTGCCAAACAACATGTTATGTCAATATCGTCTCTGCAACGCTACACAATCATCAGAAAAAATTCACAAAGAGTAAAAAGCTAAGATCAGAACAACATCCGTACCGTCGGTTTGAAATCCAAACAATCTGCTGGACTCTCTTCAGCCTCTGCTTATGTCTGCCTCCGCGGGAAACGAAAGATACGATATTTGAATTTTTAACTTCATTTTCTATTTTCGTGTTTTTTAAATGTTATATTAATAAAAGACTCACAAAGCGCGAGCCAACATTTTCCAACGAGACAGACAGACAGAGGCTGGAGAGAGTCCAGCATAGGATATCAACTATAGGTCTCCTTTTTTGGATTTGAAACCGACGGTATCGATGTTGTTCTGATCTTTTGTAATACATATATAAATAAATATTACGCTCTGATGTTTGAAATATTTTCTTATAGTCAAACACTCTGCTGGTGTTCTCTCTACTAACCTTATATATATATATATATATATATATATATATATATATATATATATATATATATATATATATATATATATATATAGTCATCCACATACAGCCTGTTTCGCTGTTTCACAGCTTATCAGTGCGGCTAGACCAGTTAGTGTCTCAAACTGATATCGAAACGCAACCGTCGAGCTGACAGTCGGCGATGCTAACCCCTACGCCATCATGCGACACTGACTGAATGTAAGTGATATCTCAATGTAAACATTGCAAATGCCTGAGCTCGAAATTAGTTTTACCTAATGAGCATTGCCTTAAAGCTGATGGCCGTTGACGATACCCTTACAAAAATAAGCTCTACCCGGAGGGAGCTTTTTATAGTCATCCACATACAGCCTGTTTCGCTGTTTCACAGCTCATCAGTGCGGCTAGACCAGTTAGTGTCTCAAACTGGGATCGAAACGCAACCGTCGAGCTGAGTGTGGGTGCATGTGTAAAGGAGTAAGGCTACCAACATTTGTAAAAAGTTATTTTCAACATGGATTTATTATTTTGTTCTTTTATCATTTCATAATTTTATATAACGCTTTTCAATCTTCATTTGAAGAAATGTCTTTCGATTTGAAAGAGTGTTGTCTCAAATGAAACAGCACTCTTTCAAATGAAACAAAACCTTTTCAAATCAAAAGACATGTCTTCAAATGGATTTACATATCTGATGAGAGCGGACCACCGCTTGAAACGCGTTATAAAAAATGATAAAATGATAAAATAACAAAATAATAAATAAATGTTGAAAAAAGCTTTTTACAAATGTTGGTAGCCTTACTCCTTTACATATATACTTTTCTCTCGTTGGAACTGCACTAATACTGCACTGTCCTTTTCTCTTTCCCTCTCACTCTCTCTCTGTCTCTCCATCTCTCTGTCCCTGTCTCTGTCTCTCTCTCTCTTTCTATATATATATATATATATATATATATATATATATATATATATATATATATATATATATATTAGACACATTGCATATGAATAGTAAGAAATAATGACAGTATCCATTTTTAATGAAATCTGTCACAGCGTATATTCAGATAATGACATCGTTAATAATATTAATTGAAGCCAAAAAAGTAATTTCTTTTATAATTGTGGCATAGATTTGATTACGAATAGACACCAACTCTCGATTATAATTAACTGGATATGTAAATAAATAATGAATTGAACAGTTTACAAATAAATAAAAATCCAATAATTAAAACATAACTGTCTCCCCTCGAGATCACTATTACTTGAATAGCACAAATAAATATTAATAACAGCTGTTTGATTTTGAGTTGAAACTAATTGAGATGACTGTGGAAATGTGCAATTTTAGCCAATTTCAATAGTTTTTTTTTCAGGCATTTTAACACGTTTGGAGATAAGATCACTTAGTAAATGTATTGCTTTCATGCTCATACAACTTCCTGCAAATTTTATTTTAGATATGATTGGTTAATTGTTTAATGGAATATCAACCATCTTAGAGCACTCATGTTTTGAGGCATGTCCGTCCGTCCGTCCGTCCGTCCGTCCGGATTTTTCTCCGCAACCATCCATTGAATTTCTCTGAAATTTTGCATTAAGTTGTAACTTTGGTCAGGTTAGAAAGTGACATTCTCCTATTTTTGAAAAAAAATCTGGTTAGACCCCCAGGGGGTCAAAAGGCCCCGAAATGGCAAAAATCACATGTTTTACCCTATAACTTTTCATCAATCCATTCAATTTCTCTGAAACTTGGGAAAAATGTGGAGGCAATTGTTCCTAATAGAAAATAAGTATTGCTGACTTTCGAAAAAATCTGGTTCGCGCCCCCAGGGGGTCAAAAGCCCTCAAAATGACAAGAAATGACCCTTTTCTCCCATAACGTTTGATCTATCCAATCATTTTTTCTGAAACTTGGCCAAAATGTAGTGGCAATTGTTCTGGATATAAAATGAGCATCCTTGACCTTAGAAAAATACTGGTTCGCGCTCCCAGGGGTCAAAAGGGGGTCAAAAATGCCTTAAATTGCCCAAATTTATTGCATTTTACACTCGCCACATCGAGTCACATACAAAGGGGGGCCACGCACGCGCGGCTTGTTCAATTCGGAATCCAGTCATTTTTGAATAAGTTGCCATGCCTACAGCCCTTAATATCTAAAACATGTATTCATGGTGTAAATTTGTATAATTCATTCCATGGAGTAATATTTACTTTTATTTACATATTTTGTCCATTCCTCTTTCTTATCTTAATTAATTATTTTCCAAATCATATTCTGAGATCATATGTTGACATATATCCAGAAAAATACAACAATCTATGGCAGCCCTTCGAAGAGCCGTAATCATGAAGCTATTTTGGCCTATCTCTTTCTTTTATTATGTTCCGACTTGGAGCACGTTGTACAAATGGGGGGGGGGCTTGTTACCTTTAATATCTCTACAACCAAGCGCATCTTCTTCCACCACCAACGCTTGGATCCTCATAATCCTCAGTTGACATAAATGGCTTTCTCCTTCAATAAGCTCCCTCTCTTGATAAGCTCCTAAGGCTAACTTTCACTGCCGACCTGAAATGGAAGACTCCCATCAAATCTGTTACTAAAGTCGCTGCAAAAATTGTTGGATCATTTTACTGATCCAGAAAGTACCCAACTCCTTACACAATGTTCTTACTGTATTAGAGACAGATCTGTACTAGAATCCGAAATATCGGTAGAACAACCAGTCTAGTAGAAGGAAAACCTTAAAACAAAGTAACGTTGTGTCAGTATCTAAATGTCGTCGTGCTGGAAGTAAATATGTCGGTAAAAATATGTTCTGAATTACCCTTAGATAAGGTACCGATTACTTTTTATTTATTTGCTTGAAGTTGAAATATCATAATAGACAAGACTACCAGGCCTTGGTAGCCAACCAGTCTAAGAAAAAGAAAACACCCAAATTAGAGCAGCCCTTCTGTGAGTATGTCTGCATTGTTACCGTTTGACGTCGATTGCTACTTACTACTTGACTACAACAGTATTTGCCGTTTTAGTTAGGAGCAAACTGTAGTAACTGTTCCGATACTACAGTTTGTTTTCTGACCTCATTCAATGAAGAAAAAGTCCTTCTATACCGAGGCAATGTTTAATTGTTCCCAATAATAAGTACCCCAAGTTCAGGAGCTTGATTTGCTTTACATTAAAACGGACTGTGTCTTACTCTGCCGCCGTAGGAAGTTAAATAAAAGCGGGAAATAACAGCAGTCCTATGGTGCGTCTTCTTGCATTACACATCGTTTTCACTTTCTGTACTTGTTATATCTAGTTGTACAGGGTGGGCAAAAATAAGGGTCCTATTTTTAAAAATTCATAACTTTTTTATTTATTGATTTTTTTTTGATTTTTTTTAGAATAAGTAAAGGACCCCTTCCGAAGCAAGCATGAGCCGCATTAGCCCTAAGGAACGTACCCTCATTTAGAAAACATTATTTTTGCTTAAAAAACTCAAAACAGTGTAAAAAACAATACTTTAGTTTTTGTAAGTTTTAAGAAGTGTTTTTCGGCTAAAATTTGTTTTGTTTATTTCAACATAAAGTTTGGTGAGTTTAACTTTTATTTTGTGGAAGTTATTCAAATTCAAGTTATTCAAATTTAAAGATAGGACCCTTATTTTGGCCCACCCTGTATTAACGGGATAAGAATGATTGCCAGCCGGAATACTAACATTGATCAATGGTAAAGTAAATTCGTATGAATCAGAATGGTACAATATCGTTGACCGGTTTGATTCCACTTAATGGTTGCAAACAGCCCTAAGTGAAGGGGATATTATGGAATCGACTGGATTCGAACTTGGCGCACACACGTCGTCGGTACGTGTCGTTATCCACTTCACCACCGTCCCCTACCTAACTGATTATTACTTATACGACAGTTTTGGACAATAATTTGTGACAGTAGATTTGAAGACGACCCAGTTGTAATCAGCAGGAAAGCAGTCCTGCGGTAATGTTTTCCACGGGCGATAAGCCATTGTAAAGAAGATTTGTGCATGGAAAATCAGCTCTTACTTCACTATAATCTTCTTATTGCGCAGGCGCCTTTTGAGATCGAATCCATTGAATATTGAACCTGAAAGGTGTCTTATTAATCAGAATAATATTATTTTGAAGGTACACACAATGTCGCTAAAAGTCTTCTCATATGGTTCAATCGGATCATCTTTTCCTTCTCCCATGTGTGTGCCTTCAAAATAAAATTCTTTCCAAATCTTCACTTTTTCTGAAGACGTTCGTTAACACGAACGAAACCGGTCAAATCTCTTGTTTTTGTTTTTCTCCTGCATATTAACCTGTTTTCCGTTTGTCTCTTTTTTCACACATTTTGTCTACCACGACATTTCATTTTCATGACTTATCCCGCACCTGACCCCATATATATTCCATAATAAATGCCAGTATACTGAAATCATATGCCCTTAATAGGGTTAAGATGAAAATTCATATACACTAAATGTACAAAAGCAAGGAAATTCCCAAATTTTTACACTTTTATTGTCATTAAGGGTATCGAGCACAACAGGGCTATGTATTTTACTGATAGGAATTTTTCTTCAGCGCACCTCACACATTTCATCCACTCATGCATAGAGATTCATACTGTAGTGATGTGATAATGAAATGGCTTGGTTGATATGTAGTCATACCCTTAATGACAATAAAAGTGTAAAAATTTAGGACTTTCCTTGCTTTTGTACATTTAGTGTATATGAATTTTCATCTTAACCCTATTAAGGGCATATGATTTCAGTATACTGGCAATTATCATGGAATGTCACTACTTTTGTAAAGGCTATGCCTCAAGACAATGGTAATTTTTTTAGGTTTTTTGAATTTTCTGGAAAACTAAAGTATATGGTAAACTGAAATTAAAATGCCATCAACTAGACGCTAGAACCCCTATCTCTACCAAAAAATCAGCTGAATCCATCAAATAGTTCATGAGATACAGGGTGGCACACACGTACGTACGTACACACGGATAACACAAAATCACTCCTGACCTTTCTGGATCTCTGGGTTGCCTTGACTAATGATGCTGAAATATGACACACTTATAGAACCTATCAAATGAAGATGTAGTGCAAAGTTTTAAATAATTTGGTTTATTGGTTTTTGAGTTATGACTGATCAAAGAAATGAGATTTCTAGCATAGGGCGTTTTTGAAGTCTATTAAGAGATAGACCGCACTCGCGCCTCCCTTGAGTTATACATGTTCCACCAGACCATATATATTTATACATGTTCCAGCAGATCATATATATACACTCATATCCAATTTAAAAAATAAAAACTTAACCAGAAAAAATACAATTGTGATTCAGTATAAATCAATAGATAAAACAAAAACTAAAAAAATCTCATATCGATCTAGAAGGGATTTGAATAAGCTGATAGGGAATTGACACCCATCAGACAAGTATATACTTTAATAATTACTTACAGGAATATAAATTAACTGGAAATCCAGTAAATATTTCCTAATTGTTATATTTTTAATGTGTACAAAGAAACCACTTCAATATTCATAGCCTTTGTAATTTCACTAAACTACTTACATATGAAAACAGAAATGACATAGTCATTAATTTAGTTTTAGCATAAAGAGGATTGATTTGCTTTCGTATGATTTAGTGCAATACTCATGAATTTAACACCCATGCCGCTTTTAAATATCTTCAAAGTAACACAATAGATAAACATCTGATAGTGTTAACGTCCGGTAAGTGTGAACTATTTTAAGAATTACATGTCTTACTGATGAGACGATTACTAAAGTTCCGGAAAATTTGTAGATTAACGTCCTTCTTAGGCGATTTCGTGTGCACACCCTGACAAATTTGTCGGAAAGAAGTCATTATTCGAGGGAAGGTATTGACCCTACTGCAAAGCCATCATGACATTTGATGAAACATTCCGATGTTCCGAATATTTTTTTTTTAATTTGGCGGTTGAAAAAGATTTTCATTAACTTTAAAATGTACATCTTATATTCATGTGTCTATTGAATAAAATATATTTATCTAAAAAAATGTAACTTGTTTTAATTGATATTTAATACCTACTGTTATAATTTCACAAAAGCGGTATGTGAATGTTCAGGAAAAGTAACAACCCCCCCCCTTGCATCTTATGTATAAAACTAAATTAAATTAAATATAACCCACATTACCAAACATTTATGGGTACCTGCTTACGAATGAATACTAAACCTTCTAAAGATGGTAAACGTATCAGCTAATGTGGCACTTGTTTAGCGTTGATGTTTGAAGAATCTCCCAAAAGAATCTGGCTGATCAAATAGAATTGTGCTTTTCTAAGTCTTGTATATGTAGGGAGTCTCACAATAAACTACGTCTATCTATTTATTATTCTTTAAAACAAATGTCACTTATTTATTTATTTATTTATTTATTTTAAATCGTTACAAATTGATGTATTAAAATTACATCAAAATAAAAAGAATAGAAAAAGTAAGTTTTTAAAAACTAGTTATGTCGACAGACGACAGAATTTGATTTTCAAACAATTCAGTCTGAAATGGGTAAAGTCAAATTTGTTTACCTTAGCGACATCACTTCATTTTCGAGTATTATTTTATCGCATTCATCTCTAGCGATTGAACGATCTATTTTTTTTTTAAATAGGAGTAGAAGGTGATAACGTACGTATAAAGGTGAATTAGTGTATTACTAGTGACACCCCACGGAAATTCCACGCTGCTTTCTACATCAATCTGTATAATTAACAACTGACCGGGATCAAAGTGTAGTATCTATTTCGATAGATACTACACCCCATAGACCGCTCGTGACATGAAGACAAGAAAACCTTCGATTTGATAAAAGGTAAAATAATAATTAAAATCAGTGTTCATTCAGTATCTCCCGTTATAAAATTAAAATTTAATAAGACATGGTCTAAATGCGTACGCCTGCGCTAATAGCACATGTGGAGACGTGGCTCAAATTCGTTAATTATACTGAAACACTCTTCTATTGTTAAGCGTTGGAGCTGTTGATTAATGCCTACGGGGTACACTTCACGGGTGGGGTGGGGGGGGCGGGCAGTGTCGGCTGAAGGAGTTCACTTACTGCTTGAGATCCCCGGAACAGAGTTATTTTTGTTGACGTGACCTGATAGAGAGAAGTATTATTTACTCCTCTCCAGGTGTTAGGCACAAGGCCAGTTTTATCCTACTCCCACAAGTAAGATGTGACCCAAGGTCGGGTCGGAAAGTGGGGGTTGAAAAGCCAGCGCCCGAGAGGTGAGCACTCTGACCATCAAAAATTGCCTGGGCAGCCCCGTCGGCATTCCCCGGTAGTGGCGCCTCAAGCAGTAAGCAATTAACTTACTCCTCCCCAAATAGGGGAGGCAAAGCCTGGGAGGGTGGACCTCCTAGAACTGCACAGGACAATCCCATAGACCGGCGTAAATCAAGCCCCGAAGGCCAAGACAATACCAGTCATAGGGGTGCAGTATCCATCGGAACAGATACTACACTTTGATCTTAGCCAAAAGGCCAAGAACCCATTTGAAGATTATGAACATCGTCAATATTAATAAGTCGTCAGATTTCCTTGGGTGATTTTGAAAACGTTATTCTATTCTTTATTAACCCTAGAAAAGTACGGAATAATATTATTAATGATGACGGAGTTATACTGAGGCGCTCTCTACATTCGTTTCAGTAATTTCAAGTAACATTAGTAGTTGACTACTGATAATTTCTTTGCAACAGCTTGTGTATTTCCAACTTCAATTCGTCACTATTGATCCGCCTTTTATCTTATGCCATTTTGTTTCTCAGTCACAAGCAGGATATGCATTGCTGATTATCAGACATGCTTGTTTGTGTATACTAGAACAATGTCAAGTTTTCTATGTATAATCTGATAATCACACTAGATCCTTGAATCCAAGAGTATTTTGCAATAATTTATTCTGCGAGTTGGCCATAACATGTATTTGATATTTCCAGCATTATTATAGCTAACAGGATACAGGATACCTTAGAAAGTCTACTGTTTTAATCTGTATAATATATATATATATATATATATATATATATATATATATATATATATACATATATATATATATATATATATATATATATATATATATATATATATATATATATATATATATATATATATATATAAATATTTGTTATTGTTTATTTATCTATGGACGTATACGTTTCGTCTCTTTTCAATCAAGACTCATCAAGTATGACTATTCACTACCATTCACACGATTCGAAACCCCGGATTACAAGTACGGCGAGACATACAGGCATTCAACTTATATAAGTGAAGGAATGATGCATATAAAGCAAATGACGTCACGCTGTGTTAGTACTACCATTTACAGTGCTCTACTTTTTAACGAGGAGCTTAAAATATAAATATTTGTTATTGTTTATTTATCTATGGACGTATACGTTTCGTCTCTTTTCAATCACGACTCATCAGCATAGAAATATGACTATTCACTACCGGTCACATATATATATATATATATATATATATATATATATATATATATATATATATATACATACATGTATGTATATAGTAGTTTAAATGTAAATTTATGGAAATTAGGCTACACAGGTGTTCATATTTCATCACCGCAGGGAATCGTCAGGCTAAGTTGTGCATTTCTATGCAGGATGAAACATGGATTCCTCTGTGTAGCTTAATTACCATGAATATATTTTAATACTACCACTACTAAGCTCTACTCACGTATTAAGCACTTTTGGAGTACATACGTAAAAGCTATACACAATATATTATATCAGCTTATTATGTGTAAATGTATAGAATAAGAATAATGTATATATGTATATATATATATATATATATATATATATATATATATATATATATATGTGTGTGTGTATATATGTGTGGGTGTGGGTGTGTGTGTGTGTGTATATACAACAATGAATATCTTAATTTATAATGCGATACAATTTCTTCTACTGCCACCGTGATGCCACCGTAGTTTTTAGTAAAGTACATGACATCAGTAACTAGGATCCCAGTTTCGAATCTCGCTATCGTAAATCACACTTATCAGTCGTAAAAATTCCGAAGCACGTGTCAGTCAATAAGTATATATATATATATATATATATATATATATATATATATATATGTGTGTGTGTGGGGGGTGTATGTGTGTTCCGAGACTATATATATATATATATATATATATATATATATATATATATGCGTGCGTGGGTCTGAGACACAAAGAAAAAACAATTAAAATTAGGAATAATTAAAAATCAAAAGAATATTTTACTGGTGTTATTCGGATCAATGACAACCCGGTAAAATCTAAAATCTTTGATTTGATTTGTTATTTCTTCCTGCGTGTAATTGTTTTTCTTTTCTGTCTTTTATACATTTTGTTTCCATGACATTACATTTGTTGATATATTGTGTATATTCGCCTCATATATACAGTTGTATTAGTTGATATATTTATAGGAATGCGGGTTAAATATCAGTGATAGACGTCATTTTGGTCTAGGTTTGAATGCACGGATACATGAAAAAACAATTAGGAACTAAACACAAACCAAACAAACAAACACACACACACACACACATATATATATATATATATATATATATATATATATATATATATATATATATAGTCATCCACTGTTTCGATGTATCACAGCTCTTCAGTGTGGCTAGGCCACTTAGTGCCTCAAGCCGACATTGAAACTCAACAGTCGAGCTGACAGTCAGTGCCTCTACCGCTGGACTATATATATATATATATATATATATATATATACATTGATGGAAATGTGGATAAGCAATCAACATGTTAGTAGAAGTAAGGATACACACTTATCAATAAAGCTGGATCAAGTATTTCGGTTAATAGGTTCGACCATATTCGTTTGGTGAATAATCGTTTTTTTTTACAGAACTCGACATATTATACATTGAAGTAATGGGAAGCTTGAGAATTAAAATTTTTTAAAAGTGTAGAAATCGTATTGTCCATTTTTTACCACAGTTTTTTCTCTCCAGGATTTTTCCTCCTTCAGTGTATAAAATGTTGAGTTTTGTGAAATAAAACTTATTTTACCAAATGAATATGGTCGAATGTACCGACCGAAATATCTTGGTCAAGCCTTAAAGAAAATGGAATTCGTTTTCATCAGAAAAATTCGCTGATATCAAATTTCGCTTCGATATAATCTTTTATCATACTATATGCAAGTAAATCAAAGTTTGTTCCCTTAGGTCTTGTTTTCTATGAACTTTTCTAACACAAACTATATGCTAAACTAGACTTTACTTCTGGAAATGAGTTATGTTTGAAAGAAAATGTTCTACTTAGCCGTATTTCTAATGAACTGAACACATAATCGATCTCTCTCTTAGATTTCTATGGATTTTTCTCACTCTGTATTTACACTTCAATTACCTATTTAGCACAGAGACTTTACAGTGGGAGATCTTTTTAACATTAACGTAATATGATAACCCACTCCCGGATAACCACGTAATAATCACCTATTTCCGAACCAGATAGCGATACTTACAGACAATCCTTAAAAATTCAATCTGGTATAGAAGTGAGTGATCACTTTATGTAAAATTTATATGCGAAAATTATCCCCCTTCTCTGAAATCTAAAATACTTACAACTCTTGGGGGGGGGGAAGAGTGGCAGGGAGTACCTCCACCTTTTTTTCAGGTTGTTTACATGAAATCGCATAAAAAGTGGAATCTATTTTTTTTGTGAAATGACAAACAAGTTTATAATATTTTTAAATGTCCATAAACCAATCTCTAACATTTCTTATTTTAATCATCAATTTACATCCGTGTTTCTGTAACACATCACTCAATAAGTCCCGGGCCTAAATTTATAAAGCAACAACTTTTAGGCAAAATTCGACTTCATTTATCAACATAGTCTCTTTCTAGGGTGATACACTGATTCCAACGCTTCGCAAACAATTCGATGCGATTCTTTGTCTTCCGCCTCAGAATACGCCTTTGTTTCCTATAATACTTCTTCATTTGAGGTAAATCTATTCCCCTGGAGTATTGTTGTATGTCTGCAAACGGTCAGTAGTCGTTAGCGTCCAGGTCTGGAAAATAGGATCAATGCAAGATGCATTTGAAAGGAAATTCATGTACTTTTCCCATCGTTGCAATCTACTTGTGGCATGGTGCATCGTCTTGATGAAAGAGCACTTTTTTATTACTTATTTGTGGCCGTGTTTTCGGAGATTTTCTCTTTCAAGCGCATTGAAAATCCTACATTATATTCGCTATTAATGGTTCTTCTATTCTCAACGTAATCTCAATAATTGCTTGGTGATGTATGTGCTTATTTGGTAGTATTGGACGGCTTTCACCTGCAGCCGTCCCCTCAGCGGATTGCCAATTTGTCTTCGGTGTGAGGTGGTAGATTCATATTTCATCTATTGTCACATATTGACGCAAAAGCTGCCGTCTCAGTATGAACACCTAAGTAAAAGATAAGATGTTTCCGCCTGATGGGATTTTAGTTTCTAATAACTAAAGCATATTTTGTACATGTATGCATCAAATAAAAATATACATATGAATAGAAATTTAATATAGAGCACTATTATATTAGCCCGGTTGAAATTCTTTGTATTTTTATCCTCTGGATCAATATATATATATATATATATATATATATATATATATATATATATATATATATATATATATATATATATGTAATCAAATATAAACCAAAAGTAAACTTTTAGTAGATAGTACCTATACTGAAAATGTTAAGCTCAATATACGAGATAGAGCAATTATAAAGATAGAAGAAATAAGAGTGATAGACATGCCAACTTATCTATCTGTATTTCTCCTCTGATGATAAGATTTCGATCTTTGAAAAGCCTTGGCTTAAGGAAAGAACAATAAACACTGGTGTATTACAGAATACACCTTTCAGTGAACAATCGAAATTTTAAATAAATTTGGACATTCGAACATGTTTGTCACTCTTATTTCTTCTATCTTTATATATATATATATATATATATATATATATATATATATTTGTATATCTAATATAGTGTGTGTTTCAACTAGTAGTTAACTGGCATCTGTAAGACACTCTTATTTCTTCTATCTTTATATATACATATATATATATATATAAACAGTGAAATAATGTAGGACATACTGCCATTATTATTTATGAGGATTTTTTTATTTTTTTTAATGATTTATATTACAAAAGAGGAAAAAAAGACAAGAAAAAGAGAAAAAAATCCTCATAGTGAAAGAAGAAAAGTTTACGAAGTGATTCATTTTTGTTTCCCTTTTGTAATATAAATCATTAAAAAAATCTTCATAGATACTAATGGCAGTGCGTCCAAGATTATTTAACTGTTTATTAAAACTTTGTACCTATAAAAATATATTCAAATATATATATATATATATATATATATATATATATATATATATATATATATATATATATATATTGATTCAGATAAAGTAAACACACACAGGATACGAATCCAAAGAATTTCAACCGGGCTAATATGCAAGAAACAATAATATATATATATATATATATATATATATATATATATATATATATATATATATATATATATACATATATATATATATATATATATATATATATATATATATATATATATATATATATATATATATAGAATAAATATGAAACTAAAAGTAAACTTTTAGTAGAAAGAACCTATAGTGAAATGGTAAAAGCTCAATATACGAGATAGAGCAATTATAAAGATAGATGGACGAAGGGTGATAAACAGTCACAAATGTCCAAATTTATATCAAACTTCGATTGTTCAATGCAAGGTATATTCTGTAATAAAATTATGTTTATTATTCTTTTCTTAAGCAAAGGCTTTTCAAAGATCGAGATCTTATCATCAGAGGAATTATACAGATAGATAAGTTGGCAAATTATATATATATATATATATATATATATATATATATAATTATATACATATATAAATATATATATATATATATAAATATATATATATATATGTATATATATATATATATAGATATATAATTATTAATGACAATATATGTATTAGCATATACTATCAATGCCCTTTTACTTTATATATCATAAAAATCAACTTCTCAGAAAAATGTTCAGACATCCATTCCCAAATCAAACAAACAAATAATCATACATTGTTACATATAAGGTGCCCAATATATGTTTAGATAGAGCTCTATAACAATAATACATCATTAATTTGACTTATCTCAGCACGTTTTTTGTTAGCTTTATGACTCTTCATATCGTTATTTTATATCGCTGTACTATGTGACCCATTTGCATTAGACTTGTTGTCATTCGTTCATGACAAATAAGAACTGATGAAATTTAGAGCAAATACAACAACTTTTTAGCTGGAGATAACCTGCAAATGATGCTAAAAGATAAGCCGTGCCAATATCAAAGCTGTTTTATGATGCGTTTAAAAACACCGTTATTTTTTTCGCATATTTTTTAAGATGCGAAATAATTCTGATTTTTATCTTCATGTGATTTTACACATGAGCTGGACAAAGACATATATATCAGGTCGGATTTGGTCCGTCGGTGGTCCTATGGTAACCCCTGTCTATACTAATAAATATGGTGGTGACTCGAATCTAATTTATCAAAATTTATGAATAGGTTCACTCCGAACAAACGTGACAAAACAAACATTATTTGATCAATTGAAGAGCTACGGTTGCGAGAATAGTTCAAGTTTGCATGAATATTTTCGAGGGAAAAATATAATGATCTCCTTTGTGCTGCATAGTTCGGTGCCCCGTCTTTTTCTTTGCAGGAATAATTTTAGAGTCTTTCACAAAAGTACCGCCCTATGCCGACACACTCACTATTACTTTCTCTCTCTCTCTCTCTCTCTCTCTCTCTCTTTCTTTCTCTCTTTCTATCTTTATCTCTTCCTCTCTCCGCTACCCCTCTCTATATATGTCGGTTCCCCATTTTATTAATCTCTTGTGTTTTATCTTTTATTATGACGTCAACAAGTTCATAACACATGGTGCGCATTTTTTCGCGCGTTCTAGATATGAAACACGTGCTTTCATAACTCAATTCGCTTAGCTCGATTCATATCTTCATCTACCTTTGTCTTCTGAGAATCACACAAAGATCTGCCTCCTCTTTTCTCTTGTTTTGTATTTATTCATTTATATTTTATCATTATTATTATTTACTCACTAGGTGTTTTTTTGTTACTAATGAATCACTCGAAGTTAAAGGTTATTAAGATC
Organism: Sepiola atlantica; assembly: GCA_963556195.1. Lineage (NCBI taxonomy): Eukaryota > Metazoa > Mollusca > Cephalopoda > Sepiida > Sepiolidae > Sepiola > Sepiola atlantica. The sequence goes on from OY744543.1 coordinate 30,682,071, forward strand.
GTCAGGTTGACGGTGCTAGAAACAGTTTCTTGCAGAGGATGGTTGAGCCTAAGTATAAGTCGAGTATTTAAGAGGACGGCTCTACAAGATTTGTTACTATTGGATTTGAAAACGACCATATCGTAGTCAGATGTGAAGCTGTTCCCTGGTATTGTATTTCACAGATGAGTAGTTTTTGAAAAGAAAGTCTGCTCATGGAAGTTCCATCTTCACAGAAGAAGAAATGAAAATTAATTTACTGTTGTTGTGGCTAGATGAGATTTTGCTGTGAATGTTTTACAGGAGGAAGCAGCGATTGGAGCTTAGTCGAGCACCTTCCATGAAAATGACGAAAATGTAGAAAAAGCAAGTAACGGCTCTTCTGTGAAAAAGAGGCTGTAAAGAAGAGAAGAGGATATCCCTCACCAGATGGTGTACCCTGTCAAGGCGTAAAATAGTGCTCTCATCGGCACCTCCTCAGATGTGGGGACGTAACTTGCTCTTATACTGGTAGAGGGTTGCGTCAGCTGTGAGATACTTTCTAGAGCGGTAGCACGATCCAACCATTGTACCAGCAACCTTAGCAACAGTTTTCACACAATACGGAGACTGAGCTGAAATCTGTTTCGTCCTTGTAAGAGATTTACAGCAAGAACTTTCATTTCTATCACAACCAGAAAGAACTTTCCTTTCTTACTCCATGTGACTAGTTTAGAGCGATATTTCCATGAACAGAGTTTCTTTCTAAGAAGTTTCAATCCGTAGAACACATTACCACAAGACTATTGCTCTGCCGACTAAACATGGCCGTCTCCAAATCCAATGGCTTCCAATACTAATCATAAATCGTCCATATAAGTAATCAAACATTGTTGATTCAATTAATCATTTTCAATCCTCTCAAAATATTCTTCATCATGGACTCTTATCCTCGACTGGGTTTTAAACTTGATAAGTGATGGCTCATTAATAAGAGCATGTCTATCAGTTCACTGACCATAACCAATTATGTTCCATGTGAGTCTGAGGAACAACAACTATTCGTATTATTTACTCACTACGAGTTTTCACACAAGACATTATCAGTAAATTATTCACTGACAATAACAATAAATGTTCCTCGGAATCTGAGTGACAAAAAATCTCCCCAGATTTCCAGCACTCTCAACTTCTTTCGATCACTGTCGCAGTTCAGTAGTTTACTATATAATGAAATTTTAGTAGCAATACGCCTCACTAAGGTTTCAGTACTCTCTACACCATTCCAGAGTAAGTACTCTATGTGATTATTCCCTCGTATTTCCATCTTCCTTGGCCCTTTGCGATTAGGTAATGTGATGCCAGCTGAGACTCGTGTCACCACACGAAAGTGCATGTTCTGTTTTTCGGGAGGAGGGGATATCAGGTTATACGATTTAAAGAAGTTTCAGTTCTCTTGGGCTCGTTTGTTATGTGAGTTGGTTTCGAATTTGAACTTTTTCCTTAAGAATTTTGGCTGTTTTCATCAGTACTCTGCGTTGTATGCTGTCAATTCTCCATTTGTTCCAACTGTTTCTATTTGTTCAGTGACTGTTGTATGTGCTCCTACAATTATTGGCATCGTGGTGATTTTCCTCATATTTTCTAGCAACTTCTATTATTATTATCATTGTTGTTTTTAGTAGTAGTAGTAGTAGTAGTAGTAGTAGTAGTAGTAGTAGTAGTATTCACAGAAATCGTTCCGAGTGGTTTACCGTTGACAAAACCTTCTGGCTTTCAATGAAGTTTGAGCAATTGGACGTGCCTTCAGTATTCCTTTATTCTCTGTTCACACCCATTATTATTTAAACATCTTTGGCCTTTTGGCTAAGATGAAAGTGTAGTATCTGTTCCGATGGATACTGCACCCTATAGACTGGTATTGTCTTGGCCTTCGGGGCTTGATTTACGCCGGTCTATGGGTCGGTCCTGTGCAGTTTTAGGAGGTCCACACTCCCAGGCTTCGCCTCCCCTCTTTGGGGAGGAGTAAGTTTATTGCTTACTGCCTAAGGCGCCCCTACCGGAGAATGCCGACGGTGCTGCCCAGGCAATTTTTTAAATGGCCAGAGTGCTCACCTCTCGGGCGCTGACTTTTCTAATCCTACTTTCCCAACCTTGTTTCACATCTTACCTTGTGGGGGTAGATAAATTAGATGTTTGGTGTTCTCGCATCAGCCGTTACCAGATATGTCTATGGTGGGATTGCTCAATTAGAACTGATAAATATGTAAATGCGATTCTACTAGCAGAGTGACCCGACGTTGCTTGGGATTCAATGAGGATCACTACTATGTACTTTTTACTATGCTCATAACACCATATTCAATTATTTTTACTGTCCCACTACTTCCGTTTTGCCACTAATATAGTCGGAAGAAGCTGAAATATTGGAAGACTCTCTGAATTAGTGGTCTATACATCTGGTTTAAATTTAACTAATATCAAGTATACGCATTGAAAGCTTTAAGGGATTTCTGACCCCATGAGTTACTTAGAGGTTGGGGCACGAAGATATTCGGCACATCGAGGGTAACGTAGAGAGTGAGGACCACATCTATTGTATTTCTTGGGGAATTTCATATATATTATACAGATATAATTAAAACAGGATATATTTTTTAGTTTTAAAGGAATTTGGCTACCGTAGCTCGCATAGGTTAGGAGGGTACTTAGAGATTCGGTAACATTTCCATTGTCTTCCCCAGCAAAGTTTCTATATTCTTCATTTCAATAGGAAACAAACAAACGTCACTCATACATACACACATCAATTGAGGTTAATATATATATATATATATATATATATATATATATATATAAATATAGTGTGTGTGTGTATTTAAGCAGCATTTTCTCATTTATGCAAACATTGTTAAAAATAAAAGCATTCAGTCTGTTTGATTATACCTTTTTTATTTTTTTTATTTTTCTGATGGTCTTTTTTGTATTACAATCAAAGAAATTAATAAATGTTCCATACGTTTCACCGGTTCCATATGTGATGTTGTTAATTGTAGCCTAAAATTAACAACATCACATATGAAACCAATGATAACTTTTCACAATGCTTAACGTAATAGTTTATTCTGTGATACTATCCAGCGTTGCTTAATTTAAATCGTCACGACTTCCTGGAACAATACGAGAAACGTTCTATGCGCGTTTCTCCGCTGTCTTTTTAAAAGTTCTTTCTTTCTCCAGCTTTTTGTACACCTGAGAATGATTCGGCGAACAATCGAAAACGTTCGTGAAACCTGTGAAACCTGTGAAACCTGTGAAACCTATGGAACATTTATAAATGTTTTTCTTTAGTTTAATACAAAAAAGACCATCAGAAAAATTGAAAAAAAAAATATATATATATATATATATATATATTTATGGATATATTTTCTATACTACCACTACTATATATATATATATATATATATATATATGTATATATATATATATATATATATATATATATATATATATATATATATATATATATATATTATACATATATATATAATAGTGGTAGTATGAAAAATATATATTGCAAGTAAGGCACACAGATGCGTCAATGCTTTTCCCCGCAGGAAACCATCGATCTAAATGCTCAGATTTTTTGTTAGCGATTGCCTTTGTATCTAAGTAGTGTTTACTCTAACAAACATATGCGCATTTATCCCGTTGATTTACTACGGCAATAAGAAATGGGCGTCTCCATGCTGCGTACTTGTCATGGATATTTTTTCATACTGTTACTGCTAAGCTATACTAACGTTGAAATTAATACTGAAAATATATGCACAATATATTATATCAACTTCTCATTCTATGCGTGTATATACTTGAAATAATATATATATATATATATATACATATATATATATATATATAATTCCTATATAGTCTTATAAATATATATAAATATATATATATATATATATATATATATATATATATACTGAATCAATAAATCTGTAAACTATACAAATGTTATTAACTTCATCGCTTCATTATCTATATATAAATGCTCTATCTATTATATTGAGCTTCACCGTATCTCGATAGGATCTAATATAATTTTTGATATTTGTATTATCCTTATATAGTTCTATATACTTAACGGTAATCACACTAGTTACTTATATATAGTTATTAATGCTACCAATTCCAAAGCTGAACAAATAAAAAAAGTGTGTACAAATGAAAGACTTTAGATCACAGCAACAATTAAGTTCACCAACATTTTCCTGTTACATTTAAGTTGACCCATACAACATATAAACTGTATATGAAAGATAATTATCACCCAATATATGATAATACTAAGTCAAATCACCCCTTTATTATTAAACATATTCCAATATCGATAAGCCATAGAATTAGCCAGAATTATTTTCCTGAAGAATTTTTTAATAACAATAGTTATACGTTCAATAAAGTGTGTACGTTCAAAAGAGGTTTGTATATTAACACCAAGGTTGAGTATAATAGCAGAAATAATAGAAGCATTATAAGAAAAATAGACACCGGAAGATTAATATCAACATTGCACATATATTACTTAATTTTTAAAGTCGATATGTTCCTGCAAATAATTCTTTACATATAATATTTAATGAAAATACTGGTAAACCTAGCTATACTGAATAAATAACTTAATACTTATAATAGACAGATCTTAAACCGTAATAATAACAATAGAATTAACAATACACAAAATTGCAATGATAGTAATAATTAGTGTATTGATTTAATCCCTTCCAGGAGTTAGGCACAAGGCCAGTTTTTGTCTTACTCCCACAAGTAAGATGTGACCCAAGGTCGGGTCGGGAAAGTGAGGTTTAAAAATTGCCTGGGCAGCCCCGTCGGCATTCCCCGGTAGGGGCGCCTCAGGCAGTAAGCAATAAACTTACTCCTCCCCAAAGAGGGGAGGCGAAGCCTGGGAGGGTGGACCTCCTAGAACTGCACAGGACAGACCCATAGACAGGCGTAAATCAAGCCCCGAAGGCCAAGACAATACCAGTCTATAGGGTGCAGTATCCATCGGAACATATACTACACTTTGATCTTAGCCAAAAGGCCAATTGATGAGTAGTGTAACTCTAAAGATAAAAGTGAACATCCGTAACCAGAAAAATATTAGACCAAGAACATAGTTTATTTAGGAACCGTGTTTCCAGAAGACACTCCAAGTCTGAAAGTATTTTACATAGGTTAAGCAAGTACTGATTTACAGAAATCATTAAGTAACTTTTAATAAGCTGAATAAGAAAGGTGACACCTCATTATCAAAATACATACGGTGTACAAAAGAAAACAATAAGATACATGTACTGAAATGGAGCATCTTAAAGAAAGCAGCAACTCTTACACTACACAACCCATCCTATCCTCTTTGTCTTAATGAAAAATTAGCTATTATAAAGTTCCCTTATAGAGATAAACTACTGAATCAAACAGATAAAATAGGTATTAGTTGTAGACACTTGAAACAGTTCACCCTGGATAAGTATAGTAACAACGAAGACAATTTGCTATACTATTCCATAATGAAACCGTAATAAACTTAATATTGGTTTTGAAATAACAATACAAATCTTTCCGGACAAGTATTTAACTAATATTACTTTAAGTCATTTACTGATTATAATTAAATTAAGTATTGAGATAACGAGTAAATATGCAACTTTAAAGATGCAATCCACAACAAATAGCTGTATGGGTTTAGAACATAATAAGTCACGCTAACAGAATTATATTTAATAATTAAACAAATAGACAAATAAATATAAAGACCATAGTATTTTTTTTATAAATGAATAGTATATTTTATAATATATGTTTCACTTCTACTATGCTTTACTTTCGTAACGGTTAATTAATAAGTTTTAGAATTGTTAAAATTTCAATACTGCTTTATCTGATCGTGTGGCTTGCCTGTTATCGACGTTAATTTTCATGCATACATATCTAATTGTATTATGTTTCTGTTTATGTGTTTTTTTAATACACGCGATAGTCATATTATATTTTTATACATTTTATTTCATGATTAAGGTGTATGATTTTTGTATTATTTGTTATATGACTTTTGGCAACCATTTTCCTTTTATTATCATATTAGTTCAATAATAAGTATTTCATTAACCAGTTTAATGTTCTAATATACTGGTGTGAATATAAATTAATTTATTAAAACTCCAGTTAGCTACAGTAGATAGATAATTGTAATTGACTGAGTAGATTATCTATAAAACTGTGCAACTTGTGATAAAAAAGATAAATTATGTTTATGCCCTTCTAGGATTGCCTGTAATTATATTATCGAATTTAGTGTATGTAGAATTTAATATACTAATTAATAAGTATAATTACCAGGGAAATAAGTCTGTGTGTGTGCTACTGTGAACTGTTTTCTCTGTAACACGTGTGCGTAAGTAATTATATTAAATATACGGTGATATGTGTATGTATTTGCGCTGTGGTGTTAACGATGTCGAGCCGACAAACGTGTGTATGTTAGTCTAAGCTGTGCTTGTTTGTTGTTGTGTCGAGACTTATGTGTATGAATATTCGGTCTGTCTGTGCATGTGGTTGCATAGAAGATTTCTAAGTTGTAAGATAGGTGTGTGTTGATTTGCGTGTTATGTTATGACTTGTATGCATTTACATGTAATTTGTTTACAAATATGCGATTGGCGCTTATAGTGCTGTAATGTGTAAGTATATAGGGGAAGAGACGACACGAATTACGCTAATCGGTGATGATAACGTTTGACACGATTAATAAGTATTCGTCCCCACTTCCGCAGTGATAAACTTGAGATGCACGTGGCTGTCTACTTGTTGGCCCCGACTCTGACTTTCTTTTTGGGTAATTTAAGTATTATTATTGCAGTCGTGATGATATGAACTTAGCATGAAAACGCAAATTCATTTATGTAGGTTGGGTTACTGTTTATATAAGTGTGTTTGGTTTTAAGTTCATTTATCAATATTGTTGAACTTGCTTAATTGATATATATATATATATATATATATATATATATATATATATATATATATATATATATATATATGTGTGTGTATATATATATAGTTAGCAGTGAAAATATATATGGCAATCAAGCTACACAGAGGCTCCCGTGTTTCATCCCCGGGGGGAATCGTCAGGCATTTAGCCTGACGATTCCCCCCGGGGATGAAACACGGGAACCTCTGTGTAGCTTGATTGCCATATATATTTTCACTTCTTACTATCTAGCTCTACTTACGTATCGAACACTGTTGAAGTAAATACTGAAAACTGATACATAAAAAAGTATATCTCCTTATAATATTTTATGTGGATACATGAAGTACTAATATATATATATATATATATATATATATATATATATATATATATATATATATATATATATATACACATATATATGGGTGTGTGTGGGTGCATGTGTGTGTATGCATGTGTGTGCGAGCATATTAACTGGATACATTTCATCAGGATGGCGGAGAAGCAGTTAGTGCACAAAGTGATGTTTGGACAATAACATCTTGAATATCGCTGTGCACGTTGGCAACCGGATAGATCTGAAATGCGTACATGGCGTATGCATCTCGCATTTCCTCGGTCGCCATGTTTACTTGTTCTGAAAAGTTTGAAAAGCATCACTGTGATAGCGGCTTGTTTGCTTTGGCATGAGCTAATGACTAGCTGTCATAAATCAATGTCCTGATTGAAATTCTTTTGGATTAATTCATTATAATGCAAGTTTCGAACGCTGTTGAAAGGCTTAATTTATGAGACTTGGGCCCCGTTAAATGTAGTCGATCTTAAGTGCTCGCGACAGTAAAGGTTAAATAGGAGACCTCTATTCAGATGGCATTATGCACACACACAACGGCGCATATATATAGGGGATAATTTGAGGGCCTACTAGACACTGTCATCAAGTGTCTAAGGTTTCTATGTACACGAGTTTGTCAGGACAACCTGACATGAGGATACTTCCGTCTGAAAGCAAACGCTGACGACATATTCAAAATAACATAAGATCTCCTAATATGGATACCTCGATCTTGCTTATACAAGGAATTCTTCTCGTTCTCCTAGTGATAATATCACAATTAACAGCATGTAGCTGAATACTCCACCAGACAAGATTAATTATTGTCCTGGAATCCGGTAAGACTAAACGTCCACAAGATATACTATAACAATTTAAACTGGTCAATTGGCGGAAAATAAAATTAATGTTCTTAACATCTGCACTAACCCTACGTTTGTGAGGATAAAGAGAAGTTTGGTTGAACACTCGGATATCTATGTATCGTATATAGACAACAAGTGTTAGACCTAAGAATGGGTCCCTTGATTTCTGAGAACTTACACCGAAATAAAATTATACATATATATATATATGTGTGTAAATTATATATATATATGTATATATAATTTTTTATATATACATATGACATGTACAATAAAGCCGCTACACTGGTATGCCTGTTGTATCGTGCAGTAGTTATCAGAAACGTTAATTATATCAATAGCTTTATTTACTATTGAGAACTGTGGGCCAAAATAAGGGTCCTATCTTTAAATTTGAATAACTTGAATTTGAATAACTTCCACAAAATAAAAGTTAAACTCACCAAACTTTATGTGTGTGTAGACTGACCCTTCTGAGATTTTTTGAAATAAACAAAACAAATTTTAGCCGAAAAACACTTCTTAAAACTTACAAAAACTAAAGTATTGTTTTTTACACTGTTTTGAGTTTTTTAAGCAAAAATAATGTTTTCTAAATGAGGGTACGTTCCTTAGGGCTAATACGGCTCATGCTTGCTTCGGAAGGGGTCCTTTACTTATTCTAAAAAAAAAAAAAAAAAAAATCAATAAATAAAAAAGTTATGAATTTTAAAAAATAGGACCCTTATTTTGGCCCACCCTGTATAAGCCGGTTGCAATTCTTTGGATTTTATCCTGTGGGTGTTTACTTTACCTGGATTACTATATATATATATATATATATATATATATATATATATATATATATATATATATATATATATATATATATATATGAAGAGTTCGAACGCAAAACGTGATGAATCCAATTCGTTTAAATTGATAGCTTAAAGAATAAAAGCACGAATATATTAAATCTAGACTTACAATGAAAGCTGATTTTAATTAAAATCAAAAAGAAATTATGTTGGTATCATAGTATGTAACACATAGTTTGGGGTGTCGTTGAGTGTTTAAATGCAACACTTTTTGTAGGGACAGTTTTGTGATTTTGAAAATGGCGTTTATCGCGTTTTGTATTCGAACTCTTACAATCTGTCTACCAGAAAAAAAAACAATATATATATATATATATGAAGAGTTCGAATGCACTACGCGATAAACGCCATTTTTTCCGTTGCGCCACCGACCTATTGTTTGTTTTCTTGTAGACAGAGTGTATGCACATAGGCTCCCTTATATATATATATATATATATATATATATATAGGAGGGAGCCTATGTGCATAAAATCTGTCTACAAGAAAAAAAAGCAATAGGCCGGTGGCGCAACAGAAAATGTCCTATGTATAATCAGTTCTAAGTGACACTCTTCTAGGGGTGGTGTTTGCATACTCAGTACAAACGATCTTAAAAGTATGATTAAGATTTACTTAAGAGTTCTACCCGGTCATGACTGACGGAACTAAAACAATCTACCACACTTAAGGAAATAAACGGTTCAGTTCGAAATTCCGCACGGATTCCCGAGTTCGACAAAACGCACCTGAAAAACGCATAAAAGTAATCCGTGAACGCGTTCTATACTTTTATTAATCATACATGAAACTTGGCAAGCCTCCTTGTCCTTGTAACTTACTTGGCCACAAACAGTGTGTTCGTAAGTTCCAATCCTTGTCAACGTCTAGCCGTGCTGATGATTAGAAATCTATGAAACGCGTTCACGGATTACATTTATATGTGTATAAATAAATAAGAATTAACAAAATATTGATAATAATAATAACATACGTCCAATCATATGGGGGGCAACAATAAAATATTCATATGAAATTATTTCATTGAATAGGGAATCAAACACTTTATCAACAAGAATGGCAAATTGTAAAAGGCAGAGGGTGGAAGGTTATACATTCAAATGGAATGAGGTATATAGCTGTGAGTTACTCTAAGATAATTGCGTTATAAACGGCTACGGTGGCTCTGACTCGGCCATCTCTTGTGGTTCAGTTTTTTTATATATATAATAATTGAATAAATGTTCCGAATTTGTTTGAATAACATCATTATTCATACAATTGTTTCTGCCCATCTAAAAACACCCATTTTTTTTTGACATTATAATAAATTCAAGAGGGTTTCAAAAGCTTCTTTAGTGATTGTTATTATCTCCCTATCAATTTAAACATCTATTTATCTCTTTTTTTATCAAAGAAAAAAAGCAAAAATAAAATCCTAGTTGGATAATTATGTAGATAAATAATCAAAACTAGTATTGAAAGACACTAAAAAAATGTTATTTTCTTTAATACTGTCTTATATATGTCTTTTTATTGAGAGAATTCACACAAAAAAGCATATATATATATATATATGTATATATATATATGTATATATATATATATATATGTATATATATATGTATATATATATGTATATATATGTATGTATATATATATATATATATATATGTATATATATATAAATATATGTATATATATACATATATGTATATATATATATATGTATATATATGTATATGTATATATGTATATATATATGTATATATATATGTATATATATATATGTATATATATATATGTATATATATATATGTATATATATATATGTATATATATATATATATGTATATATATATATGTATATATATATGTATATATATATGTATATATATATATATGTATATATATATGTATATATATACATATATATATACATATATATATGTAT
>OY744543.1:30695566-30700566 GCA_963556195.1 Sepiola atlantica
TTATCTAGTCTGGCGGAGTATCCAACTAAGTTATGTTACTTTACTTGAGGTAACATCATTTTGAGAATATGCATCTTTCCTCGTACGAGTCAGTGTATAGGAAATCTTATTTGGGCTTCGAATACTATGTTATTTTGAATATTTGGTCAGAGTTTTACTTTTAGGAGGAAGTATGCTCATGTCATGTTGCCCTGACACCCCCTTATACATAGAGACTGAAGACACGCGTGGATGGTGTCTAGTACGTAGTTCAAACACTTATGTATGTATATATATATATATATATATATATATATATATATATATATATATATTTGTTGTTGTTTATTATCTATGTATGTATACGTTTTGTCCTTTTTAATCTGAACTTATCAGCATAGAGATATGACTATTCACTACCGGTCATGCGTATTTTTCAACTTAAATCCAACGTCGCTAACCGCTCGGCCAATTTTAAGTAGCTGATAAACAATGATAATTGTAACACTTTTAAAGCGGCTTGGCGTCCAGACATTCTACTTCTATTAGGGAAAGAATGATGCATTATAAAGCAAGTGACGCCATGCTGTGTTAGTACTACCATTACAGTGCTCTACTTTTTTACGAGGAGCGACAAATATATATATATATATATATATATATATATATATATATATATATCTTCTTAATTAGAAGCAAACTAGTGTACACCTATTATTACAGACATGCGCAAGCTATAAGAGAAAAGGGAGAGAGAGGGTGGCTAGATAGCTGTCTGACTTGCTCGTTTCCCCTATCTCTTCCCCTGTCTACTTATCCCCCCTTAACGACGCTGTATTTTTTTTAATTGTTATTAAATTCAATGACCGTTTCGAATCTGTGTTTAAATGTTTCTGTCCGGTCTTTAAAGGGGAACTGACTTGTGTTCAATAACTAAATTATGAGTTTTAAAAAGCTCCCCTCGTTCACACACCATCGCTCAGGTGAATTGATTTATTTATTCTGTTTTATTTCATTAGGGTCTTATTTAAACGATCAATAAATTTATATCAACATTTCCAAGATGTCAATGGTTATCTATTTATACGAATACATGCTAAAGTCATTAAGTTACGATTTAAATTCATGATTAGCATTTTGGTCAGGTCAAATATTGGACTGGAATGTAACGCCCAAGGCGCAGTGGTTTAATTTAAACAATAAATATTCTTTTCGTGTCGACATATTTATTTCAACCCGATTGGCAGTGGAGACTTGTGTGGTTATTGTCTCTCGTTAATTGCGTTCTCTTTTAGAATTGACTGAACTACGTCTTGATTAAAACATTGGCCTCATGAGACAGAGTGGCTTTTGCTGCATGTCTCACCGACGGTAGAACAAGTAATGCGTTTGTAATGATTCTAGCAAAGTAATAATAACTACATCAAAAATTCTGCCCAGTGTGTTGCCAAGAAAGTAGGCTCCCTCTATCGGGCTGGAAAATCTGTCACACCTGACAGTGCCGTATGTCTCTATAAATCCAGGATTCGCAAGTGCATAAGATACTGTTCCATTATCTGGACTGGTACACCAACCTCTATCCGTCCCGTCTTTGACAGGACACAAAAAATAATTTTAAATCTAATAGGTCCCAGACTGTGTACTAAACTCAAGCTCATGCCGGATCGTCACATTGCTGTATCCCTATGCTTATTTTACAAGTATTTCCACATAATGTGCTCCAATTACTGGATTTGTAACCCTATCAACAAAAAATGCACCTGGCTCACCCAACTAACAATAAACCCCACCCCTACATTGTAAAATTTCCTAGATGTCGGAAGATGTTCTATTCTTATAACTTTTTTTCTTCTATCCGCTTTCCTTTGGAATTCTTTTCCTGCTATCTGTTTCATCGACTGTACCAACATGCAGAAATTTAAATGTAATGTGAACAAATAATTTGCTGCTCAACTATTCACTCAGGTTGGTCTTCGTAAATCTGTCTTCTATCGCAGTAGGCCATTTACGCTTCATTGGCAATATGCTTTTGGGGACGAACAAAAATATAAAAAACAAATAGGAAACCTAAAAAGTATTTATTTTTTTAATAAAAAAAGAAATCTTTAAAATTCTAGGATAAAAAATAAATGGCATTCCACAATCTAAAAAAGATGCGGATGCTAGATTAAATAACTCATGCTTTCTATCCCGAAACTCGGACAGCTCTTTGATTGTATTCTCTTTGTTGTTGTTCTTGTATAGAACGGTTCCACCATTGAGTTGAAAGACAGACAATAAATAAAGAAATAAGGAAAAGAAAAGAAAGCGTCTGCAAGTTTTACGTTAATGCATTACCTATATGTGGTGCATATGAGTGCGCGCGTGCGCCTGTGGTATTCCGGGCCTGACACAGGACGTCCATTGTTTGTCTTCATTTTTGGATCTTTCTAATATACATACAAGTGCGGTTGTGTTTTTAGACAAATCGTTGTCTTACACCGTAATTAGATAAGATCCCTGGCCTTTTTAGCGATGGAGGAATAAAACAGCTGTTGCCAGGGCAACAAAGATATAGAAATAGTAGAATGTAGTCTAAATTAAGTTTACGCACACACACCCACACACACACACCCACACCCACACACACCCACACACACACACACACGCGCACGCGCACACACATGCACACACACTAAATCTGAAACACACAGACCGTAGCCCACCTTAAATTTAAAATAATGTCATGGTTACCAGTGCAGATTCTTGGCTTCTTATGCAATGTTTAAATCATACCGGCATCATGGTATACCATGTATAATTCTTGTCAGGCTTTGATATGCTATATTCAATTAACCTTGGTATTCTAGGTTAAAAATTTTTTTTCGAGCACTATGGCCCTTCAAACCTTTGAAATACTCCAATAAACTAAAAATTGTGTGAATAATTACACTGGTTTACAATAAAAAAAATGTTGGTCTGCGGCAAGAATAGGAATAGATGTTTTTAGCTAATTTGTATCTGCTGAATTCAAATTTATAAATAGTTTTGCTCTATCACCTCTAGTTTTCTGGTTTTTAAATAGTCTCATTTTAGTATAAACAGAGAAATAACTGTGCATATTTCAAGAGTTGCAGCAGCTTATAACAGATAAAACAAGATAGATAAAGAACACTTATTGAATAAATATACTTGGATGACACAATTACACAATTCATAGTACCACAGACAGTCAAAGGTGTGTTTTCTCAGAAGATCTGGTGTATTTTGCCTCCGGGGTTTCACGCAAGAGAACCCAGCAGAGTTCTCCCACCATGCCGGGGTTCCATTTGCCTTGATAGTTGCTCTCCATCTTCGTAATGTCTTGGTGGAATCTTTCCCCATGCCAATCACTCACTGCTCCAAGGTTTAGCGGGAAGAAGTTGATGTGGGAATGGAGAAAATGAATCTTGAGTGACATTCGGCACCCCATATCCTCGTAAGACTTTAGCAACTTCTTAATTGCCAAAATCCGTCTTGATATATAACTATACATATATATATATATATATATATATATATATATATATATATATATATATATATATATATATGTATATATATATATATATATATATATATATATATTATAATGTAATGCTATCACTTACATTTAGTGCATAATAACTTAAAAAGCCATATATCTCACACTATTAGAATTAGCCCTGAATAAATACACGCCTTTATGTACCGTATATGCACAAAATGCACACTATGCATATCTAAAAAAAACTAGAAGTGATGAGTAAAAACGGATTTAAAATTTGAATTTAGCACCACCAAATTAGGTAAGAATGGGTATTTTTGTGTTTGCCTCAATTTCTTTGTAAATCAGTGTTATTAATCGATGTTTTATTAGACATCGATTAATTTTGTTAAAATTAAAAGGAATGTATTTTAATGTTCATAAAGGGCTGTCACCTGTGTTACTGTCTTTGAATTAAACGAAATAAAACTAAATATAGCCCATATTACTCATCTTTACGCTAGCAGCTGTGTTCTAAAATTCCTAATTATTGGTGTATTAGTTTAAAGAGTGAATCGTACACATAGAATTATATTAACATATACAAATACCTAACTTTGTATAGATAGAGATATGTGAAATATTGTTGTGTATCTACAATCTGTATGACCCGGATGTAATTTCTTTTGGTATCTGTATAACCTGCCTATACTATCGTAGATTCATGATGTGAATGGAAAATATTCAACAACAAAACTTAATTCGCCTTTCTCTCTAACTCTGCCTATTTTTCTTTCTCTCTATCTCTATGTGCTTATTCTCTTTATTCTTGTTCTTCTTCTTCCTTTTCAAATAATGTAACACAAATGGTCTCGGCTCTCATAGTCAAACATAACACAGAATTTTATTTCTGAAATAATTTTACCCAATTCACTATTTACCTTGGAACACTGCCCAAATATGTAAGGCAAATGCCACGCACATTCATTTCTGATAGTTAAAGAATGTGTTGCAATAGTTTTAAAATAAAATAAACGAAAACAGTATTAAATAAAACGAAACAGAACATCAGTTACCATTGTTGTATGTTTTAATTGCTTTGAAGTATGAGATGTCCTTTTGTATATTTTTGCTAGTATTTGACTAACTCCCCACGAGGGCACCATGTGACACACTACCTGGTTTATGATAGAACTCTATAATATTCTTGCTTCCGAAAGATCTGATGCGAAGACCGCATTACAAATGAGAGAGTGAAAAAAGACTAAGACAAGCAGTCCGTCTGTATGAACGTCTACTGCCCAACTGGGAAGAACAAGAAAATGAAGTGCTACGTTCTCGTCACAAAGAAAATCTTGCAAGAAACTGGTTTGATTTGGTTGTTTTGTTTTACAGCATATCAATCCTTTTCGGGTTATTTTATGCTTAATCCGGTCATTTTGGCAAAAGTGCTTATGCTTCAACTTCTTTATATTTTCCAATGTTTATTCTTGGTATTTGCTTTGGTTGTTTTGTTTTACAGCATGTCAACTCTTTT